>CATQJA010002702.1:787500-1200000 GCA_958295435.1 Mesorhabditis spiculigera | reverse complement strand
AAATTTCATAATGTCGAAAGGTCATAATGTCGAAATTCAGAATGTCGAAATTTACACAGGCTAATATTACCGGTGAAACCGCCAAATCCTAGCCAAAAAAATTTTTCCACAATCTATTTTTTATCTTATTTCACGACAACATTTTTTTGCCTAGAATTCGGGGACTTTACCGGGAATTTTAGCTTATCAAAATTTTGACATTCTGAATTTCGACATTCTGACATTTCGACATTATGAAATTTCGACATTATGAAATTTCGACATTATGAAGTTCGACATTATGAGTTTCGACATTATGAATTTCGACATTTTGAAAATAAGCCATCTTGCTCTCTATCAGTAAGTCAAATTTCTTATGCCAGGCCGCATTCCAGCACCTAAGGCTCGCGAAGTGGGCAAAACTCCAAAAGCACGTAAAAACAACAAGTTTCTGGAAATAAATAAATTTAGTGATCTAACAATTGTAAGAAAAAAACAATCGTATGCCTAAAAATTTATTCAATTGGCAATACCCAGTGAAATTTGTGATCGACTGGCGGGCTCTCGAGCTTTGACAGGGACGCGTTCTGACACGACACTGACTCCTACAACCGACGACTTCTCGCCTCCGAAAACGACCTTTCGCATTTCGGATGAAAGCAACACCATGAACCTAGAAAAACACTGCATTTAAAAAAATTGTTAAAAACTACCATATTGGCATAAAATTCGCCAAATCAATAAACACCGGCGTGAATTCGAAGAAGAACCAAAACTCCTGGATCGACTGTGTTTCGCAGATGATCTTAACAAAAATAGCGCATTTTTGTTTACGGATTACCATATCTATCGTATTCAGCAGTTGAGCGGAAAATTGAATAATCGTAGCAATGTGGAAAGTGATTTCCCGGCGACTTGTGGTCCCGCGCTTCCTTGTGAACTGCCACAGCTTATACCAGGTGTATACATTAACGATAAATGCCAGACCGACTGTTGTCAGGGCAACTGGATAGCGCGTGACATCAATGTATTGCTGAAGATCTTCATCTTCACTTTAAACAACATTCATCATACATTCCACTCATTAACATCGTCGACCCTTGGCAGAAAAAACCCGCTCGTGATCCTCATAAAATAATAATGCTGCGCCAGGGTCGGCACTGTGTAAGCGACCGTGACGAAGATCATACCGAAGCAGATTTTCCATGCGTACCGGCTCCAGAACTAAAATTTTCTCTAGTGAAGAGCCCATAGTTGGTTATATCTTCTCACATCGAATTTGGTTAATTAGAAATTAAAGGGTTTAACTACAGTGTGAAGCCTACTAATCATAAAAACTGTAACCATACCTTCTCGTATCGTTCCGGAAATCCCAGTGCCGATGCCCGATTCGCCGCAATGAGTAACGTTCCTGCAAATTGCAAATCGCCACATAGCAGACTCAAAAAGCCAAGTATCAAAGGAACGATTCCATCCTGAAAAGTATAATTTTCTGAAGCAAAGTACCCTAGTTTTTCCATCAGATAAGTACCGTGAGCGTACTACTAGAATAGCTGCACACTAAATGCACTAACTAAATGCCTACAGCTTACCTGTATTTCCGAATACCATGCATGAATGCCCCAAGTGGGTAAGCGGAGCCGAAATAATAGGAGGTAATGCAGCAGCATGTCCTAAAATGGGTAGGTTGTATTGTTTTGTTTTGTCAATACCATAAGTCTTGTATTTTAATTTGCATTACTTTGAATTATATATAAAAATCCTATTATATATTTTTTGATGCTCTCTCGAAAATTGAATACCGAAAAATATCGAAAATCTTGAAAAATGGCTTACCAAGCCCAGTTTCAGGATAATTTATGCTTTCCTTATAGCCTTTTAAATATTGTGTTTTGATCGCAAATTAATTTTTTTTAATATATAGTTTTGTGATGCTTTACGGGGGCGCTATGATGTAGCCCCCAAAACTAATGAAATTTTGAAAAATCAACGACATTAACCCCCCTAATAACGAACCAGCACCGTCTGATTCTTAGTGCATTCAGATAAGTACAACGATACTTCAAATGATTTAACGCAAACTAGTGCCCTGACTACAATGAAGGGTGCGCGACCAGCGAGAAACTTACATTCGTAGCCAATACCACAAACAGTTTTTGGTATTGCGAGTTGAACCCCCGGTAATAGTGATAGCTGATAATGCGCAGGTACGCAAATAAAGTTAATAGTCCCAGGACAATAAAAACACAGCTCGACACAATTTCGAACGGGTCGATGAACTCGAGTTCAACTTCATAATCGTACCCAACTTCTTCAGCCGTGCTGTTGTCCATGATTTCGCTAAAGGTTGTAAGGTATCAGCAAAATTTACAGAAAACCCTAGAAAAACAATTGGAATCTGATGTTAGCCGGGAAACAAGAAATAATAACATTTTGCAGGAACCGCTGCAAGGAAGAGAAGACAAAATGTAACTGGAACTGAAAACCAGCTGGAAATACAACCGCCCCCGAGGTTATAATTAGGTAGCCTGAAAAACTTTGCTGTTAAAAATTAAGTGGCAAATTCGTGCCATTTTGTGTAGATGTTAAAGATTTTATTAAAACACTATTAATTAAGTATCGGATCGAACCAGTCGAATGAGAATCGATGAAAACAAGCATGATTCAGTAGATTTTGGAAAGTTTTGGACACTTTGGACATTCGCCCGAGGTAGCAATTTTAAGGCTTCTTTGATGGTTTGCCGGGGAAAATGATAGAGCAAAGGCTGCACAGCACAAAAATCTCCAATTGAAAACATATTCCGGGGCCATACCCTGCTTATCGTATGATGTGATGGCTTTGAACGCTCTTTTGATTGGGAAACGTGCCGTGTCCAATAAAAGACTGGTGCCATTTCGTCGTTTTCGTCAAAACCTTGCAGGTGTTTCCAGGTGCTTTCGACTTCCGGCGGCGCAAAAACCTTATTCAATTAACGAGTCCAAGTGAGAATTGACTGTAGGTGGCCTGCGTCAGTGCTTTTTTGACATGGCTACGACAAATTGTTAGATGCAGCGGCTAGACGGGATGTGGACGTTGGTGAAAGCGTCTTGGCACATTTCGTTAGAATAAGCGCCATGAATCTGAGGAATTGTTAATAACCTCCATGAATATACATACGAAATACTTTTATAGACTTCGGATTCGCGTATAATCGGCTTCGGGAACGACTTTTTTTCGCTACAATCCTGTTCGTCACCACGACACAAATTTCAAATGCTGTTGGAGCAATTCGGTTCTCGTTCTGCTTTCGGAAGGGCGTGTCCCAAAAACCCTTTATTCAAGGCCGACATCGAGCGTGTAGTAGACATATGGACAAGCATAGAAAGACGATTGGGCCAATTAATGAGTATGTCTCGTAATGAAAAGAGCGTGAGCGACGGGTGAAAAGGGATATTAATCGGCAAATGTGAGGTGAGGGGTTGGGGCCTTTGTGGGTTCGATGGATCTTTGCCGGGCCACATTAGTCGTCGAACTCGTTCTCAACCGGCGGGGCAAAACCGCCGCTGATCCAGACGTGGTACGTGCCTGACCTGACGCAACGGCCTAGAAGGTGGGGATAGGAAGCTGAACGACGATCTCACGCGATGTTGTGCAGGTGCACTCTTCGGGGTTCTCGCGCTGCTGGTACCGCTCCAGGATGCGCCTGCAAATACTTTGTATATTGGTGGAAATTCCGGCGGCCAAGGTCCGCAAAGCGGGTTTTGGGCGCGATAAAAACAAGAACCAGCCCTTTGAACAACGTTGAGAAAACCCCACCGGAATTCATGGGTGTGGCGAGAACATGCCGCAGCCGTGTAATAGGTGCACACCTTTCTTTTCCCGGCGCTTCCTGGACACTTCACGCACCGGCCGGGCTAAATTCCAGTCGTCTAATCTTGGTGTTGATAAATCACTTTGTAGGTGACATTTATCTTCTCTCGCTTGTCGACTTCAGTGTCGGGACTGTCGTCGATGGTGCTCGTCGTACCACCCGCACCGGAAGAGCCCACCGAAGGCTGCAACTCTTGCTCAATCATGGTGGAATTTCAGCCATAATCCCGACAGCCAAAGTGTGACATTTCCGGTCGTTTTCCACATAAATGGTTTTAAACTCACAAGGAGACGTTTTTGAGTGTCGTCGGGACTTTGGCACGGGACCAAGCCTATCGTGTGCAGAATTTTACGCTGATTCCGAATATGGTAACCGTTGTTTTTGCGGAATAGCCATTTCTCGAAAGTTATGAACGATTTAAGCCTCAAAACAGCCCAAAATCGCCTACTTTCGATAGTCATAAAAGGCTTCGGAATAGGTTTTAGACAAAACTTGATAGTGCACCTTGTTCAGAAAACAATTCTCTATAAAATAAGCTACTTAACTCAAAAATGCCGGAAGTTTGAAAATTTTTGTAAAATTATGGACCTCCCAATTTATCAAATTTTCCAACTTTTCAATGATTTTGGAAAAGATGGTACATTTACTTCAAAATATGCAATTTGCTTCAAAATAGGTTTTAGACAAAACCAGATAGTACATCTTGTTCAGAAAAGAAATTCTCTATAAAATGTACCAACTTTTCCAAAATCATTGAAAAGTTGGAAAATTTGATAAATTGGGAGGTCCATAATTTTACAAAAATTTTCAAACTTCCGGCAGTTTTGAGTTAAGTAGCTTATTTTATAGAGAATTGTTTTCTGACCAAGATGCACTATCGAGTTTTGTCTGAAACCTATTCCGAAGCCTTTTATGACTATCGAAAGTAGGCGATTTTGGGCTGTTTTAAGGCTTAAATCGTTCATAACTTTCGAGAAATGGCTATTCCGCAAAAACGGTTACCATATTCGGAATCAGCGTAAAATTCTGCACACGATGGGCTTGGTCCCGTGCCAAAGTCCCGACGACACTCAAAAACGTCTCCTTGTCAGGCGTTTCTGGCTGTTGGAATTTTGGCTGTCGGGATTTGGCTGCAGGGATATTGGCTGCCGGGATTTTGGCCTGTCGGGATTTTGGTACAATTCAGATAGGCGGGGGGGAGACTAGCGTTTAGTGTGCGGCATAGGGGCCCGCGAAAGAACCGGGGGGCGGGGCCAGTGCGCAGACCCTCCCCCATGCGTGTCTACCATCCTGTCCGGGACATACAAACACCAATGGATAATGATTTTCTATTATGATCTATTATTCGCTATTAATTCACTTTTTCAACACGCTTTCATCTTCAATTTTCGGGTATTCGGCAGTTGTGTGTGGAAATTATTTTGTATGATATACCACGAGTTTTGTCAAAATTCTTGTCAAATTTTTTTGTTGGCGGTTAAAAGTGGATTTTCAATCATAGCTGTGATATATTTTTGATTGTCGATATAAAAATTTTTATTAGTCGTTTTGTTTTTGTGTGCTAACTGGTCGACAACTCGGCGCCCACTATTTTCAAACCCAGAGTAAAATTTGAGGTGTAGTAGGGAATATGTAGAGCGCGGCGAAAACAGACCGCAACCTTCCCCCCGCCTAAAATCCCCCCCCCCCGCCTATCCGAATTGTACCCCCTGTGTTTATCTATCAGGCAATAATGCCTGATAGCATCGACCCACCATGATGATGACGTGGATGAGGAGGTAGTTGAGCACGACGACGGCGAGCGGGTAGACGGACGTCTTGGCGACGAGGCGGTAGATGAGCACGACGACGGCGAGCGGGTAGACGGACGTCGTGGCGACGAGGCGGTAGATGAGCACGACGACGGCGAGCGGGTAGACGGACGTCTTGGCGACGAGGCGGTAGATGAGCACGACGACGGCGAGCGGGTAGACGGACGTCTTGGCGACGAGGCGGCGGCGGGCCGCGCGTCACCCTGGGAGAGTGCCAGAACCTCCGAACGCCTTCATTTGATAGGGTGTTTGCTATGTAAATCACTGCCAATTTCTGGAGTATTCAATTTTATTTCAGATTCAAATGTGGTATGCTAAACAGAACTACCTGTTAGCAATTCAAGGTGTCACTCCTTCTCTCTGTATCTCTGTCTCTCTCTCTCTCTCTCTCTCTCTCTTTCTCGACTCAAAAAATCATTACTTTGCAGTGAAAATGGCGATGTCACTTCCCGTTTCAGCACGTTTAATAAAGTTTTATTCAATTAATGATGCCTAGTGAGAACTGGGTTTGCGTCGGAGGTTCCGGAGGTTTGGGCTTCGGCGCCTGCTCGGAAACAACGACGACCGCCCGATGGTTTGATAGTGACATGTGGTTCGCGAAGACAGCTCGCCGCATTTCTCGCGAGATTAGCACCATGAACCTGAAGATGACTGGCTAATAAGTAAATTTTTATTGAATTTTGTCGGCTGTGATACTGCGTTAACTAATTCATTCCTGTTTTCCCACGCTGAGCTCTGTTTTTTATTCTATATATTGCTTCTTTTTATATTCTGCTTTTGTAACGTTACGTCCATCCAAAACCTCTTTACCTTTTTTACGCCTTAAAGTGACACCTACCATATCGGCATAAAGTTCGCCAAATCTGCAAAAACGGGCGAAAACTCGTAGAAGAACCAAAACTGTTCCATCGGCAATGTGTTGCAGATTACCTAGAGTAGCTTGTAATCTTGCAAGGCAGCTTTAATTTACAATATCAATCGTATTTAGCAGTTGAGCGCAAAATTGAGCAATTGTAGCGACATGAAAAATGAGTTCGCGTCGATTTGGCGTATTTCGGGATCTCGTGTATAACCACAGCTTATACCAGGTGTATAAATTGACTATAAACGCCAGTCCGATAGCGGCCAGAGCCAATGGGTATCGGATGAGGTAGAGGAATTCCTGAAAAATCAATTTTAGAATTTCAGAGGCATTACAAAGTTGTCCTTGTCTGTATCTAATCCAACATTTAAATCAAAAAAAAAACGGCTATGGTTTACTTTACCCCCATCCCCACCCAGCCGGAAGTTTTTGGCTATAACTTTTTTATTTTACATTATTGTAGGCTCAAATTAAAACCTTGGTATATTTTTCGACGCTCTATCGAATGGCGTTGCAAAAATCCCGACAAAATAAGCGAAAATACCGACAACTTTGAGACCCTTCGGCTGTGGGTGGGGGGGAGTAAAGTAAACTCTTACCCAAAAAAACTATGTTAGACTTACCGTAAACCCGTAAATCTGTTCACTTTCTGGCAGGTAATATCCAGGGCTGTAGCGCCGAAAATAACTATGATTCGTGGTGAAGGCCGCAGCATACAGAACAATTAGAAGAATCATTGTAAAACAGATCCTCCACGCGTGGCTGCTCCAGAACTAAAACCGGGGTAATCTGCCCATTTACAATTTTATATTTGGATTTCGTGCTTTGCGCTATGTTTCAATCCAATTGCCGGCGCCCACTTTTTCTGAACCGCCGTCTAATTCATAGCCTACTACGCTAGAACGCGATAATTTTTCACGCCAACTAATGCGCTTGCATGGCTATGCTGGGGGCAATTAATTTAACTGATGGAAGCCGAAATGAATGCCAAAGGTATAATTTGCTTTAATTGATGTTTGTTTTTCAACGTCATGAACTCATACCTTTTCATATCGTTCCGGAAACGCCAGCGCCGAATTATGGACACCATCCCGAAAAGACACCATCCCGAAAGACACCATCCCGAAAAATTTGCATGCGAAAACTTCATTAGCATAGAAAAATAGCTCCTGTTTCTATAGTAGAGCTGACTTTTCGCATGCAAATTTTTCGGGATGGTGTCTTTCGGGATGGTGTCTTTTCGGGATGGTGTCCATCTACCCCAGCGCCGATGCCCGATTCACCGCAATTAGTAGCGTACCAGCAAATTGGACCTCGAAGAAAGTTATCGCCAACACGGCCAGGGCACCAGGGATGGGACCTTCCTAAAAACAGTGTTAATTTTCTCATCAAACAAAGTAGCAGACTACAGTTTGTACAATGTGCCGAGAGAGAGGGAGAGAGTGAGAGCGAGAAAGTGAGAGAGAGAGAGAGAGAGAGAGAGAGAGAGAGAGAGAGGGAGAGCCAGAGCGGACGAGAGAGGTGGGGAGAGGGAGGGAGAGCGAGTGAGAAGAGCGAAAGAGAGTGAGGCAGAGAGAGCGAGAGAGAGCGAGAGAGAGAGAGAGAGAGAGAGAGAGGCAGAGAGAGAGAGGGAGAGCGAGAGAAAGAGAGCGCCTGTCGCAATATGTAAAAACACGTACCTGTATAGACCCGTACCAGTCGTGAACACCCCACGTAGGCAATCGTACCCAGAATACATACACGTAGTGAAAGAGCATATCCTATAAGATGCATTTAAGTGTTTTACAAGGTAAATTAACCCAAAGGTCAGGGTATCTGTTGTAAGGTAAATTAAGGTAACCCTATTAAGCTTCTGGTCTCCTTACATTTGTAGCCATCACCAGAAACAGCTTCTGATACTGTGATTTAAACCCGCGGTAATAGTGATACTTCACGATTCGATAGTATGCGAATAGCGTTAATAAACCAAGGCTGATGAATACACAGCTCGAGGCAATTTCAAAGGGATCGATAAATCGAGCTTCTGTCGCATCGTCGGACATCAAAATCTGAATTTGAAGAATTTTCTCGATCGACCGAGTCTGGAGTTAGGAATAAATGTAGAAATATTAGGTGAGAATAGGTGGTTTGTCTTATTTAAGCATCAGTTTCGTTTGAAGAAGCTTGTTTCCTGACCCGGCCTATTTCTCGGGCGCATTTCCGTACTTCTTCTAATTTGTAGAATGAGCGCCGATAGATTTTTTTTGCAAAATTCATGTGGGCGGTTTGTGTTCTGATGTACGGGAGACTTTTTGAATGGAAGGTAGCTACAGCTAGCTACTATTTTTCCCCGTCATTAGAAACTAGGTACCTATCCTGAAAAAAACCTGAACTTAGGACGTCATCTCGCAAGTAGTCGTTTCGGGGCACACTCTAGTTTTTTCAGTTTAAATAAAAGGCTTAAGCTGCAGTTTACATAAATCACGATATCATTACTAAAAAAACCAAATTTGTATCTATGATAAAAAACCTTGTAAAAAGAGCTCGCAAAGATAGCAACTTATCAATAGGGATTAGATTGCATCAGATCATAAAATGATTTTTCCGAAATAAATATTTCTACATATTTAACTTATAGTTTCAAGATTTTGTCTCCACCTTTAGGACATCGGCTATTTTCAAGCGTTTATAGCTTGACACGCAGCTAAGCCTCGATAAATTAGGAAACTGGCCTTTTCAAGTCAAAATGAATAAATGCAGGCAATACTCTCGAGATGCTGCTTCCTAATTGCAATCACGGATTCACTTTTTATAAAGCCTGCAAAACCTTAAAATAGTTTCACGTGACAACTCGAAAAGTATACAAGGGGATTAACTAAATAGAAACTAAAAGCCCTCCAAATGCATCCTCAGAAAATGCAATTTTTTCACTAAAACACAAAAACAAGTAGAATCGCGTCGCAAACAAAAAAAGCGTGAGCCGGGGGATCTAGTTAATTGGGGAGTCCTCAAACTCCCTAGCGCATATACCAGTCAATGTGCAGGGGGCAAATCTTCCTTATTAGCGCGAAAAATTACAGGGTTTCCATCTTTTATGTATGATTTTTGGGCTCGCCACACTCAAATTGGGCCCCGTCACCGATCGGACTAGGCATGCGATTTTTGTTCCTGCTTGTTTGTGTTTTGAAACTGGTAATTAGTCTGCTAGTAAGTAGTGGTTTCTAACACCCACGCTAGTAGGGCTCCGACTTTACGGCATTGAGATTTTCTCGCGTGTTATGAACTTATTTAAAGCTGTGTTAAGGCACCAGGCCTGATACCCGAGCTATTGGAATGTGGCTTTGCCTGCTGGTCGCTCACTCGGGCGTGGGAGATGCAAATGCTATGAAATTCCTTGAAATTCGGGCCGCTTCGCGACCGCGGCGAGTTTGACCTCAAGCCCATCGAAAACGGAATATTTTAGAAAAACCTATGCTACGGTATACCTTAGAGATACGGCGTGCCCTTCAAGATCTTTCAACAATTGTTAGCTGTAGACTAGAAAAGGTGCCGAAATCACTGTTTCATCAATTAGACCAGTGAACTACGTTTTTTTACAAGCTTGTGAGTGTTTGTCCGTAACCCAGCCCATTCATCACTTTTCAATTCACGTGCTGATTGAAGTCATGCAAGCAAGCTTTTGGCAACTCTTTCCACATCTTTCGAAAGTCAAGAATCAGGTATGCAGAAAGCAATTACCCAGTTTATTCAATTGACAATCCCTAAATTAAAGTGCGTATGTGTCGGTGGTTCCACGATTTGCGGCTTGACGCCATGTTCCGTAACAATAGCTACGGCTCGATGCGCCGATTGAGATAGCTCTATTCCGAAGACAGCGGTCCTCATTTCTTTCGAGATCGAGACCATAAACCTAAAAAACTGGAGTTTTAGGCATCTGCTGGCGTTTTTTGAGCTCTATACGGTAGTGATAATGTACTTAAATTTTCGCGAGAAGCTCTTTTGGTTTATTCCCAGGAGGCAAAAGCTTGGCCTTTTTTGGATGCAAATACCCAAAAATCGCATCAAAAATTTGGCACCACGAAATTTGAAAATTATAAAAAATAACGTATTGCGATAGTAAAATAAAAATACGATGTTCTACTAAAATTCTGGAGATTTTTCCTGGCCCACCAGATAGGCATAAAATTCGCTAAATCCACAAAGACCGGCGAGAACTCGAAGAAAAACCAAAATAGGTCCATCGGCAGGGTGTTGCAGATGATCTAAAAACCCGTCGATTTTTGAGTTGTACTAAAATTACCATATCGATCGTACATAGTAGCTGGGTAAAAAATTGCGCTATAGTAGCCACGTGGAAAATCATCTCCCGGCGATTGGCCGATTTTCTATTGCGGGTATACAGCCACAGCTTATACCAGGTGTATATATTGACCATTAATGCGAGACCAATCGTAGTTAGAGCATAAGGATACTGGGTGAGGTAGAGAATGTGCTAAAAATACAGATTATAACCTTTTTTTGCGCTGCTTAATTAGCATTATACACCGTAGTTTGTTTCCCGTAATTAAACGTCCAGCTGTTAATTTTTCAAACTGCATTTTCGATACTTTATGCACTTATAGACTTACAGTCCACTCATAAATCTCCTCGCTTTTTGCCAAATAAAATCCGGGTCCAACTCGTTCAAAATAATGCCGATTCGTCACGGAAGGTGCGGTGTAAAGTACGATACAGAAAATCATGGCAAAACATAGTCTCCATGCATACCGATTCCAGAACTAAAAATAACATCTGAAAGATTACGCCCTCTTTCTCTTTCGGACTATATTTCTCTTTAGTTTTCTCTTTCTCTCGCCCTCTTTCTCACTCCCCTCTCTCTCTCTCTCTCTCTCTCGTTCTCTTTCTCTCCCTCTCCCTCTCTATCGCCCCCAATTCTCTCTCCAAGGCCTTTCGTTCTCTCTCTCTCTCTCTCTCCCTCTCTCTCTCCCTCTCTCTCTCTCCATCCCTTACATTCTCATATCTTTCTGGATACGCCAATGCCGATGCCCTGTTCACCGCAATTAGCAGCGTGCCGGCAATTTGCAATTCGCCGAAAATTGTCGTCGATAGGCTCAAGATTACAGGGATAGGGCCATCCTGCAAACAGTTTTTTGTTACGTTATTTTTCCAGAATGACAAAACCACACTTATCCCGATAAAAATTTGGATCTATTGCATCGAAAATCACCCAGCTTTCACCTGTATTGCCGAGTACCACTCGTGAACACCCCACGTAGGCAGCCGGATCCGAAATAGGTAGCCGTAATGCATTAGCATGTCCTAAAAAGCGGTAGGAATACTGTACTTCTCCAGCGTTACTCTTGGGAATTCAATTCTTTACTTTATAAAAATAGACTTTGTCCCGAAGTTCTATTTGGGATCCAACGGCAAAAGATGAATTACATGAGTTACGAGAGAGAGATAGAGAGAGAGAGAGAGAGAGAGAGAGAGTGAGACCGAGAGAGCGAGAGAGAGCAAGAGAGGCAGAGAGAGAGTGAGAGAGAGTGAGACCGAGAGAGAGAGAGGGAGACAGTGAGAGAGAGCGACGGAGCAAGAGATAGAGAGAGAGATAGAGAAAAGGAGCGAGAGAGAGGTGAGAGAGAGCGCGAGAGACAGAGCCGAGATATAGCGAGACAGTGGGTGGGATATGTAAATTGTTTCGTATAACTTACATTTGTAACAAAAACCAAGAACAGCTTCTGGTACTGCGATTTGAAACCGGCATAATAGTGATACTTTACAATTCGACAGTATGCAAATAAGGTTAATAGTCCCAGCACCATAAAAACACAGCTCGAGATAATTTCGAACGGATCGATGAAATGGGATTCATCAGAGTTGCCAGGCATCAAAATCTTAAAGGAATATAAAAGGATTATTTAAAAAAAATAGTTACTTAAAGTGGCATAGCTTACCATTTTTATGATGCTAATTTTTATTGGCTATTTAAACTGAGTGCTGGAAAAAAACTGACAAGTCCAAGTGTCTCATTTTGTAGCCATAGCTCAGCCTTTGGGTCCGACGAAGTCATCTTGATTGGTGTGGGTATGCCGATTAGCAAAGTTACACTTGAAAATGGGGGCAAAGAATAAATCGAAGGAAAGTTGTGTGACTACTAGTATAGTTCTTTTTAAAACCACTTTTTCCCAAGGGTCCCCCACGTCTCCACATTTTCCACACACAATGTCTTTACACCATATTTTGTCTTTTCCCGACTTCCAGGTATTAAATTTATTATCACAAACACGATTACGTTCAGGGACGTTTTTTTGGAAAAAGCAAAATTTCTGCCGCGACCGGGGGTCGAACCCGGCCCCCCCGCTCGGGAGGCGCGGATGGATACCAGTCGGCCACAGTCAGGCCCGTAAGAGGGGGGCGAGGGGCGAGCCGCCCCGAAATCGGCCGAAGGCCGAAAAGTACATAAGGGGGGACCCTTATGATTTAATTTTTCCAAAAAATTTTTTGCCTGCGGCGCTGTTTTTGTCTATTTTTAACACTAGTTTTAGTGTTATAAACCCTATGTTTTCAAAAATTTTGCCTGCGGCGCTGTAGTTTTAGTCCTATTAGTGAAAAATTTTTGGGGTCGCCCCCCCCGAAATCTGGGTTTGTTACGGCCCTGGCCACAGTTATAACCTGGCGACGGGGCGGGGGGCGCCCCACGCCGCAAAGGAGGGGAATGGCCTGTCACAGCACGGGCAGGCAGTGCGCGCGGTCCCTACGTCCATAGGGTGTACACGTTGGGACGAGTACACGGCCCCTCCCTGAACGTGCGCTTTAAATATAAACCCGTTTTTGTCATTCACGATGTGGCAAAGGGTGTCCAAGACGGTAATCCACCTGAATTCCGTGTAAAATTTTTCAAGGAAAGATCCAACCTCTGCAGCTGCTGTTCCATCTCATAACTAAAAGGACAATCGTCGGATATATCATCATCAGATAGGGGTTGCACATTATTTTTAATAGCATAAAGAGAGATAGCCGAAAACTTACAATTCATACAAATAGCTCTATGAGACGTAGCTTTACCGCGATTGCAGAGGCGATAAGGCCAGCGGTCTTTACAAAAGACTGGGTTTCATCCACATACTTGGTTACAAACCAAGCACAAATCAAGCTTTGTGAAGAATTCAAATTCTTGCTTCGGTTTCAGACGAGGTCCACAGATAGTGCCAATATGAGGTCTCGACTCCCCACAAATGAGACAACGAAGACCCATAACCTAAATAAAATTTGAGTTATTAAAAAAAGAACAAAAGCTTAAAAAATGGCAATACTCCCGCGTATAAGAGGGCAAAAAAAGATTATCCTTCAGTGGCATGGCAACCCAAGGCAAAAACGCCGGAAATAGCTAATCCCGGGGAACATCATATGACTGGGGCAAGACACCGAGACGTCTTAATCCGGGAACAAACCATTCGCTACACATTCCCGCTATTTGCCATGGCTCAAAAGACGCTATACATCAAACCGTTTACACCAAAAATCGCGGAAGGATGAAGATTTACTAAGATATTTAAATTACCTTTTCCCCTTGTTTTCCCCATTACCTTCTGTTTTCCTGTGGTGCGACGTCATTTATTTAATTTTCAGGCTATTGTCTCGTCCTGGATAATTTTACCTAACTTCACGCCTTCAACGAGAGGCGGTATTTTAGGACTTGGTTTTTAAACCTGAATGTAAGTTTAAAATTTGAAACATTTAAAAGCGATAGAATTAATTCTAAGACCACAATTATTTGATCTATAATGTAAGAAAATCATGTTTGATCGGTCTTTATCCGTACAGCATTCGGCTGATTCCAATTCCTATATTTTGATGGGCTTGACGCGCTTGATTTGACGGAGAAAATGAAGCGCCGACCCTTTTTTATCCTAGGAATTTTTTTTAATTCGCAAAATTAGGGTGGAAAATAGGCTTATTAAGTATTTTTTTTTAACAAGACTAACGACGCCGATGTTAAGAAGAATAAGGGATTTAGAGTCGGAAATTTATTTTAATTGATGCAAAGTCCAAAAAGAAGCCGAAAAAATCAAGCTAAGTGTGGGAAAAACAGTATTTCTACAATAACGCAAAAACTACTGTACCGATCGGGCTGAAAGTTTCTGTGAACATTTTAAATTCCATGCCGCACCTCTGTGCAAAATTTCGAGTCGATCGGATTTGAAATAACAAAATGTCAGCGTGACCTTTTGATTGGGACACCCTGTATACGGCTCTTTTGGCTTTGTGGCACTACCGTAATCCGCTAGGATGGATCCCCTGTAAAAAGACCTTTGTTTCAGCACTTGCCATTCGAAGGCAAAGTCAAGCAAAACCCATCATCGTATCTTTTGCCTACAATGCCGCGTACCGAGGCAAATACGCAAGCCTACCTCGACCTCAAAAGGCTGCAGGAATTAATCCAGACGCTGTCAAATATTCAATCTGAATGTAGTCAGATTTTAACCAGAATTCTATTAAGAGGTATGGCTCTTTTATCAGATGATTTTTTTCTTTTTTAGAAACAGCTATGCAGCAGCTGTTTGCTAGCGGCATCAGCTTCCAATGTGACAACTGCCAGCGCGAGCATGACACCGGACCCCACGCTTCTATTCATGCGATAGACGCTATTACCTTTTCGATCAAAACACGCCCATAAATGCTCGTTGTTTTGGTGAATCCGGATGGTGCGGAGGTTTTTATGTCAATTTTAAATTCATTTCCAATAATTTTATGAATATATTTTTATATTTAAATTTAAAATATTTTTAGAAGCAAAAAAAGATTTCCAAATTTTGTAAATTTTATGTATTTGTTGATTTTTTATGAGAAAGGTAATTTAAATTTTTGTGAATATTTTTTATGAAAACTAAATGAATATTTAAATTTTTATGCAAATTTCTATTTTAAATCCTATGTAAATTTCTTAATTCATTTCTACTAATTTTACGAATATATTCTTTTCCAGCGAAACGATTTCCAAACTTTGTAAATTTTCTTTATTTGTTGATGTGATTTTATATGCATGTGTGATTTTTCGTGTCGGTACAATAAAATTTTGACTATTTGCTCTCATTTATCAACAACGCAGCAACAGAATCTACAGGGTAATGAATTTTAAGGGGGTCCATATATTTAGGGTTTACTTTCAGAATGGAGTGTTTCTTGTGTCGTTCTCTTTTTACAGATTCGGGCTAATTATTGTATCTTTTTTCCGTTGTTGGTACCTAGCGGATTAGACCATTCTTCTTGCTCTTTAGGTTACGTAGGTCTGGTTGTGTCCTGTCATTATTAGTTTATTTAGATCTAATCCGTGCATGCGGTTTTGCGGTGTGTGGTCCGTCATCATATCGGCTTATTTTTGGCCGAGACGAGAGAGGATATTTTTTGTCTAATAACCTGATTTCCTGGCATCTGTCTTGACGCTGTGTGGGGGCTGACGTTGTCCAGATTTAGTTGTGACGGATATCGGGATGGTTATTTTTGGCTCAAGTCTAGGAAACCCCCCCAGCCGACTTTTCAACTTTTCTACCTTCCTTATTTTTATTTTTCGCTACTTTTTTTGACTGAACTGCAAGGCAGTCTTACTAATTAGCCTACGGCGAACATTCTGGTGTACTTTAGAGCTCGCTAGCACAAAGGGGGGCCGAGATACAAAAGTTGGTGCCGGCTGGGGGGGTTTCTAGACTCTTACCTTATTTTTGTCTAATAATCCTTCTCGATTGTCTACTTGGTTGTCTGCGATAGTTTGGGCACATGAAAAGTATTTTAGTTTATCGCGTTCGGTATGGCGAAGCTAATATCAAAACAGAACTGGGAAACCGGGAATAGCCAAAATATGGTGTAAAGACATTGTGTGTGGAAAATGCGAAGAATTGGGCGACCCTTGGAAAAAATTGGTGTTAAAAAGAACTATACTAGTAGTTAGGACTATACTAGTTAGCGTGATAGTTGGGGAGGAAAACGTAGCTGAACTTTAGACGGAATCGAAAAGCTGCAAAACCGTCTTAGAAAAATGTATAAAATCTCAAAAAATGTCAAAAAAAAATGTCTCGTTGAAAATGGTAGTAAAGCATTCGCAAAAGAGTCGCGTAAAAAACGTAGTCCAAATTAGCAAACGCTTATGAACAAGGTACATATTAGCTAAAAACTTTCCGTGCAAAACTGCCTTATTTTAATTTTTAAAAAAGGCATTAAAATTCTAGGAGCTTGAGCAACGCGGCAGACCAAATTCCGCGTGAATTCCAAGCTTCAGACCGGAAATCCAAATTTTTCCAAGTATCAATGACCGTCAAAAAATCACCTCCACATTGTCGGCCATCAGAATCTCAGGCAAGTTTTTCGGTAGCACGCAAACACATTCAATAAATGCGGAACGGCCCTCTGGTTTAATTGCCGGATGGCCGGAAATCGGCGCCCACAGGCTTTCGACAAAAAGTTGCTCGCAAAAACCGTCTCGCCATTTCGTTTTCGGTGCGGGCAAAAAGTCTTTAAAACGTTGGAGTTTCGATTGACAAAAAGGGGTTGGGAGAAATTAAGAAAATCACGAAAATTCTCCAAAAAGTCTAAAAAACCTCCAGACGATTTTCAGATTATACTATCTATTCCGAAATCGCCTCAAAACAAATCCGAAAAGATCTTTGCCAGTTTGCCTGCTGACCAAGAATTGCATAAATGCGCTACTCTGTCACTCTGCCACGCATCCATGAAAGAGCGGTATTTTTACGTTACCAAAAGAGCGTGCTTGGAGCTTACCAAAACGGGAAGAAGTTGGCAAAATCAATAAACAATGGCGAGAATTCGAAAAATATCCAAAGCGCGTCGCTCGAGAATCGGCTAGTGATCAACTGTAAAGAAGATTTTTGATTTCCTGAGATTCCGCAAAACGTCTCTGCCGGTTTCAACCAACTGGAAACTTGAATGTGTTCGCGTGCTACCGGAAAGTTGACAATATTCTGATGGCCGACAATGTGGAAGTAATTTTTTAACGGTCATTGATACCTTGAAAAATTGGGATTTTCACGTTAGAGAGTTAGATAGTCAGCGAGAATGAGATAAAGCGAGTGAGAGGAGAGATGGAGAGGGGGGAGGCGAAGGGAAATATTGCGAATCCAGCGTGATCTTACCCTCAGGTCAGATATTTTTCCTGGTTGCAGACCACTAACAATAAACCTAACTATAAAACTACATGGCTCATTTCCGTAATTTATGCAGTGTCTCTTGCAATGTACTACCGGGTGTCTCAAAAAAAAACGACCCATCTGGCATTTCGCCGTGTTACATCCAATCGGTCCCAAATTTGGACCAGAGGTGTATCGGGCCCTAAATAACCACAATCCTGACTTATAGCCCTGTAGCTATAGTAATTCTCGAGTTATAGCGAAAACAAACTTTATGTTCCATTTTTCATAGGGTTTTCGTGGAATTAGACCCCCGTAAACATTAAACGAAAATGATCCGGTAGGCCTTCTTCACCCTAAGAAATTTTTTCCAGAGTAGAATTGATTAAATAAACTTTGATTTAAGCAATTTTTACAACGCAAAATTGCGCAAGTTCTTAAGCGAAATTGGAGATTCACAGCCGGAAGTCGATGCAAAGTCCAAAAAGATAGCCGAAATCACTGTTCAGAATTCCGGGAAAAGCAGTATTTTCGTTATAACTCGAGAACGACTGTAGCTACGGGGCTATAAGTTAGGATTGTTGTTATTTAGGGTCTGATACACCTTTAGTCCAAATTTGGGAACGTCAATGTAACACGGCGAAATGCCAGATGGGTCGTTTTTTGGGACAATGGATTTCCGATTGTTTTCGCAGAGCTACTTGGTCCGACTGATTGCTTTTCTTCTCGAATATATTCTGAAAATTAACCTTTTTCGCCACTTTTCTATCAGGTACTGTTTTTAGAGTATTTAGCTCACTTACACTTCCACTTTCGACTCCTAAAATTTTGTGGCATGACCTGTGGTTTTAGAGAATCGCGGGAATGATTTTATTCCGAATTTTTATGATGTTTTGCAGAAGTCGGAGATCCAAGACGCTCCGGTTCAGGCCTAAATTTGAGAGTTCAAAATTAATTCAAGCTTTTGGTTACCTGGAGGTAACAGTTTCTACCGCTCAACGTGGTACCGGGCGGGCAGAGTCCTCCGAGGGAGGCTAAAAGATGTTTTTAATATTTTTCTGTAGAGCTGTAGTTGGTTTCGCTGGCTTTACGTTCAGAATTCTCAAAAAGCACTTTAATGTGTCTCATCTTTGAACGGCGGATGAAACTTACGTCCAACAATTGTGCCAAGGGATTGCACACAGGTCTTTCCGGAGAGCTTGCAGCCGGGTGGGCAGCTTCCGGCGACGGCCGCTGAAAAAAATAGTAAGCTAGCCTTTTCCATCGGTTTAATTTAATCTCTGATTTTGCCATACCGCTATACGAAATTTTTTTAAGGTACGATATCACGTTGCAGACCTAGAAATTATACTAGAAACTCACGTCCACATGCGCTGGCGGCGAAGACGGCGGCAATCAACTGAAAAAGTAGAATTTTAACTGTTTAGCAGGCCTAATGGATCAAAACGCACCATATACTGATGGAACCCGGAAAGTCTATCAAGTTTAAGTAAAAGGAGACCAAAACCGGGTCAGTTTTGCCTCCCCAGCCCTTTTAAACCCCCATGAAAATTCCCGATCAAAAAATTACCATGAAGAAGACGAAGAATTTCATGTCTGTGGCTTAGTGGGCTGGCTGAATTGATGTATTCAAAGCCGCAAAATTTCGCTTAAATACACCACAATTTGAGCCGTTTCAATCTGGTCTGTTTGCACAGGATGAGGCGGGGGAGTAGGCGGCAGAGGATGAGGATCGGAGCACATTCTGCAAGCTTTCGTGATCGCCCTCCAAAAACGGCTGTAAGGGTCTGAATTGGCACGGAGCGGGGGTCTCACTCGTGGAATGTGCTATTTTGCGGGTGATCAGCACGAAAATTTGTCACTTTCAGTGGAGCCGCAAGTCGAGCTTCAGCCAAGATTCTGAAGGGGCGGACAAGGCATGACGATGGAGTTTGTGCATTACGAAGAACTCATAGATTTTGCCACGCCACGACACGAAACGCACGCAAACGCACACCGAATCATTCTGTTGCGTCTTAAAGGGCGCGTTCAGAGACGTTTTTTTTTGGAAAAAGCAAGGATTTTTGCCGCGGCGGGGGGTCGAACCCGGTCCCCCCGCTCCGGAGGCGCGGATGCATACCAGTCAGCCACAGCTACGATCTGGCCAGGGGGTGAGGGGCGCCCCACGTCGCAAAGGAACGAAATTGCCTCCCACGGCACGGGCAGACAGTGCGCGCGGTCCCGACGTCCATAGGGTGTACACGTTGGGACGAGTACACGGCCCCTCCTTGAACGTGCGCTTTAAAGCACTGCCGACTGCATGTGTCGATCCCCCCCCAACAACAAAAAATTGGCAAGTAGCCAACAGGGCAGAGAGCGCGCCCTGGGCAGACGCGCAGAGGCATCTTCTTTCCAGCGCGTAACCGATTGACTATGCCGTCGGCCTCTCTTTAATTACGTCTCAAGATCTCTATCCCAGTTTCGAATGCGTTGCGTGACGCGAGAGCGGTGAAATTAAAGTATCTCAATACGGTAAGATTCAAAACCTTGCCTTCTCCAGCTACCCATTACCCAGCTTACATTCAGTGCAACATCACGAAGACGAACACGTCTAAAACATTTTTTTGCAACGTGGTTTGCGTATTCCGACGGCGAGCCAAGGTTTCTTGTTTTATCGCCTCGGGTTTTTTAACGTCGCCAAGGTCCTCAAAAAAATTTTTTAACTCTAAATATTTGTGTTCGTTGATTCTGGACTTTGCTGCGTTACTTGAAGCGAAGTTTGGACTGTGCTCCCGCACGGAATTCCACAAAAATTTGAAACATTTTCCAGCAGAAAATTCTAGACCCAAAAGGGCTGACGAGGCTGTGTCAATAGTAGCAGCAAATTAATGAAAACGCTGCAAATGGTAGCACAAACTAAAGGGCAAAAATTTTCAGATTTGAACAAATTCATAAATACCCATATTAAAAAGACGACGTCAGCAGAAATTTGAATCCTCCGAAAAGGCATTAAAGAACCTCGGGAACGAGTTGGAACGAGAACCAAAATTTGCATATTTGCAGCTTAAAAATGGGTAATTTGATGCATTAGAAATTCGCATATATTTGCATGCTTAGCACCGGCTGGAGAATGGTGCTGGTGAAAAATCAGCCATCTGCCCGCCCCGCGCCAACTACTCGACGACGATGCGGCACATCGGCGTGAACCCGGAACTGCAGAATCGGCTGCCCCGATTCTACAGCCAGATCACCAACAACAAGGTTGGTCTCTCTTTCTCTCTCGCTCTCTCTCGCTCTCTCTCTCCCACTCTCTCTCTCACTCTCTCTCTCTTTCTCTCGTTCTCGCTCTCGCCTAACATTCGTTTTTCAGTGGTTCACGCTCAACGACGTGGTGAAGCGGATCGACTTCTTCGACGTCATCTACCTCTACCTGGTGTTTGGGCTGACCGTCGCACTCGTGTTCTGGATTCGGTATATGCAGTTGAGGTAAAGAGAGCGAGAGAGAGTGAGAGATAGAGGGAGAGAGAGAGCGAGAGAGAGGGAGAGAGAGCGAGGGTGTGAAAGCGCGATCGAGGATCTTTTCAGGATGCGCTTCATCCACAACGAGGACGTCGAGTTCTGGCGCCAGCGGCTGGCCCAGCAGCTCAAAATGGTGAGCACCAGCTCGTGCTCAATTGGAAATGTTTGTTTTCAGGCCGAGCAGCGCGGGAAGGCGAAGGGCACGGCTGCTGTCATTCAGCCGGCGAAGAAGAGCGAGACGGAGACGAAGGGATCGAGTGAGGACGGAGGGGTACGGCCGCACGTCTCCAAGAAGGTCATTCCCGAGAAAATGCCGAGTGCCGCAAAGGTATGCTTTTTACACGACGTTTCAGGAATTTTCAGAATTGCCATCATAGATACCTTTTCAGGTCAAGAAGGAGGAAATCGACCCCGGCGACGACAAGAAGGCGGCGTTGCCCAGGGCCAAACGCGGAAATCGTGTCGAGTTACTTGCCGAGCAGGTTGGTCATCTACCATCTATTTTAAGGGCTGAATCTTAGGAGCGGATGATCGACGACCTGCCGGAGACGGTGGTCGAGGGGGAGATGCAGAAGAAAAAGAAGAAGGGCAAGGGCGGCAAGACGAAGACGGTCACAAAACAAGAGACGGGAACACGGAGCGGGACAGAATCGGCGGCACACAAGAAGAAGCAGAGGGTTAAACGTGAGGGAAAGAGAGAGACCGAGAGAGAGAGAGAGAGAGAGAGAGAGAGAGAGAAAGCGAGATAGAGAGAAAGAGAGGGATCGGTCGTTACTTTTAGCGAGGACATTTATGGGTAGTACAGCATTTTTTTTTGCGTCTACCTGTTATAATAATTAGTGATTTTTATAATGTAAGCGTCAAATTCCACAAATTTATACGTTTTTGATAGCTTTTGAGAGCTAAAAACCAAGTGAATAGCTGTAAAAATGGATTACATTTTGCTCGAGGACCGTATAGAATTACTGGGGAAAAACTGGTCTCCCCTGCTAACAGTCCAGTACCGAAAAAATGTCTTTTTCAGCATCGGGCCGCTCCGGAGCTGCGAAACCACAGTCTCGCGAGAAGAAGACGACGACCGAGGCGCAGGCGACCAAGACGAGGGACAAGGATACCAAATCGCAAGATGGAGGAACCAAAACCGTCGGTGGAGGCGGCCATTCGGGTGGCCATTCCGGCACATTCAAGATCCACATGGCAAGGGCCGGGGTAAGTGAATTGTCGGTATTGGACTGTTAGTGGGGGGGGGCGAACATATTCTTGCTAGGTAGAAAGCTATATAAATACAATACATAGACGTTTTTGATAGCATTCTAAACACTTTTGATATCTAAATTTACAAAACACCTAAAAAAATTGAAAAAATGTGCGAAGTAGTTTTTTAATTAGCTTCTTTCAGCCTGAAACGGTGGTCTCGGGGCGCCAGAAGCGCGGCAAGTCCCCGCCGCCAAAACCTACTGTAGGCTTCTCTCGGCTTAGGTTGCTATTTTCTTGTAGTCTCAAAAACCTGCGGCATCGGGCGCGAAGCCCGCCCCGAAGAAGCCGGCGGAGAAGAGCGGCAAGACGGAGAAGACACAGATGTCGATCGGGCCGAAGGTAGGGGAGAGAGAGCGAGAGAGAAAGAGGGAGAGAGAGAGAGAGCGGGAGAGAGAGTGTGAGAGAGTGAGCGAGAGAGTGAGAGAGAGAGAGCGAGAGGGAGAGAGTGAGCGAGAGAGTGAGGTAGTGAGAAAGTGAGTTCGATGGTGAGAGTGAGCGAGAGGGTGAGAGAGAGAGAGAGGGCGAGAGAGAGAGCGCGAGAGAGTGAGAGCGCGAGAGAGAACGATAGAAGCGCTTTCATTCGCTAAACTTGATTTTTCCAGGAAACTGAGGCTCCAAAAGAAGCGCCAGCTACCCCGGCCGACTCGCCGAAGCCGCCGTCAAGCGGCCAGGGCAAACCTGCCCCCCTCGCCGATCACGACCAGCAGACCCAGGCGATGACCGTCGTCCCGAAGAAGCCGGCGGCTTAGCTCCAATTCCAGAGCCAAGATTTTTGCCTGACTCGCCCCTTTAAATCTCGCTTTTTTCTTTTGCCGGCCCCGTCACTAGATAAACCTTTGCCTCTAGAGGCTTGAAAGAGAAGCCGTCCTTCTCGAAATTCCTCTACGCATTTTCTTTTTCTCCATATTGAAGTCGCTTGTGATACGATAAATGATGTCTCCGGTCGAATAAATGTTTTTGCGCCAATGTGATTCCCGTTTCTCTGACATTTGACAGATTTTCCGGTGATTTTATTGCAGAGAAACATCGAGGTGTGTCTATTAGTGCGTAATTTCATGGGTTGAATTGTCTGCTTTTTATCTACGCATTTGACTATAAAACTCGTAATAAGATAAAAAGGTATAAAACTCAAGAATTCACTTGAAAACATCATAAACGACCACCCCTGATGGAAAATCCGGATTTTTACCCTCTCAAAATCCTAGGTAGTCATCTAGGCTATACATGGGTCGACGCTTGCATGCGCCCGCATAAGCGTGACTGGCCACGCTCTTCCGGAGCGTGGAGAACCACGCTTATGCGGCGCTTTATGCGTGATTTTTCACGCTCACACTTTAACTCGAGATGCAAATCAAAAATTGCAAGGCCATAAATCAATGATTTCGATTTGCTAAAATGGATTACCGATATATAACAATCAAGTGCCTGTTTAATTTTTCATAAATAAACATTATAGATAGTGGTTTAACTTTTTGATACTTAACTTCTTGAAAACTTATCGATTTTTACGTATCCATGCCCTTGGAAAATGTTGATTTTGCATCTTTTGAAACTTTGCATAAGTGTTTCCGGAGCGTGGCTAGCCACGCTCATTTTGGCGTGGTTTGTTAAGAGCCACGCGCGCCAGTGTGGCTCTCCACGCTCCGGAAGAGCGTGGCCAGCCACGCTAATGCGACGCATGCAAGCGTCGACCCATGTATAATCTAGGCACCCCTGGTCCCGGTGGCTAGCCCTTCCTGCCATCGGTGCGCGCCGAGGGATGTAGGAAAATACCGTTTTAGTTTTTCAATATTATAAAATCGGGGACAGCCATTCTGCAAAAATGAACCCCATAGCGTTACTCAGATTGAAATTCTCTATCGAATGCACTATCTTTGGAAATGATTTGCGTATGACTCAAAAAAAGCACTTCTTATTAGGTTTTTCTCATTCTCTGTTTTTATGTCATGATTTAATGTAGTACGTACAATACGTAATTTTTATGTAATAGGTACGTAAGTTATGTCGATAAAGCCGACCCCTTCACCGAATTCTAGCCCTTCAGCTAAACTCTAAAAAATCGTCTCCGACTTCCGCAGCATTCCCAAAAGTCAAAATGAGAAATGTGTAAAAATCAAAAAGCCTTCCCCCTAAGGTCTCCTGTCAAGGCTGAGTCAACATTCCGACGCTGGGAGAAAAAACCCGCGGGTCTGCAATTCTCTGCCTGTCCCCGGAAATCGGCGACAACGGAAAATGCTTTATTCTGGAGATTTGGAGGAATGCGGTCCCTAGATGAGCGTGTTGGTCTAAAAAAATATCAATATTCAAAAATATCGTGCCTGTAGGCACAAATTGAAGGCGCCGAGGATGAAGTTCGGAGGGCATTGGCCATCGATGGCTACTAGAAATGGGTTTTAGACATCGACCTCTCACAGCATCTCTCTCGCTTTCTCGCAGTCTATCTCGCTCTCTCTGTCTTACTCTCTCTCTCTCTCTCTCTCTTTCTCTCTATCTCGCTCTCGCTCTGTTCGTGCCACTGTCTCTCTCTCAATCACGCTCTCGCTCTCGCTCTCTTCGTTCCTCTGTCTCTCTCTCTATCTCGCTCTCGCTCTCGCTCTCTCCGTGCCTCTGTCTCGCTTTCCCTCACCTGATGTAGATACCGAGTTCGCCTGGAAATACTCCCCAGCCGTATTGCAAAATCCGCAAGTGAGCGCACAGTTCCTCGACCTCACATCAAAATCGACGGTCTCCTGCACGCAGTACCCCGACTCCTTCATCACTTTGCAGGTAGAGTTCGTGTCTTTGCACTGGAAAGAGGGTTGTAGGAAGAGAGTGGCAGAGAGAGAGAGAGAGAGAGAGAGAGAGAGAGCAATTTCTATACGAAAATTTACCGCAAAGCATTGATCAACGTTGTTGTGGTTGATGCATACCATGTCGGCCGGGCAAAGGCCGTTTTGGGTGGCATCTGAATAGCGAGGATATTTTTCAGAGGTTTTTGTGACGTTTCAGTAAGCTTCCGTAAACTAGGTCAAGACAAATCCCAGCGGATGCTATTAATTCAATTTTAGTGATTGCTAGTTGCTTTAAAGGAACGCACAAGCCCAGGTGAGGATCACGTCGAGAGTTTTCCCAGCTCGCACACGCAACGCTGTGTGCCGGTGGCGGCTGCGAATGTGTCCGTTCGGAATCCGGAATCCGGAATCGCGCGCCTGATGGAAAGCTGTCCGGCGCGTTGCGTATCGCGATTCCGGTAAGCTCCCAATTAAACCCGACAGGCCGGCGAGACGCAATGGGCAAACGCATTGCACGCCCCTTTATTCTCAAAATACAAGTATCCTCTAATTAAGTAAGCACGACTACCTACTCTGTACGGCCGTGGCTGGGTGCACGAAATTCGGCTTGGCCGGGCAGATACTGGTGGTGACAGTGAAGAACTAAACGTTAACTCTGGTACCATCATCCTCTGAAGATTCATACCGTAACCAGGATAAGCAAAACCGGCAACATGTTGTAGTTTTCCGGTGTCCGGAGGTGTCCCGCGTAGTTCGGGAACGAAGAATGGGCTTTTGGAAGTCTAGGGGAGGAGAACGCATATCCGGGCGGCCGGATTCTCCCTCTCCCTGACCTGTCCAAATATTTGAAGCGTTTTTACAATGTCGCGCAACTCGAGGCTGTGGAAAAAAATCCACAATTTTCACATTCCACGTGGGTTCGTTCGTTTCTGAGGCCCCCGATCGCACGGACCGGAACCCTCATGTTTGATGCTGAACTTGTTGGAATTTGCTAAGCCCAGGCCTAAGTCTGAGCCTAAGTCGAGCATAAGCCTAACCCCAGCTAAGCCCAAGTTAAGCCTAAGCTAAGTCTATGCTAAGCCTAATCTAAGTCTAAGCTAAGCCTAAGCCAAGCCCCAGCCAAGCCTAGGCTAAGCCTGATCAAAGTCTAAGCTATGCCTAAGCTAAGCCTACGTCAGGCCTAATCTAAGTCTAAGTTAAGCTTAAGCTAAGCCTAAACTAAGCCAAAGCTAAGCCTAAGCTAAGTCTAAGCTAAGCTTAAGCTAAGTCTGAACTAACCCTAAGCTAAGCCCACACGAAGCTTGACGCGAGGCCAAGCTGAGCCAAGCCTAACAGGGGCCAAAGCAGGCGCTATACGTAGCCTGTCATGCCAGTCCATACCAGTCAAGACGAAGCTTATGCCAAACGTCAATGGAACGTAGAATTCTAAGACTTACATCGAATACAAAATTTGCATAACGGACCGAGATATATCAACCGCCAGAGATTCCAATTTTTTCACAAAAAAACCTGAAAAATGTGGTTGCTTCTACTTCTACTTCTCAAATCGATGGTGGTGGTGGAATCGGTGCACTGCTTCAGCGGGTCAGTCATTTCCAGGCATACGAAAACATGGCAAGCTAGCAGAGATTATTCACAAAATCTTCTCGGCAGCATCAGCATTATTGCGTCTTTTTCAGTTTCAACGGGAAGGTGGCGTCAGAGGAGTGCCTGGACGACGAGGCGATGTGCTTCCGGTATACGATCGAGGCGGGAAGTATCTCTGGGTGCTCACCGGATATGAGGGAACTCAATGATGTGTATATTGAGAGGTGGGATGACAGGGAGAGAGAGAGCGAGAACGAGCGAGAGAAAGCGGGAGAGAGATAAAGAGAGAGTGAGAGAGCCAGAGAGATAACGAGAGAGATAGAGAGAGAACGAGAGCGAGGGCGAGAGATGGAGAAAGAGCAAGAGAGATTAAGAGAGATAGAGACAGAGAGAGAGGGAGAGAGCAAGAGAACGAGAGAGAGAGAGAGAGAGAGAGAGAGAGAGAGAGAGAGAGAGAGAGAGAGAGAGAGAGAGAGATGGAGAGAGCGTGAGAGAGATGGAGAGAGCGTGAGAGAGATAGGTAGTAAGCGGTAGAGAGAGAGAGAGAGAGAGAGAGAGAGAGAGAGTGAGAGAGCGAGGGTGAGCGAGCGAGCGAGAGAGAGAGGGGGAAAGAGATGAAGAGAGGGAAAGGTCGACAGCGAGAAGGCGAGAAAGCGAGAGATGGTGATG
This sequence comes from Mesorhabditis spiculigera, assembly GCA_958295435.1. Lineage (NCBI taxonomy): Eukaryota > Metazoa > Nematoda > Chromadorea > Rhabditida > Rhabditidae > Mesorhabditis > Mesorhabditis spiculigera. The sequence continues at coordinate 1,172,598 of CATQJA010002702.1, read as the reverse complement.
ACTGATTTTTCCACATTTTCAGGATCTGGTGCCCAAAAGCGGGCAATTTCCACGGCACCGACATCCCCGACCCGATCATGATTAACGGCCAGCCGCCCGAAATGTCGAAAAACGCCTCCGACAGTCTGCTCTGCTGCCGGGGCGACCGCTGCAACACGGCCAACACCAACTTCTGCCTCATTTACATAGTTTTTGCCATTTTTCTTGCTCTATTTTAAACATTTTCTGTGTGTTTTTGATGGTTTTTAGGATGCTTCACTTCTCGTGTATTTCATAGGATAACCGGTCTGCGATTCGAATAAATTTTAAAAAATAACCGATTTCTGGCATGTAATTCTGAAGGTATACTTTATTACCCGAAGTGTCACAAACACACGATATTCACAGAAAACAGTAAAATAATGAGGTAGTAGGATAATAATCGGTTAGAGTGCAGTCCACCCTCCCTCCTCCCCAGCCGGCATCCAACTTTTATATTTCGGCTCCCTGTTTATCTACAGGTGTTTAAAGTATACTAAAATGTTCGTCTTACTCTGGTGAGTATTTTGGTATACTTTACATACCTGTAGATGAACAGGGAGCCGAGATACAGTAGTTGGGGGCCGGCTGGGGGCAGGGGGTAAACTGCACGTAAGCCTAATAAACACCAAATTAACCATAACTTAAAAGAATTGGTTATGGCATGGTTTTGTTCTCCTTCAGCTCCTCGAATTTTACCCGTTTTTCCTGTCTCAATTTGATCCAATTCGGCGGGAAGAAGTCTTCTTCGTCCAGTTCGCGTGAGATACCATTGGGCTTGGAGTAGTTCTCAAAATAATGTGGCATATTAATAACATTAGGAACCGCGTATAAGGCAAAGAAACTGACCGTAATTTTCTAAAGAATATTTTTAAGCGATACCTCAGCATAATACACATTCGCGGTTCCGCCACTCCCCAGAAACCCAATAAACCAGCCGAAAGTGGAAGCAGGAGCTGAAAATTTGTATGATACTTTAGGGCTACTGTAAGTGCAATATACCAGTTAATAGCACGTTTGAGCAGAACTTGTGCGAGACGCCCAGGTCAAATTCTGGGGTTGCGGAAGTTACGAACACGAAGCGGATTCCCTCAACGTCCAAATACTTCTGATTTTGGTGTTCAAACCTGAAAAATTCTATAGAGTTTATGGCTCCAGTTGTCAGAGAATGCTACACAGCAACTTACGACTTGGCTTCAGGATACTGGAAAACCTCTTCTAGCCATTTCCGGTCGTTAGAGAAGAGAAGTACGGTAGGGCGGATGCGTGGGAAAACTGGAATTATTGGATGAAAACGGGGCTAAGCCAGGCCTAAGCGAAACCTAAGCTAAGCCTAAGCTAACCGTACTCTAGGCTAAACTTTAGCTAAGCTTAAGCTAAGTAAGCCTAAGCTATGTCTAAGCCTGAGTCTAAGCTAAGCCTAAGCTATGTCTAAGCTAAGCCTAAGCTAAGCCTAAGCTAAGCCTAAGCCAAGCCTACTTTTTCAACTCACGCTTTTTCACCAAGAACTCGGTAGCGCTTTTCGTAAAATCAGCATCGGAGGGTAGATGAAGCGGTGAATTAACAAAGTCCCCTCTTCTCGCGTGGACACAAAACCTAGAACTACCCTGCTGATCAGAATTAGTCGACTTACACATTTTGAGACATATATTCTGACGGAAAAGCCTGATCGATAATCATTGAGGTGACCGGGGCGGGGGCCAGCCATTCAACGATTTTGTCCCGGATGTCCCAGAAGTATTTGAAGCTCTGCAAAAAGCAAATCAGCTTATACTCCCGCTCAACCTCTCTCTCGCTCTCTCTCTCTCTCTCTCTCTCTCTCTCTCGTTCTCCCTCTTTCTCTCTCCGCCGCTCTCTTTAACTCTCGCTGTTTCTCTGGTTTTCTCCTTCGCTCTCTCTCCCTCTTGTTCTTGCTTTACTTAGCTCTCTCTCTCTCTCTCTCTCTCTCTCTCTCCCTTCTAACTGTACCTGATAATAAATCCCATACGCCACCACCAGCCTCTCTCGCTTTGCTTTCAACAATTCCATATTTGCCTCACTATATCGACAACAAGCATCCCGGCCAATCGATACTTCATGGAAGGCACTCGGCTAAAATTAATTGAATTTGATTTTCTAGAATAGAAACGACGACAAAAACGAAAGATTTAAAGTGTCCGCAATCAGACGGAATCAACCCCCGGTTTTCCTGGGTCTCGAACACTCCATGAGGGCGCCAACTCGTTGATGTCTATTTAATCGAGGCGTTGAGGTGAATCAAAGAATTCAAATACGTTCCCATGCGTATTTTTGGAATGCGTGTGTAACTGTCAAAACGCGGTCAAGTGCAGGGGCTGATTCTGGCGCTTTTTAGTATTTTTCAAGGGATGTGTAAGGCGCAGGGGTTTCTCTGGCCATTTTTTTTCATTTTGTGTGGATTTTATTTATTTTTGTCGATTGCTTTTTGGATAAACGCATTTCGACTCTTGTTTTGTACACACTTGGCAAAGAGTAGCACTTACAAGGAGACGTTTTTAAGTGTCGTCGGGACTTTGGCATGGGACCAAGCCTACCTTGTGCAAAATTTTCGCTGATTCCGAATATGTTAACCGTTTTTGCGGAATAGCCATTTCTCGAAAGTTATGAACAATTTAAACCTCAAAAAAAGGGCTGCTTTCGATCGTCATTAAAGGCTTCGGAATAGGTTTTAGACAAAGCCAAATAGTGCATCTTGTTCAGAAAAAAAGTCTCTATAAAATCTACCTTCTTCTCCGAAATGATTGAAACGTTGGAACAATTTGATAATTGCGAGGCCCCAAATTTTACAAAAATTTTCAAAATTCCAACATTTTTGAGTTAAGTAGCTTATATTACAGAGAATTTTTTTGAACAAGATGCACTATCTGGTTTTGTCTGAAACCTATTCCGAAGCCTTTTATGACGATCGAAAGCAGCCGATTTTGGGCTGTGTTGAGGTTTAAATCGTTCATAACTTTCGAGAAATGGCTATTCCGCAAAAACGGTTAACATATTCGGAATCAGCGTAAAATTCTGCACAAGATAGGCTTGGTCGCGTACCAAAGTCCCGACGACACTCAAAAACGTCTCCTTGTTAGCCCTGCCGACCTAGGCAGCCTAGGTTGTCTCTTCCTAGTACTACATTTAAACATCTGGCCCCGATTTCTCAGCATGTAAAGTTCCACAAGCTCACCGGCAGCATGGAGAAGTGCAACTGAGGTGCGAGGGCGGGGAAATTTTGGCCGATCGCGATGAGACGCGTCATCACCTGGCTGTGCTCAATGTTGACGGTCGCGATACTAAAATACGGGGGATAATCACCCCGGGAATGTGGGTTGGGTACGCGCACTCAAAACATGTATCATCGACCAGTACCATTCCGGGACCAAAAAAGACCTCGACGCTTGACCAGAGCACGGTATCAGATCAATTTTTGTGCTAATAAGCACGCAATTTATTGAATTTTACAACGGTAAAAAAACTACCTAACGATATTTCCAATTTTTTGTAAATTTTTGCATACCGATTTGTCTGCGCGGCCATTCCGAGCAGTGCGACCAGCTCGAATAATTGATTGCATAGCCCGGTGCCGTATTGGATGGCCAAAAAGGGTACGGTTAGGAGTTTGTCGTCTAAAAAATACATAGATAATTATGATTCGATTATTTTTGATTTTGAAGGTAATTTCACCGCTCACCTGCATCCGACGATCGCCATTCTATCCGGGGTACCAGCGCTGTGCCTTGGCATTGTCTAAATTGGCAAATTCTTTGTTTTCTTTCCATCTTTAGTAACGGGATGCTTAATAATGTTAACCTAATAGTGTTGAATCGTATTTAGCCTTTTGACTAAAAATCTACCTTGCCTATGGTATATTTTTACAATTTTAAGCGTAAGAAAAACTCCGCAATCACCCAAGAACCTATTTTGGTCGCGCGGGGTCGGAAATCGAATTTTTTTGCCATTAAGGGTACGGACAAAGCAACGCCAGAAATGTTCCAGAAACGCAATGCGTTCTTCCGCTTTTGATTGCGTTATGGATTACGGAAAGTAACAATAGCGAGGCGGGGTATGCGCTGCGTAGGAGAGCTTCTGGAAACGGCTAGCGAAAATAATTAATGGTGCAGCCTCGCCGGTTCCTTTAATCTTTTTTTGTTTTTGACCCTCGCCTACCAATTTTATTCAGTTTTTCTTTTCGTTTATTTGAGCGTAATTTGGTCGTCTGGGGTAGGTAGAGGCAGATGTGTGTGTTTTCTTAGTCCCACTATCTTCCCGCAAGATCCCCGAAATCGCGCTTGGGGCCGCGACCCCGTCCGAAAAAGTGCAAAATCCGGGGGGTGGGGGAATAATTAATGGCGTGTGATGTTCGTGCTCCGTTTCGGCGGGATGGCCCGCAAAAATGGACAAAGTTTTCTTAACCAAAACTCCATCTATGAAATCAATTACCGGCTGTGGAATTTTTATTACCAACTAAATTAAATTTGGTTTCATAAAAACTTCAAAATCTGCTAAGTAAAAATGATTAAAATTTTATGCTTATTAAATCATGTGTAAAATTGACCACTCGCGTATTTTTCATGCTCCAAAACTAGCAAAACCTGATGCCATTCGGGTTGAGAAACGTTGGTTCTCATGGAAACCCAACATTTTTGTTGCTGCCGGTTGCTCCCCGGTTCATTTGGGGTACACCCAGCCAATTCGTCAAGATTTTTTTTGAATCACCGGCCCCTTATTCGATTGGGGGATTAGTTCATTGCTCTCCGTACACACTTACGTTGCAGTTTATAAGTTTCTGTATAAGTTTTCTGCGGATTCCTCCACTCCTACCTTACGAGACTATCGCTAGAGCCATCAGGTAGTTTTTGAAAACTATCAAGTTTCTGGTAAAGCTTTGTAGCATAAAAAGCGTCCAGCAGGGATTTTGTTGAATTTGTAATTTCGGCCATCATTGCTTTTCCGCTACCCCAGGTTCGAGGGTTCCAGGATTTCAGGATTTGGGAGACCTTAATTGGATTCGGAAGTAGAACCACGTTAAATCTCTCGCAAATTCTCAGCACCAGGATTAAATAGTAACACTAATGGCCTTCCCAGTCCTTTTAAACCTCAAAAATGGCTACCCATCATTACTTTTAAAGCCATTACTTCTAAAATTCTAAGCCTCGTTTTGGGCATAAACATGGCCAAACGTGCCGAAAAACTGGTAATCTGGCGTACCAAATTTTAGAAGTATCGTTTTTAGAAGTAATGCCTTTTAGAAGTAATGACTTTTAGAAGTAATGATTTTAGAAGTAATGATTTTAGAAGTAATGATTTTAGAAGTAACTTTAGAAGTAATGATTTTAGAGGTAATGATTTTAGAAGTAACTTTAGAAGTAATGATTTTAGAAGTAATGGTTTGAGAAGTAATGATCGTACCCCCTCAAAAATTACCTGAGCCTCTCGCTAATTGATTGTCGATCAATAAGGACATGATTTAGGAGTAGTACTAGTGGAATGGTCGGTAATAACAGAGCAGAAGCGCACGTCCAAGGTCTCATAGCGTAGACTTAAATGTAGGCGTCGGCTTAGGTCAGAGCTGATGCAGAAGAGCTCAGAAATATTCAGAAGAACTCTGAGAGACTTTAGATCAGCTTAGAAAAGCAGCTCAAAGGTCAGAATACAGACGGGGCCTGATTTGGAAGCAGGAGCGAATTGTGATGCGCTTGGAAATCAGGGCTCAAAAGCGGAATATCAATCCAGAACAGCTCAGAATCAGTAGACCTTCAAAGTTCGAATTCACCAATAGAATCAGGCTCAAAGGCTTCCAGAACCAAAATAATGCTTCAACCGTGTTTCGAATTTGGTTCAAATTTGGTTCCGTTCAAGAAAGAGCAGAATTCTGAAGCAGGTACTGATTTCTGGATTTAGAAGCGGAATAAAAATACAGTAAATTATTCTATGGCGTCCAATCCAGCGCCGTGCCCTCAACAGGAAGTGCGGAAAGTTTTGCCGCAGCCAGTTGGCTTTCGCCCGATCGTTTCGTTCATCCGCCGTGGTGGGCTTTGTTTTTGATGGCGCTATTCCGGCGAGGGCCGAAATTTGGGGGCCCTGACTTTGTTCAGCCGACGACGATGCACCCTGCTTTTCACCGAGTCAGCCGATCCGGATTGTCACATTGCACTACGCAAATAAACAGCACTCGCCAAATTTTGGGACGATAAAAAAGGATAGAATTCGACGACGTCATGGCTTTATTGCCCGGTTTACCAAAGTGGAAACGTGCCGGAAATCAAATTGGGATCCCACACTGGGTTTCACGGATTGGTGGTGGAGGGTGAAGCCTGTGGATTCTGGTCGCCTTTGTGCCGTTTTTCAGTTCTGCATCCCAAATTTTTAAAAAATGGATTGTATACACATTTTCCGTTGCATAAACCTTTCAAAACCCTATTTCCGAAATTCATTTTGTCGAAAATCCTTTTTCGGTAAAATCGTACACATTTTTCGAAATATCATATTTTCGAAAATTAGTTTTCCAAAAACCAGGAGTTCGAAAAATTTGCGCCAAGCTATCAATAGGAAATTGCCGCAAGAGGTATGAAACTACAATCCAAAATTCTCCGAAATTGAAAATGCAATTTCGATGGTGATTCTCGAAAACGTGGCTTTTCGGAGATATCACTTTTTGTTAAATGATTTTCGAAAAAGTGACTTGCAAAAATAGTATTTCCTTTATCTTTCTCTCTAGAAAATACTTCGTCAATATCTATCTAGCTCTCTCTACCTCCCTCTATCTCTAATTATTCTTTGTCGCTCTCTCTCGCTCTCTCTCTCTCGCTCTCGCTTGCCTGTGGGTTAAAAAATCGAACTTTACCGAGCGCCTTTTGCAGTTTTGAGCGGTCGGTAACTTCATGCTTTATTCATTGCATTTTCAAACCTGCCCAGGCTCTCGCTTTCAAAAAAATATATTTTATGTTTCCAGGTCCTCACCATCGAATGTTCAGATGGCGTAGATTCTCCACGAATCTATTTTTGGTCACCGCCGCTGTCGGGGCTTTCATATTTACGGTTAGACAGATTGGTAGGATTTACAAAACTTGAAGAATTAGTAGAGTTGTTATTCGACCCGGGTCGAAATGGTCGAAACTTTTGTAGGCTCCCGCAGCGAAAACTTAGTAAAATTCATAACTTTTTTCTAAAGTAGAATTCCGCGATTGCGTCTTCATTTTTGATTCTGTGAGATGATTTCCTACATTTTGAGCCCTTAAACTATAAATTTTCATGCTAGAATCAGAAAGAACGGCATACCATGGCAGGGGGAAGTGTTTCTGAGAAATGGCCGCGCGCGGAACAAGGTAAGCAGGCCGTTCTTTATGATCAACTATAATAAAAAAGTTGTGGTGTCTGTCCGTCCGTCTGAAGCCGAATTCAACTCGAAGGGGAAAGGAGCTAGAGCTTAGCTCTCTTCGGATTCGGATAGAGCGCCATCAAAAACCCCCAAACTGATAAAAAAATTATGAAAAAGTTTTAGTTTAAATTATTAAAATTAACTTTGAAAGTTTTTCCCTTAGTAAAAGGGGTGGGGGACGGAGGTTGGGGTGATTTTGGACATAGTGAGCCAGGTGGCGCGCGTTCCGTGGATGAAAATTTTCACGGGGGATTTCATTTCTTTTTCTCTCTCATTTCATCCGGTCGGTCGTTATTTTCGTTTTTTAAAAGGATTTCGGCTAGGGGAGGTATCTAAAGCCATCAGGGAGGTATTTAGGTAGTTTTTGAAGGGGATTTCAGCCATGGGGGGTATCTGAAGCCATCGGGAAGGTATTTAGGTAGTTTTTGATGGGGATCTCAGCCATGGGGGGTATCTGAAGCCATCGGGAAGGTATTTAGGTAGTTTTTGATGGGGATCTCAGCCATGGGGGGTATCTGAAGCCATCCGGAAGGTATTTAGGTAGTTTTTGACGGGGATTTCAGCCATGGGGGGTATCTGAAGCCATCCGGAAGGTATTTAGGTAGTTTTTGAAGGGGATTTCAGTCATCGGGGGTATCTGAAGCCATCGGGAAGGGATTTAGGTAGTTTTTGATGGGGATCTCAGCCATGGGGGGTATCTGAAGCCATCCGGAAGGTATTTAGGTAGTTTTTGACGGGGATTTCAGCCATGGGGGGTATCTGAAGCCATCCGGAAGGTATGTAGGTAGTTTTTGAAGGGGATTTCGGCTAGGGGAGGTATCTAAAGCCATCAGGAAGGTATGTAGGTAGTTTTTGAAGGGGATTTCGGCTAGGGGAGGTATCTGAAGCCATCAGGAAGGTATGTAGGTAGTTTTTGAAGGGGATTTCGGCTAGGGGAGGTATCTAAAGCCATAAGAAAGGTATCGAAGTAGTTTTTTAAGGGGATTTCGGCTATGGGGGGTATGTGAAGTCATCAGGAAGGTATCGAGGTAGTTTTTTAAGGGATTTCGGTTATTGGGGTATCTGAAGCTATCTGGCAGGTATCGTAGTTTAGGTAGCTAAGTTTTTGCCGGGGTTTGGCCATAGAAGGTATCTGAAGCTACTATTGATGAAGGTAGAGGTGTAATGTGGTGGTGTATAATATGGAGGGAGCCCGAAGGCCAGTCGATTACAGTCGCGAAGCGGCTGTAATCGGCTGGTTCTAGCATGAAAACTTATAGTTTAAGGACTCAAAATGTAGGAAATGATCTAACAGAATCAAAAATGAAGACGAAATAGCGGAATTCTACTTTAGAAAAAAGTTATGAATTTTACAAAGTTTTCGCTGCGGGAGCCTACAAAAGTTTCGACCATTTCGACCCGGGTCGAATAACAACTCTAAGAATTAGTCTTTTTCTAGAACACAGATTCTCCAAGCCGGGTCATCACGGCTACCATTCTGAGCATCCGAAATTCCGGAAACCAGACTATGTATCGCACATCGATTGTCGAAGATTATTCGAGAAGGATGAGAAATATTTGGAAAGCTTGCTCTATACGAATAAACTGATCAAGAGATCGTTGGATAACAAGCTGCTGCCGAGGATCGTGGCAAAGGTATGGATAGTGCTTTAAAGGGACTGGGAAGCCCAGAAATTTGGCTGGATTTGGAACTTGGATTCGGCTCACGATATTAAAATGTATTGACAAAAATCTAGGTATTTATACGGAAATTTAATTACATTTATTTGTAGGAAGTCGCATTTGGTTGTATTATTAGGCAAAATTTAATTGGTTTTTGGTTGACATTTTTAGAAAAGCAGCAATTTCTTGACTATTTTAAAGGGACTAGGAAAGCGTAAAACTACCGCTTCCTTCGGCTAGTTGCCGACAGATACGTAACACGCCAAAATCCGGCCTAATATATTTTTCAATCCAGTAGAAACATGAATTCATGGGAAAAAACCTAAATGCTATTTTCGAGCTGTCTTTGCATATATCATAGTAATGTCGAACCCAGGCGCGATCGGGTCAATTCTGACGCTTCCAAAACGCTTTAAACTCTATTTTATCACCTAATATTGTCTTAAATCTTATAAGTTTCCTTCTTTCAGGAAGAACCATTCGAAGACAGCTGTCGAAAACTTCGAGATCGAATTATTGGCGACCACCCGGCGCCGTATCTGAATTATTCAATAGCTTTTGCGAGGAATATTTATGCGGTGAGTTACTCGAATACCGTAGTACCTAAGCGTATTATTTTCAGGACTACGAATCGCTCCAAATTCTTCTCACGGCTACATATAGTCCGGAAAATCATTATTGCTATCATGTCGATGTCAAAGCCACTCAAAAATTTAAGGATCAGATCGCGAAATTGGAGCAATGCTTTCCAAATATATATGTGACTAAAGGTAATTTAATAGCGGCCATCAAAATGGTGTGCTCGAAAAATTATTAGTGAAATCACGTCCCTAGAAATCAGTGCAATTTAAATTTTTAATCCTCAAAAAGTTGCGTCGTTAAAACTAACTGCGGCCTAGAAAAATATGTATTGTTTCGTTGGCTAAATAATTTAATTTAAGCGTTAATGCTTTAAAGACAACGAAAAACACCGATTTGGGATTTTTAGAACAATACAACGTCACCAGCGACGGCAAAAACAACAACATTGCGCACTTGAAATGTATGGAAATACTGCTGGAAAAGCCTGGATGGGTGCACTTGATTTTACTACAGGCTCACGACCTGGTGGCGCACACCAATTCCGAGTTGATGAAGATGCTCAAGGTAAACATTAGCATCACTAGCACCAGGTTTTGCATAAAATCATTCAAACATTTTTTTAGCTTCTAAACGGGACTAACGATTCAAATCTTAGTGGCATGTTATGGAATCGAGTACCGCCGGGTCTATCTTTCGACGTTAAAGACTTAAATTTGTGGACAAATTGTAGGTCTCTCTCTCTTTCTCGCTTCATTCTCTATTCTCTCTGTCTCCCTCTCTCTCTCTCTCTCTCTCTCTCTCTCGCTCACTCTCTCTCTCTTTCGCTCTCACTCCCCCCCTCTCTTTTTCCTCTCTCTCGCTCACTCTCTCTCTCACTGTAAGATGCAGTTTTTTTCTAGACACGACTCTAACCTTCGACGAGCGCAAAAATGCTAGGCTAGAATTTGCAAAGGGCCTGGAAGAAGCCACTTATATGTAAGTCAGGTTCGAAATAAGATTTCCATTGCTGTCACTCCCCCTTTAAAATCGCATTCCAGAAGGCCGGCCATCCAATGGTTAGTCAAAGAAATCAATGTCACGACACTGATGGACCATTTTAATAACGGAGTAAGTTCCGGATCTAAAACCTCTATAGCGGGTTTGCCAATCAGTCTAGGAGTTCCCAAAACATTGCTGAAAAATCAAAATATCCCGAAAATTTTAGCACCACTCTGTCGATGAGCAGCTATTTGCTACGCTTTTGAACTCCGAAACGCTACGAATGCCAGGAGGATACCACAGCGCGTGCATGAAAAATCGACCTGATGGCTTCTTTACTTATATAACAAGGTAATCAGATAAATTTAGTCTTTTACATAGTGATTTATCGCTAGATCAACACCTAAATTTAATTTAAATTTAAAATCCCTTATCTGGATAGATTTACTGATTTTCAGACATACGCGATGGTCTTTCGAGGGACATAAAAATTGCAATGAGCGGCATATGATATGTTTGTACGGGATTGAGGATTTACAGGATGCTAGGTCAGCGATCTCTGTCTCTTTCTCTCGCTCTCACTCGCTCTCTCTCTCTCTCTCTCGCTCTTCCTCTTTCATAATCTTTTCCAGACTCACCGCCCGTCGTGTCATCTCCCTCAACAAGTTCATCGGGTCCTTCGATTTTGCAGCAATCACGTGTATGGCCGAGAGTTTGTTTAATAGAACGCATGGAGGCGATGAATATTTTGACGCCGAGCATATCGCCAATCACTCAGGGGTAGGCAATACAGAATTATTGAGGAAGCGCAGACGAGAGAGATAGAGAGAGAGGAGAGGAAGATGAAAAGGGCCAGAGCGAGAGAGAGAGAGAGAGAGAGATAGCGAGTGAGAGAGAGGATGGCTATGAATTTAACAAAATTAAAAATTTTTAGAATCGCTATCAACGGGCCACCCGGCTGCCGGGCTTTGATCTCAAGAATTTCACTTGTAGAGATGTTTAGATTTGTGATTAATAAACTTATTGACAAAAATGCAAAATCGGCTGACAGGTTGGTGCTCATAGAATGGAGCATGAGCGAACCTAAAAAAACTTGTTCAAATTTAGTTAATACTCATGATGATTTTCTCTTACTATCTGTCGATCCTTCGCTCTCACTTTCCCTCTCCTTTTCGCGTTCTCGCTCTCTCACCCTCGCCTCCTCTCTCTCTCTATCTCTCTTTTTCCCTAGCTATCTCTCGCTCTCTCTCTCTTTCTCCCTCTCTTACGCTCTTGCCTTCTCAGTTCCTTTAAAAAGCGGCAAAAATCACATTCCCATTATTCAAGAAGCCACTGCCACGCCCGAGCCCCTTTTCTACGCAGCTCCTCCCGATAAAGGGCCGTAATTTCTGGACAGAGTTGTAAATTTAGGGATTCCTGAGGGGGCCTATGGGCTGGGTGATAAGCAACGGCAGCAGGATTTTGCGCCCCCTGGAGCTATGGCTAAATTAATTTTACTAATTTGTGCGTTGACGCTGGTGGGAGGTGCGTGATACTTTAGGTCTAGTGACTTAAAAAGTCCTTTAAAAACTATTCGACTAAAGTATAAAAATATATTGGTAATTAAATGGCGTAATTTATTGAAAAATTCCTATATTTTAGGAGCCGCCGCTCAATGCCCTTCAAACTGGACCCAAATTTCGAATCAATGCGTTTGGTATTCCGGTAACACTTACAGGGTAAGTACCTTTTTAAGTTCTTAAGTTTTTTTGTGTTCTTCTACTCGTCTTTTTTAATTTATCGATTTTATTTGGTCCCGGAAAAAGAGTACTATAACATATCCTAAGACCGTAAGCTAGTGCTTTCCAGAGCTGGGACGACTCGCAAGCGTATTGCAAATCCGTCGGTGGGCAGCTGGCCGGCAGCTACAACAAGTCGATTTTGCCGCAGTTGCAGAGTATGTAGATGGGGTTTTAAAGGCGCTGGGAAGCTGATTTAACTGTCGATCCCCAGTTGCTGGGCGTCTTTCTTTGGGTTTCACAGTCCTTTAAAATAGGATATTTTTAGAACTTGTTACTGCGCCGTTATATCCGGCGTGGACCGGCCTTTTCCGACCCAATGCCACGGCTAGCTGGAAGTTCATCGACAAGACATCGGCCCTGTATTTATCTGGACAATGGGCTCCAGGTAAGAGAGAGAGGGAGAGAGTAAGAGAGAGGCAGATAGAGAGAGAGATAGAGAGAGAGAGAAAAAGAGAGGGAGAGAGTGTGAGAGAGAGAGTGAGAGTGAGAGAGTGAGAGGGAGAGAGGGAGAGAGCTGGTTAAAATCCCGACTTTATTTCAGGTCAACCTGCCGCCGGCACGGGCAATTGTGGAGGCGTCCAAACCACTGGACTTGCCGCTATTAGCTGTAAATATGTTCAACCCTTCCTCTGCTCCCAGAAGATTGCTACGTATGTTTTGAAAACCTTGCGCTACCGCCCGCTTCTCGAATACGCTACGCTCCTCTGAACTCTGTCCTCTAGCGTATCCTTTCCGAGCCAAAACCGGCTGAAAAAGCTGGCTGACGTGTTGTGAGGTTCTCACGTTTTACGTTAAATAATTCAGCTGCCCGAGTAAGAACTACACGACAAGCACCGGAACTGTGACTTCACCGAATTACCCTTTGAATTATGCGAATAATGAGCACTGCCGACAATACATCGTTGCACCCGCTGGATACTACGTGACGCTGACGTTTAACGCGTGGCTTGTCGAAAAGTAAGTAAGAGAGAGTAAGAGAGAGAGAGAGAGAGAGAGAGAGAGAGAGAGAGAGAGAGAGAGAGAGAGAGAGAGAGAGAGAGAGAGAGAGAGAGAGAGAGAGAGAGAGAGAGAGAGAGAGAGAGAGAGAGAGAGAGAGAGAGAGAGAGAGAGTAAGAGAGAGAGAGAGAGAGAGAGAGAGAGAGAGAGAGAGAGAGAGAGAGAGAGAGAGAGAGAGAGAGAGAGAGAGAGAGAGAGAGAGAGAGAGAGAGAGAGAGAGAGAGAGAGAGAGAGATAGAGAGATAGAGAGAGAGAGAGAGAGAGAGAGAGAGAGAGAGAGAGAGAGAGCGATGTAGGGAAAGCCCACCAGAGATGAATTGTCGTTTTCAGGAATTACGACGTGGTCCTCATCTGGGATGGTTATGCCCCGAACGTCAACGCCCAGCTGATCGCCAAGTAAGTCAAGCTTCGAAAACGGAATTTGCCGATGAAAAATCGATGGAATCGCTAAGCATTTTAATATTTTACGCTTTCATTTTTATTTGTTTCTGAAAATTTACATAGTTAATGAATGCCATGCGCAGTCTTTCAAAAATACTGTTCTAAAATGCGTAAAACAAAAAATATCCGTGTTTTAGCATCAGCGTCGACCCAACCAATGCCACCGTTTCTCAATACAAAGACGGATTCCAGGTTGTCCAGATTCGAGTGAACCTTGAAGATAACCGAAGTTTAGACCTATTCCAACATCATGACCATCGAGTTCATCAGCGACAGCATCGTCAACTACAAGGGCTGGTCAGCGTCGTATAAGATGTTGTGGGTTTTAGCGTGAAAAATAGAGCCCTTCAGCATTTTCTAAGCTTAAAAAGTAAAATCCTGCTCTAACTACTATCCTAAACAAGGATACTAGCTACCGAACCCAAAGAGCAAAAGCCATTAGCACTGTCGGGACTCGAACCCGCCCCCTCCCGCCGGTTCGGTATTCCGCGCCCCATACGGTTTAACCACGTCCCCATGGAGGGGCAGAGACATCTAGGCCCCGCCCCTCCCTACCCACGTGGCAGGCCTGGGAATTTTGCGGGCCGGGCCGGGCCGGCCCGGCCCGCCGGCCCGATTTCGCCGACCCGACTTTTAAGGGTCAAATACGGGGTTGGCCAAAAAACTCCCGCCAAGCTGGTTTAACGCCATTGCAAGGTATTTTGCTGTTAATACGGTATTAGTGGACCATTTTGCAGCACTTCTGTTAATAAAACTTGATTTTCAAAGTTATAACAATTTTTAAGAGCTAAATATCGACCGATCTCAGGGTAATAATGTTAAATTAAGCCATTTCGGGTTAAAATTCGCCATATTACTATATATTTTGAGGCTTAGTTTAGTACTACGATACATACTGATACATCTAAGAAAAAATCCGGTCGCACTGACATAAAAATTCAAAAAGCAAAAAAAAAGACGCCGGGCGGGGTCGAACCTGGACCGATTTCCTGGTAGGGACTTAGTCAAGAAAAGGACCAAATTTTTTATTGAGGCTGTATAATAACGCCAAATTAACTATTCGTGAGCGAAATATGCAAAATAAGTCCCAATTGCCCCCCAAAAAAGATATTTTTGGAATTCGTAAAACCCCCCGGGCCGGGCCGGGCCGGCCCGGCCCGGCCCGGCATTTTTCAATTTCTCGGCCCGGCCCGGCCCGGCCCGAAAAATGCCGATTTTTCTCGGCCCGGCCCGCAAAATTCCAAGGCCTGCCACGTGGTACGCGTGGTGCAGAGGTTAGCATGTCGGACCCCCAATCCGGAGACTCGGGTTCGAACCCCGGCGCGTGCAAAACATTTTTGCTTTTTGCTTTTTTGTTGGAAGGAAGGGTAGGGTTGACAGAATCTTCCGGGATTTTTTATAGAGCTTTCGGCGTGCTGGAAATTAGGGAAAAGTATAAAAACAGATAGTTTAAACGGATTTTCGCATTTTCAAGGTAGGAAAAAAAAATTACTACATATCCAAAGACTTAAATAGCTACGGAGAGGAGAAAGGGCTGTTTGTGGGGCTTGTCAGTACATTGAATTTGTGAAAATTCTACGACTTTCAAAACCATTTTCAGGGCTCCACAAGTTCCGGTCTACCAAAACGGTTCCTCCGGCACGATGATCAGCCCGAATTACCCCGGCCAGTACATGAACAACCTCGAGCAGTATTATCAGGCCGTCGCGCCGGACGGCATGCAGGTAGCCTAAAAAACCTTCCTTGATGGTTTACAGTACGCATTAAACGTCTTTAGATCTGCACCAGCTTCAGCTACTTTGACACCGAGCTAAACAAGGATCGGCTGGAGATGTATGATGGGCCAAACTCGACATATCCGCTGATTGGAAAGTAAGAGCGAGAGAGGGAGAGAGAAAGAGAGAGAGTGAGAGAAAGAGAGAGGGGGAGAGAGAAAGAGAGAGAGAGCGAGAGGGAAAGAGAGAGAGAGCGAGTGAGAGTGAGAGAAAGCGAGCGAGAGAGAGAAAGAGAGAGAGAGAAAGAGAGAGAAAGAGAGTGTGAGAGAGAGAGAGAGAGAGAGAAAGAGATAAAGATAGAGATATAGAGCAATATCTATGCCTTTTCTTCAGCTTCTCCGGCCACTCGGTCGCACTCCCCTCAACACGCCAAACTACCGGGAACGTGTTGACAATGTTCTTCTACACCGACTACTCCCTTGTCTACAAGGGGTTCAGCATGGATTGGGGTGTTTGCTAGACAAAATTGGAGCTTTTTCCTCGATTTGGTTTTTTCGTAAACTATGCAAAAAAATTTATTTCGTGGCAATCCTCCTGTCGATCACATTTATCACACCATTTGAGGCTTTTTGAGAGGTTGAGGTCGGCTCCAACCCGGCCGATGGGAACATTAAGGCACATAGTTGCAGCACCACGTTTCTTACCTAAAAAAGACAGTTTTAGGTTTTGAAAATTTTGAAAAATGCTGAAAACACAATTAACGTGCTAACTCCTAAAATCTAGTTTTTTTTTTCAGAAAAAATCGAACTTTTTCTTTGATTTTTAGATACTTGCCTTATCATTAAAAATCAATAACACTATCGGATTTGCTGAGAGAGCAATAGCCGAAGTCACTGTTGTCGTGAAGGCAGAAGCGATTGAGTTTGGAAATAACTTGGGTAGTAGAAAGAAGATGAACGACGACGACCAAGAGAAGAGACACACGAGCAGGCAGTGGAGCGCCTAAATATAAAAATTATAGAGCTTATGGCAAAATATAGCAAAATAATATAGCAAAATTCGTATATCCATTTCTGAAGAATCACAAAGCTCCACTAGCTAGCACCAGATTTGCATCCAAATTAATCTCACCAATCTCATGTCGCGCTTCACGTGTTCTACCCGTTTTCTCGAAATCTCTCTTAATCTCGACAGAATGGCAACGTAGAAGATGATCATTAATGCCGGAACGACCTCGCCTGAAAATCAACGTGGGCATAAGCCTAAAATTTTTTATAAATACCGGATGCGTTTCTAAATCTTTTATAGCTATTCCTAAACATAAAAAATCCACAAAATTTAATTAAAAAATTTAGTTTTAGTTCGAAAAATCCGAAAAAAGAGCCAAAATGACCAAATTTTCGACTTTTTCAAACATTTTTCCTTTTTTTGAACGTTTTTCTAATTTCAATATAGTTGAAATTTACTAAAAGCAATGTGAAAACACTTTATATTTGATTACTAGGTCAATCGGGACAGCCAGTAAAAAAATTGGTCCCCCCGCCCGGAAATCCTTCCCCCCCCGGAAACCCTAAAGAACCCTTTTATCCGTCTTTTTTGATTTCTGATTTCGCCCAAGATCAATCTGTAATTTTTTCATACCAATATTAGTCAGGTTTTTCTCAGAAAAAGTTGCAGCTGCTTCACTTCCATTCCTATTGTCCTTATATTTTTCATCATTCAAAGACCCGGCCGGCCGCCCACCTGCTATAATGTAAATATTCACGGCCCCACCACAATTCCCACAGCCAAAAGTGAAGACGAGGGAGCGGGGGCTAAAAAGATAATTGTAATTTTCAGAATAATTTTCTCGTTTAAATCGGTGTGTTCCATCTTGACGTTCATCCTGACGAGAGAAAGAGAGAGAGAGAGAGAGAGAGAGAGAGAGATAGAAAGAGAGCGACAGATAGCAGGGGAGAGAGAGAGATAGAAAGAGTGCGATAGAGAGGGGGAGAGAATTAAAGCGAGAGAGCGAAAGAGCGTTAGACTGAGTGAGAGAGACGGAGCCAGATTTTTGAGCCCTAGCTAAAAATGGAGTCGTTGCAAGCTGAATTCCCTTATCAAAAATAGAGTTTTCCAAGTATGCTGACAATCAGCTGTTGGCTATTTCCGGCGAACTGGTCAAAAAAATCGACCGACGCAAAGCAACGTTCGAAAGGAATACGGTATCGATACCTAAAAACCTTAAAACATCCGAACGCCTCCGGTAGTGCCGTTAGCAACGCAGAATAGAGATATGCAACGACGTGGAGAGTACCCTAAAAGCTTGTTCCTCCTTTTCATAAGACTGTATCGTAACTGGGATTGACAAAACTATACAATAAAACCTACCGTAATCTGTTTAATATAATTGTAAGGTATATGAGTGCATAACACTAAAAATCGATCAATAGATATCACCAGCAACAGGGCTTGATGTAAATAGTAAGTAGTCGTATTGAGACGGGCGGCGAAAATCATCTCTGGTAGGTTTGAGATGAAGCCGTAGCTCTCGAGTACCACTAAAAGTTAATTTGAATTCAAGGCAGGCTAGCAGAAAGTATTTAGGAAAGGCTCATTCTCCAAAGCCCGGAATTACCTGGAATTGCAACGATAAAATTATCCATTAGGTACCAGAAGCATACAAAAGACATCGAGAAGTTGATCTGAAAATAATTAAGATTTTTATAAATTGTTTTTTATCTATTCAAGCTGCAAGATTAATTACTTCATGGTACTATATTTCCTTTGTAATCATTAAAAAATTTATATTTAAATTTTTTGATTTATTTTTGGCAATTTTTTGAACAGAAATTTTCCGTTAGACTCACGTGATAGATCTCATTCGGCATAAACTGTCGGTGATGAAGTATCAAAATTACGAATACAAATAGATTCCCCGCCAATCCTATTGACGATACGATAGCGTACAGGGTGGCGTAGAGTAGCCGTAGTTCTGCGGAGGCGAGGATTATCGTCTCGTTTCCACATTGTTCAAAAGTCAGCATAAATATTGTTTTTAAAGGGACCTGAAAGCCCGGTTTTTTTGTTTGATTTTGTCCAAATTAGACAACAGAATTAAGTTACAAGCTTCAAAATTTGATCTCGGGTCTATTTTGCGATTTTAAAAATTTGAGATCTGTAAAGGAGAAATTTTAGCGAATACCTACCATGAAGAATTGTGGAAAAGGAAATGCGTCAATCAAATCTGTAAAAAATTAGCACCTGCATCTTGGGGGTTTTGTGTTGAAAAGAGAAGGGGTCTGCACGGCCTTGGGCCCGATGTATGTTTGTGTCGCGTGCTAGGTTAAATTAATAGGGATGCCAGAAAAGGCACAATTCTTTTCAAGGAAAGTGATACAGGATTGACCTTGCATAAGAAAATAAAGGATTACTAGCCGGACCTGTATTTTGCTAACATATCAAAAATTAGCCCGACGACGGCTAAAAGAATCGACAAACTAGCAAGGAGAATTCGAATTTAGCTTCCAGCTACTGCCTCTTGTGCAAAAAGCAAATTTCAAAGTTTAACATGGACGTTTTTGACTCTTCAGATTGTTTCCAGTTTTCGGGGGTTTTTCCAAAAATTTTTCCAAAAACCAAAAAAAACAAGTTAGATAGGCTTCCTTACTTACAAGTTATAGAGACTTTAGAAGTCCCGAATAGACTCCGAAAGCAGGTGGCTGGCAGAGATTCTTACGGAAAAGAGTAGGTATAACAAAATCTAGGGTTTTTGACATTACCCCATAGACCCAAAAAACCACAAAGAACCTCAAGGGGCTTTTCTTATCTACCGCCTTCACATCAGCTGGTCCTAAAAAAAGGACAAACCAGCGAAGTCAATTGGAAAACAATCCGGATCAAGGTTCCCTTTCAATCAGAAATTCCGTCCAAACGTTAAAAGCCGTGCGCGAAATTGGCAGCCGCCTGCCGGAAAGCCAACAAGAAAAGAAAAGCACACCTCCAGGAGGTTTTTTTGCAATTTGCGCCTTGCGGAGTCATAACCTGTAATTAGGGTGTTGAATGTAGGTTTTACATGGCACTTGAAATTTGATTTTTGAATCCACGGATTTGGCGAAAATGCGGAGAAATTCGGGGCATCTCATCACTTTTTCTACTCGCTTACCTATCATACGTTTTGGTCACACGCATTTTGGTGAGACCTATGCAAAGTTTGAGGCTATAATTATGTCAGATTATGCAAATTACACGCTTCTTTTTAGAATGAATACCTCGGCGCCGCAAGCGCATGAATCGCCGGAGGACAGCTCGAAGAAGTGGGGGCCGAAGGTCGTCCGCAGTCTCGAGAAGGCCATCCAGTCCATGGAGAAGTCGCTGATCTCTCTCTGATCTCTCTCGCTCTCTCTCTCTCAATCACTATCTCAGTTCCTCTCAGTTTTACTTTATTCTCGCTTCAAAAACACAAAAAGTTATGCCGGCCTTCTGTCTTGGTCCTTTTCCATATCTTCTTAAAATCTCAAAGTTCAAAGTCAAAACCAAACGATTCTTTTGTCCCTCCTCTACCTTGCCTCCAAAAAGCAAAAAGCAAAAATGTGTTGCACGCGCCGGGATTCGAACCCGGGTCCCCGGATTGGGAGTCCGATATGCTAACCTCTGCACTACACGTACCACGGGATGGGGGCGGGGCGGAGCCTGGATGACTCCGCCCTCCCCAGGGGGCGTGGCTACATGGTATGTGGGACAGACTACAATACTAGGGGTGCGGGTTCGAGTCCCGCCCGTGGCGAGGGTTTTGCTTTTTGAACATGGGTGGTACTTGTAGCTTGTAAATACGTTTTCAAGTTTGTTTTTCGTTACTAATTGTAATTGATACAAATTGAGCTCTCTCTATCTCACTCTCTTTCTTTCATAATCGATATATTTGCTGTCTGCTAGCTTCAAAAAGAGGATCCTTCCCTTGATTGCATCCAAAAAGCAAAAAGCAAAAATGTGTTGCACGCGCCGGGATTCGAACCCGGGTCCCCGGATTGGGAGTCCGATATGCTAACCTCTGCACTACACGTACGACGGGAGAGGGGCGGGGCGGGGCCCAGATGTCTCCGCCCTCCCTTGGGGGCGTGGCTACATGGTATGGAGGTCAAACTACAAAACCGGGGGTGCTGGTTCTAGTCCCGCCAGGGGCCAGATTTTTGCTTTTTGATCCGCGAGTGTATTTGTAGCTTGTAGTCATGTTGCCGACCTTGAATTTGCTGACAATTTCGTGGTCAAAAATTTAAACGTTATTATATAAATCGAGCTGCAATTCTCAGAATATCGGCCCGGGACGTCGACTCGGCGATGCTGCTGAAGCCGCTGCTGAAGAAGCTGAAGACGATGCTCCGCAATTTTGAATGGGCAAATAGGTACCGTAGCCTAAGCGAAAACTAAGCTTAAGCTAAGCCTAAGCCAAGCCTAATCAAAGCCTAAGGCAAGCCGAAGCTAAGCCTAAGATAAGCTGAAGCCAAACCTAAGCTAAGCTAGCCTAAGCTACGTTAAACCGGGAAAGTCACTTTTAGCCCCCACAACATGCGCACAGCCGAATCGTTCGAGGACCCGCCGCCGACGTTTGGGCTCACGCAATCGGTAAAGGCGGGTTTTAAAGGGGCTGAGAAGGCTAGAGTCTGATTACCGTACGCCAAAAACTCTATCTTTGGGCTTGAAGTCGTAATTTTGGGAATCGAAATCGTGAAAATCACTCCTTTTCCAGCTGGAAGATCCGAACGCCTGGGAGAAGTTCACCAAGGCCGAGCAGCAGCTGATGAAGCAGAAGCTCAGCGAGAAGAAGAACGAGTATAGTTTTGCCCGATTTTCATATTTTTTGACCCCAAAATTTAAGATTTTATTGTGTTTTACGACTGAATCAATGATACCGATTTTTCCAGTTACCTCATCATCAAGAAGAGCCCCGGCGGCGACAACAAGGCGGCCAAGTCACCCAAGTCGTCCAAATCGAACAAGTCCAATAGGTCCAACAAGTCGAACAGGTCCAACAAGTCGTCGAAGAAGAAGAAGGCTAAATAATCGCCGCTTATTTCTTTTTTCCTCGCTTATTTTTGATGGCCGAACGTGTAATAATAAAGACTTTCATTACTTTTCTGTTTTTTTATTGTTTTTCGAACAAAACGCTTATAAAAAATGTTTTAGTTGCATTTCAAAACTCGACTTTATGGCCGAAAACGACGAGAAAGAACCAGCTTTTCGTTATTTGCAAAATATATGTATTTTAGTTTTTTCGATGCCTTCAACCGTTTCCGATAAAATTCTGAACTTCGTATAATTTTTTAAGTCTGGAAGCCAATTCCAGAGCTTTTTGATGTTTCAAAAATACTCCTACTCGTGCCTCCTCTTCAATAGCGGTGCAGCTGCTATTTTTAAAGCTCCAGGGCTCCGGAAGCAACTCGGATCTCTAGACTCCGCTCATCGCTCATCTGAAAAAATATGTTGTGACGGCCGAGGATGTGAATGCAAAAGGTCAACACTGTCTACCCAACAGCGTGTCTGCGCTCGATCTAGCTCGCAGCAAGTTCCATATTTACCCGGACCGGGACAGAAAGCTAAGCCCGTATTCTATCTTGGTCCTTTTCCATGAAGCCCATTAAACGTAAACCTTTAAAATCAATACCAATCAATTCTAATCTCCCTCCCCTTGTTTCCACCAAAAAAGCAAAAAGCAAAAATGTGTTGCACGCGCCGGGATTCGAACCCGGGTCCCCGGATTGGGAGTCCGATATGCTAACCTCTGCACTACACGTACCACGGGATGGGGGCGGGGCGGAGCCTGGATGACTCCGCCCTCCCCAGGGGGCGTGGCTACATGGTATGTGGGACAGACTACCATACTGGGGGTGCGGGTTCGAGTCCCGCCCGTGGCGAGGGTTTTGCTTTTTGAACATGGATGGTACTTGTAGCTTGTAAATACGTTTTCAAGTTTGTTTTTCGTTACTAATTGTAATTGATAGAAATTGAGCTCTCTCTATCTCACTCTCTTTCTTTCATAATCGATATATTTGCTGTCTGCTAGCTTCAAAAAGAGGAAAAACTACTTCCCATTAGACCCAAAGCCTTTAAAGTCAATGCCAATCGATACTACAACGCCTTCCCTTGATTGCATCCAAAAAGCAAAAAGCAAAAATGTGTTGCACGCGCCGGGATTCGAACCCGGGTCCCCGGATTGGGAGTCCGATATGCTAACCTCTGCACTACACGTACGACGGAGAGAGGCGGGGCGGGGCTTAGATGACCCCGCCCTCACCTGGGGGCGTGGCTACATGGTATGTGGGACGGACTACAAAACTGGGGGTGCGGGTTCGAGTCCAGCCAGGGGCCGGACTTTTGCTGATTGAATCTTGGGGGGCTTTGTAACTTGTAGTCGTATTTGAATTTTCGCTGCCGCTGCGTGCCGATGCGATCCGATGTGTCGGAGCCACCACAAAAGCATAGTATGACCCTGTCAATACCTTTAGCCTCTTCAATACTTCCATAACTTTCCCAAAACATCCCCGCTAGCCTACCTTATCTTAAAGGGGCTCCGAACTGCCAAATCAAAGCCCTTTTGGGCGACATCTTTGATTTCTGGCAAATTGCCAGCGGGCGCTGCAGGACGAGAGCCCTCATTCTTTCGATTTTTGCGCGACGTTGTTTTTGCCCAGTTTCTTTGTGAAAACACTATAATTCGCGCGTTCTGAGCCCATTTTTGAAATCCTCACTCAATTTTAAATAGTTTTGGTGTTTTAAGCATCAAATTTGGCCCGGAAGCAGCCGAGAACGTGGTTTCGAGGTGACAACAGGCATTTTCAAATTTGCGAGCTTCCCGGGCCCCTGGGCGTACAGAGGCCTCCGACGTACAGGGCTCCGATTTTCGGGCCGTCATTCAATTTTGGCATTTCGTAGCCCCTTTAAGCCAGATCCCATTGGTCCGATTTCCACATCCACATCGCCGTCTAGCCATGCAAAAGCCTCCGGAAATGAGCTCAATCCGGCTATCCAGCTAGTGTGACCTTCGGGAAAAGTTGCCCTTTTCCCTACTAAGCTCGGCAATCAACCCTCAATTTACCCGAGTTGTTTTCAGGAACGCGCACGGCACACCCCCGGGAAGTTCGAGTGCAAAGTTCGGGAGCTCGAGCAGGAGTGCCCGAATATTGAATTGTCCCCCGGGGAGTGTTGTTTTTGGGCGATTCTTCAAGTGTTGCCAAGAACTCGGAGGAGTAGATAAGCTTGGAACACTGGCCGAACTCGTTTTTCTTGCCAGTCTGCCAAAAATATCCAGTGCTACGGTACTTTACTGCTACACCCTCAGTCACGCTCTTTCTCGCGCGCTCTCTGTCTCTCTCTCTCTCTCACTCTCTCTCACGCTCCTTCTCGTCGAGTTAAAGGAAGCCGGACACTTGCGAAACGACCCGTTTTTTGGCTGGATATCGACAGGTACGCGATACGTAAAATGACACTTTTGTGGCCGAGGCGTATCTTCGCGGTATCTGAGCATGACCACTGTTTTGGCACTTCCCAACTTGATTTGAAGACTTGAGATAAGTATAGCTGTTTGCCACGACCATAACCTCAAGAGGGTCAGCTGTTCCTCACACCCCGTGCTCACCACTTACTTTCAGGCCCCTTTTTTCCTGACATCCATCCCGGCCGGCATTTGTGACAGATTGTTTGATCCCCTGAATCTATCGACGATATTGTTGCCACTGCAAGATAGAACGCTTTGACTTTCTCGCTGCCCCGAGAGTTGGATGTGAGGGGCCGGCATGGATAGCTGCCCCGAGAGAGGCATTCCGCGTGCTTCGGTAGCTCAATAGGGAGAGCATCGGACTCGAAAGCCTTAGGATGCGGGTTCGACCCCCGCCCGGAGCACTTGTTTTGCGGATTGGACCCGGAGCTAGTCCATGGCCATGGGACCCCAGAATTCCCAACTGGCGACCACGGAAGGATCCACCCGGGCTCTGACAGATGGTACACAGTGTCTGATGACTGTGGGACCAGTCATCCCTGGGGGGGTGGATGGTTGGATGTGAGGGGCCGGCATGGATAGCTGCCCCGAGAGAGGCATTCCGCGTGCTTCGGTAGCTCAATAGGGAGAGCATCGGACTCGAAAGCCGTAGGAGCTTTATGAAGGTCTCCACGTCGCGACAGAATCTCGGAAGACTTTCTCTTAGTTTTTCTCTTATCTAAATGCAAATCAAATCGTGTTTAATTTCGATTACAGCGAAGTTAGGAAAATTAGAAACTAAAAACCCCCAAATGCTTATTTTACCTCAAAAAAATTGGTTTCGTTTTCTCTTTTGGCCTAAAGTAACTAGGGGCTAGCCAAGGGGGCGCAAAACTTCTTGGCGCTGCATCCTGGATACCAGCAGCAAATCGGGCAATTCCACGTCTTTCTCTCTCTCTCTCTCTCTCTCTCTCTCTCTCTCTCTCTCTTTCGCTCTCTCTCGCTCTCTCTCTCTGGTTCTTTCTCTCTCTCGCTCTCTCTCTGTCTCTATCTCGCCTTCTCTCTCGCTCTCTCTCTCTCTGTCTGTCTATCTCTGCCACGACAAACTATGAAATTTTCGTAAATACGTATTATCGGCGTAACGTTCATTACTGCGTACATTTTCCACATTCCACGTCGTGTGTTGCCCATCCCATATCGTTATTTTTATGTAGTGCGTCGTTGGCAGGCCCTTTTTCGGGCTTTTGGCAGCCTTTTGGAATTTATTTGCGTATCGATTTTAGCAAGTAAATTATAGTTTCGTTTAGCTTCAAAAAAATTAAAAAATCTTGTAAGGCGAGGGAGAACGAGAGAGAGAAGAAGAGGGATGAGGAGAGAGAGAGAGAGAGAGAGAACAATGCAGAAAACCGTTTCAATATTTGCAACAATCCCGGAACTAGCAAAAATTGGCTCCATTTTTCCCCACCCTACCACCATTTTTTGAGCAATTTTTGTGTTGCTTTGCATCTTTTTTGACCCATCCTTCTCACTCCCCCTTCTTAAGATCTTTTCCAAGAAGAAGATCGACCCTCCTTGGGGCTTGCCGACAAATCCAATTCCAACCACTATTCCCCTTCCTGCCCTTTCTCTCTCTCTTCTGCCCTGAAAGGTGCTTCTCCTGCTCCTTCTCCTGCAACGCCCCATGGTCCAGATTTTTCCTGCAGAAGCAGTGGCATTCACCCACCCCCTCATTTTTGGGTGGAGGCAGGTGGCACGATTTTTTGTCATTGGCTCCAGGATTTGTCCAGAATTTGGTGGATCAAAGATTCATGTTCTTCTTCGATTGTTGCTTTTTGTTTAAATTGGCTGTCAAATGCCGGCTTCGACCTCTTCCATCCACTAGATCTCAGCCTGTACGAACTACACCAATAAACGTGGCTACATACGGTTGCTTCTCGTATCTGCCTTCGCTAACTCGCCTTATTAGGTGTATTTGGTATTCTTTGATCAGTAATTGGCTATTTCACGGGAACGGAACGCTCTCACGACATAGTCTGCCAGGCCCATTACTGCGAATCAGGCGTTCGGAAATTTCCTCGTATCATTTCACCCCAATTTTTTGACTCATTATTTTTGCGCTGTTGCAGACAAGAAGTACCCGCAAATCTAAAAGTTCAGCCATATGTTCAAGTTTCATACTCAGCGATTCCTCTTTTAGAATTTTCTACAAGCTGTGATATCCCCTGAAAACACTTGTTTTTCCTGGATCATGCGGAAAACAGAACATTCTCAGGGCCGCTGCCCACACCTACTGAGATAATCAAATCCACCGAAAAACACTCGGCTCGGCGCGTAGCCTATCGGGGACACCGAGATCAAATTGTCGCGGGGCCGCGGAAACACCGCCCTGCTCCCATCGCCGCAACAATCCACTTAATCCCAGCCAGGTCTCGGGACCAAAACTTGCTTTTCTGAGGGGGTTTGCTAACTATCCGTCTTCTTTAGCGCCGTTATGTAATGTTCCCATCCTTCCTGAAGGATCTCTGCTAGCTGCCCAGTGTCCCAATTTCCTCAAAAATCTCTGCTAGCTATCCATATTTTGCTAGCTGCTAGCTGTCATTGTTGTGAGTTCCCAAAGAAACACTGCTAGCTTACCATATTCAGGATACATAGACTGGTCTATTGCTCTCCCTTTAATCCTCAAGGATCTCTGCTAGCTGCTGGGTTTTTGAAGCCTAAAAGCCGAGAAAGGCACAGCGTCCACTCCAAACTTCGTCACTTTTCGCGCTCCACCGGATTTTCGGAAAAAGCGTAGAGCCCAAGCGCAGCGTGGTGTGTATGTTTCAAGAGCGCTAAAAAATGCAGTGCCGAAAAAGTTTTGCCGTTCCGTTGCTCCGAGAGTGGCCAGTAGCCGCACCACGAGTTAGCCGCCCCCTTCCGTTTTGCACCAATAATTCACGCGGAAAATCCCTCTCTCACCGACCAACCTTTTTTTTAGGGCAGCTTAGGTTTCGGAGGGACTTTGAAGCGATTCTGACTTGCAAATTCGTTGGAACACTTCCTTGTCCCTTGGACGGCATTTTAAAATCCCCGAAACACGGTAACATTTTGTGACTTATCATCATTTCGTGGGCACGTTGCGTCGTCATGGCCTCGTTCCAGAATCTTACGCTCCTTTAAAGGCACCGTCAAGACATATCTATGGGTTCTGTTGGGTATGTTGTGGTTCCCTTATGTGTACCGCATCCTCGACACGCAACGCGACCGCGACACGCAACGCCTTTTCTATTCCCCGTACGTGCGCGTACACGTTGCTTGTCGTTCTCAAGCTTCAATCTATAGAGAGTCGATAACTTAAAAAGCCCATGGTCGTGCCTTACATGTCCCTTTAAACGGCAAGTTGCCTAAAATTAGAATTTACCGTTTTATTCGTTCGACCATCGATGGGCAGTCGAACTCGGAAGCTATTAATGCCTAGATTTTCATCTTTGTAGTTATTGGAATGGCACCATCAATACAAAATTCACTTTAATTCCATTAATTCACTTATCACTGGCCTTCCATTAATTACGGTAATTCCGGGATTTTTGCCTTGCAAGGTCCTTTAACAAGAAAAACTGGAATATTTCCCTGAAAAACCCGCGTTGCCATTCATTCGTTATTTTTCGACAGTAGTTTCTTCTATTCTGGGCCGTGCAACAAAAATTCCAAATTGCAACTTTCCAGCAACCCCATTTGATGTCCAACTTTTCCCCAAAAAAACCAACCATTCCGCCATTTTTCATTAGCCGTTCGCGTGTGTCAGTCAAGATGGGGGTAGCCCCACGTAGTCGTGAGGAAGCAGTCCGAAAATGGACATCCCAGAGGAAGGCCCAACGTCTATTTTATCACAGCTGAGCAAGGGGCATCCAGGTGGAAAAAGACTTCCTATTTGCAAAGTCCCAAAAATACGCTATTTTGGATCGGAAAAACCGAAAAAATATGTTCTTTGGCTTCTGTTTGTCGCTATTTTGACGTCTGGGCCAATTTATGCAAAAATCCTGATCATCTGCGCATTAAAATGTACAGCTCAAAATAGGTAGAGCATTAAAGGGCACGTTCAGGGACGTTTTTTGGCAAAAGCAAAGATTTTTCCCGCGGTCGGGGGTCGAACCCGGGCCCCCCGCTCGGGAGGCGCGGATGGATACCAGTCAGCCACAGCTGCAACCTGGCGAGGGGGCGAGGGGCGCCCCACGCCGCAAAGGAGGGGAATGGCTTGTCACAGCACGGGCAGGCCGTGCGCGCGCTCCCTACGTCCATAGGGTGTATACGTTGGGACGAGTACACGGCCCTTCCCTGAACGTGCGCTTTAAATAACGAATATTTAGGTGGTTTTAAAGGTCATAGGAAACGATTGCCAGTGAATTCTAAATACGCATTAATGGTCATCGAATAATTGGAAACTTTAAAAAATGACAACGCACTCGTGTACTTTATTTGAGCGTAGCTGTCGAGACCAATCAAGGAAAGCTTCGATCCTTATCCTTCTTGGTCCCTTCAAAAGTATTGATAAAGCAAAATCCCGGTAGACTACTGGCCTTCGATACCTTTTCATGGCTTGAATTATTATTTAGTTTGTTAATTTTCTTCATGATTCACCGCAAAAAACAACTCAAAGTCTATTTCCTTACCCGTTATATGTCCGATCCCCGCAAGCCTAAAGCCATCCCATGGAAATCAGATTCCGAGGGCGCGATAAATTGGACTCCGCGGCCCACCAGAAACCACGTTTACGTCGGTCACTGGCCAATTTTTTTCGCCATGCCTGAACGTCGCAAAAAGGGATTCTCACTCGAGAGGTGTTGGAAATTGCCGAAGATCGCGCGATACCAAGAAGGGCTTCACGCCGCGCGAAAAGGCCATTTATATTGGTTTTAATCATTTTTAATTGCGTTTTTCACGTGGTCCCAATTTAGAGTCGTACTCCATTCAAACATTTTGGCTCATCTCTCTCTCTCTCTCTCTCTCTCTATCGCTCTTTCACTCTCCCATTCTGATTCTCTCACTCTCGCTCACTCTTGGCTTCGATTCGACTTGATGTGAATTATACTAATTCTCATTTTCCGCCCACGAATTCCTAATCTAACTTTGCTAGCCTCCAGAATGGCCTGTGCTAGCTTGCCATTTGAGAATTTCTCTATTGCTCAGAAATGTTTAATTTTACCAAAACGATCTTTGCCGGCCTCATAACCATTCCTCCATATAATTCGACACGAACTTTTCAAAATTCGAAGATTTATTGTAGAAAGAACAGATTTATTATTTACGGCCCATCCTTCCGGATGTTCCGTTTCCCAAAGAATCCCTGCTAGTTAACCCCAACGATTTTCACCGTGCCTCTCCTGGCACGCCCCGGTGAAAATTTACTATGCTCTTTTATTGCTTCATTTTTCATGTTTCCGCTTCAATCCACCGCTCAACGACCAAGTTCTCCCCTTCTATCAGTTCCCCGTTTTTCTGTTAAAGGGCTGAATTAATCATGGTGTCTTCTAGTTCTGAGAAGCCACACTAAAATAGGGGCTGACAGGTGGAAACTTTGGCTACGCGAGACATGAGAATTCTAATTTTCCTGAAATTTAATATTCATGCATGCCATACAGGTGTGTCTCAGAATTCATTTTTATTCTTACGCTTCAAAAATCAAAAATAACATGCACGATTTTGGACATCCTATGAATATTGCATTTTTTTTAAAGGGAGGGTGCTAGTTAGCCCTTTCACGCCTCTCCCTCCCTCTCTCTCTCTCTCTCTCTCTCTCCCTCTCTCTCTCTCTCTCTGTCTTCGAATACTACATAAGGAATGCGCCTCTCCCTCGATGAATATTTTACTCGGAATATGTTCACCCTCTGGGGATTAATACTAGTTATCGCATAGAGAGAGAGAGAGAGAGAGAGAGAGAGAGAGAGAGAGAGATGAGGAGCCACATAATTGTTGCCTGAATTTTTCCCAGAAATTCCGTGGAGCCTGTCCTCCGGGAAGAGAGGCCGAATTGGTAAACCCTGGAATCAGTGTTGAAGCGCCATGGATCAGGAGCGAGGGTGTATCTCTAATTAGCGACCCTTGTTGCATTTTTTCTTTCAACTTCATCGGATCGTTCGATTTGATAGGAGACGTGGCTTTTGAGAATTATTCTTACTCGCTCTTTCTGACAGTTCTGTTTTTTTTGCAGGTTGGTCGATATTATAGTTCATTCCTAGAGCGAGAGAGAAGAGAGAGCGAGAGAGAAGAGAGAGATGAGCGAGCGAGGGAGCGAGGGAGCGCGAGAAAGAGAGAGAGAGAGAGAGAGAGAGAGAGAGAGAGAGAGAAGAGAGAGAAGAGAGAGAGAGCGAAAGAGAGGGAGAGAGAGAGAGAGAGAGAGAGAGAGAGAGAGAGAGAGAGAGAGAGAGGGAAAAAGAGAGAGAGAGCGAAAGAGAGAGAGAGAGAGAGAGAGAGAGAGAGAGAGAGAGAGAGAGAGAGAGAGAAAGGGCGTGAAAGAGAGGAAGTAACGAACTTCCATTCAAAATTCAATTTTTTTTTTCTGATCTCTGATTCCACCCTGCATTTTTCCAATCCCACTACAAAAAATTGTGGAATGCCACGGCTTGTGGCCAAAATAAAAAGTGCCAAGCATAAAAAAGCAAACGGCTTATTTTTTTCAGCGCGCGTTTTCGAGAAGCTCGACAAAATCTGAGCCTAGACCTGCACGTTTAGTCTAAATCCTCAAAAAGCTATACATGCCGAGCCGATTGCAAGACGCTGCACTTATCCTTTTCTTCAGTCTGGGGCTTCCGAGAAAACGCTGTCATAAGGACTGTAATATGGCCGCGGACCCTCCTTTTCTCCTCCTTTCCTATACAGTAGTCATTAATGCCCAGAAGAATCCTCAGTATCCAGAGATTAGGGGTCTCTACCCTTCGTGAGGGCAGCTTTTCCGAAAACACTCGGAGAACCTGGTCGTACTTTCAGAAGTATATTTAGAATTTTATAAATTTTCACGTGCTGCTTTTTTCGTATCTATTATTATCTTCTACTTCCAAAATTTTGGTTTTTACTTACCGAACTTGATATACTTTAAAAACTTTAAAGTGTTATGGAAACTAATTAAAATTTTGCTCCACTTTTCCAAAAATTTTTGGATTTCACAACAAATTTAGCCATTTTTTACGAATCGAATTATCATTTTAACGAATAAATTCGACAAAGGATTTAGCAATTTTTCAAACAGTTGTACGGATTTAAAATTAAATAAAGAAATATTTTTCTTTGAGCGGTTTATTCTGTAGTTTCTAAATTCCTACCGCCTACCAAGTTTTGAAAACATTAAAAATTTTTACATTTTTCTCGATGATGCTTTGGCATGATCCACAAACAAATTCATCCGCTCGTGAATAAAAACTGGAAATTTTCAAAAAGATACTGAATTTTGAACGCCTCACGGCTCCCATTTAACGTATGAATGGGCGAGATAGGAATTTTGGGAACCATTTTCCCTGGGTGGCCGTCGCCTCAAAACACTGCCCTCCCCGGGGACCGGAAATTCAGATTTAAAGATTTGTGAATTTTCGAGAATTTCCTTAATGGGGGCAGATTACAACGGCAAACATCAATCATTTACCTACAAGGTATATGGTAAATTTGTCAAATCTCTGCTAGTTTGCCTGGTTTCACAGGTCCGTGCATCCACCCAAATTCCGTGTGGATTCCACCTGGAATTCGGGTGGAACGCATGGAAATTGGGTGGAAATTGGGTGGAAATCGGGTGGACGCAGTGGAAATGGAGTGGAAACGCGACGCGACGTGACCACGATGCGACGCGGCTATTGGAAATCGAGTGGAAACCAACCGGATCCGCTCGGTTTCCACTCGATTTCCATGCGTTCCCCCCGGAATCCACTCGATTTCCACGTGGAAACCACTCTCGTCAGCTAGTGGAATTCCCCTCGATCCCCTCGGGGGATTCCGAGTGGATTTCGGGTGGATGCACAGACCTGTGTTGCCGCATCCTCAAGCTGATCGGCGCCTTGACAACGAACCCTGCTAGCCTACCCTTATCGTTCCGAATCTTTTAGCTACTACAACTTCTACGAGTAGTTAGTTAGCTTATACTTTTAGCGCATGTGACTCCAGAAATTCCTCAAGTACCTTGCCAGCTTGCCCGATTTCTCGGCTCGTGTTTGTCTGTCTTATTCGTCAAAGGTCTCCGTTGGTGTTGACCCCCCTATTTTTCAAATAATTTTGATGTCGTTTCCTGAATGATCACTGCTAGTATGGCCCTTAAATTCTGCTTATCTTGGCGGCTGCTGCTTGTCTCCCTAAAGATGTTTGTTATCTTGCCCTCCAGTAAACACTCATTCTTTTTCTATTCCTACGCCCGCCCCGAAATAGCCAGCCAATAATTCCGATGCGCAAATAATGTTTGCTAATTATTTATTACTATTCATTTTTCGTTTCCAAAATCGTTATTATTTTTGTTTATTTGTAATTTCCTTAAAGACCTTTGCCAGCTTGACCTGCATGATTTACATTTTAATAATTGCCTGGTTTTTATTGTCGTGTCTGTCTTGCCCAGGCTTGGGCTTAGGCTTAAGCTTCGACTTAGGCTTCGGCTTCGGCTTAGACTTAGGCTTAGGTTTAGACTTATTATTAGGCTTCGGATTAGGCTTAGGCTTAGGTTTAGGCTTAGGCTTAGGCTTCGTCCTGGGTCTAGGCCTCCGGGCAGCCATAATGGAAATTCCACAATCATCGCTGATAGCCTGCCTTTTCAGCCAGCTGCTTCCGTGTCTTTACAAAGTCACTCCCAGCTAGAAAACACGTACCTCTATTCAGATCAAAAATTTCCGGGGTGCCCCAGCCCCGGGTGCTGCTCTTTCTGGGCCACAAACACCGGAGGGGCCACACATTGGAATGTGGCCATTCCACATGTATGCCCTAATGAGGGGCCTAGGGGCCCACAGGGCCCTCTAGGCCCCTCAAAAGCCCCGAAAAGGGACCCGGCCCAAATGGAAATCTACCGCGTTTTTCTATCAGAGACCGCCGCCCTGTTCCCTTTTTTCTGTTTTTCTATACGTTGCTCCTCCTCACCTCGAAAATGAGCCCCATTTTTCAGGGGCTCAATTTTTTTGTTCTCCTGAAATTTTTCCGGGACCAGAATCGAATCAGGGCCCGAGCCTAAAGAAGCCATTGTCTCTGGTCGAGACCAAGGTCTCGGGGCGTTTTTGACTGGGCTACGGTAGCTAGAGGTTGCGTTTTAGAAGAAATGTATTGATTTGACTATGAAAAGCCTAGGTCTGAACCTAAGCCTAAGAAGTCTAAGCTAAGCCTAAGCTAAGCATAAGCTAAGCCTAAGCTAAGCCTAAGCTAAGCCTAAGCTAAGCCTAAGCTAAGCCTAAGCTAAGCCTAAGCTAAGCCTAAGCTAAGCCTAAGCGAGACCTAAGCTAAGCCTAAGCTAAGCATAAGCTAAGCATAAGCTAAGCCTAAGCTAAGCCTAAGCTGCCTAAGCTAAGCCTAAGCTAAGCCTGCTAAGCCTAAGCTAAGCCTAAGCTAAGCCTAAGCTAGCCTAAGCTAAGCCTAGCTAAGCCTAAGCTAAGCCTAGCTAAGCCCTAAGCTAGCCTAAGCTAAGCCCTAAGCTAAGCCTAAGCTAGCCCTAAGCTAAGCCTAAGCGAGACCTAAGCTAAGCCTAAGCTAAGCATAAGCTAAGCCTAAGCTAAGCCCAAGCTAAGCTTAAGCTAGACCTAAGCTAAGCCTAGGCCAAGCCTAAATTTAGCCTAAGCTATGCCGAAACCTAAGCCTAAGCCTAAGCACAGCCTAAGCCCAAGCATAACCTAAACTTAAGCCTAAGCCGAATCCCAAACCCAAATAAAACTCAATGCCTCTTGCACTGTGTTTTTTGTTTACTACCTTTCTTAGCTGCTACTTTTTCAACCGTTTTTTGCCTTGCTACCAATCTGGTTGAGGCAAACGAACTCCTTCCCGGTCGTCCCCTACCTAAAACGCCAAACTTCCGGTCCACAAATTTGGCCTTTCCCCAGATCCGAAAAAACGTGGGTAGAGCAACTTGGCTGTGGTCAAAAACATGACGGGTTCTTGTTGGTCTTATGATTCTTCTGAGAATTGATTTATGGATTTTTGTGATTTTAGGCTTTGCTTACGTTTTTGGACGTTGAAGTCAACGGTGTCGTGTTTCTCACCAACTTTCTAGATGTCAGATTTTGAGACCTAACTGGCGCTATGCCCTTAAAAACAGTAGTAACAACCCGCCCTTAGCATTTTCTGACAAGTACCCTATCCCTGCAGACAGATTTTTGCACGTCGGGTGTCTAGCGCGAGTTCGGGCCGTTCAGGTGTCTCCCGGAATCCACGAGCAACCAATTGAAAAAATCACGCTGGAATCCTGGACAACACCTGTCGTGATGTGTGACGTACTACTGCGTTCAGGCTCAGGCAAATTCAGACAAAGCACCGTCTAGCCGGAGTGATCAGAAAATCGCACTACCAAATTCTAACAATAAGGTCCAAATCCATTGAAAGTTCGCTTTAAAAATTCGCCTATGCCCGAATCTTATTTTTCGTGACGTCTCCTGGGCATTTCTAGATCCAAATTTTTGTGCAGGTCTGCCCTTGAAATCTCCCATTTTTAACTGCTTATTCGGCTCATGTTAACCACAGTCCGCGCTCCGTTTTTGTTCAGGTCTCCGGAACGTTCCGTTTTTGCGGAATATGCGATTACTGGAAATATCAAGTTTCTCCGCTCATGTGGTCTTGTTTTTCTTCGGAACCCTCCATATCTGGAAAATGTTTTAATTGTTATTTTCCTTATTCGTGTTTTTTCATTCTTTTTGTTTTCATACTATGTTCCTGCTTCTTTTCAATTCTTATCGTATAATTTCAGAAAATGGACGTATCCAGTGACGACAAACTAGAGACATGGATGTTCGTCTCGCGGATACAGTACTGGCTCGTGCTCATCTTTGCATTTTTATCGGTGCTGGTGAGTGGATATTTCATTTGTTGTTCACAGAATATTAACAATCGATTCAAGGGCCTGGAAAGGCAACGTCCTAGATTTTTGGCCAGCTTCGCTCAATCGATCGTTTTTAGGTGCTGCTCGTAGCCCTGGGCATCGTTCTCCGCATCCGCCGCTCCCACTATTTCCTCTTCTTGATGTCAATCGTCTGTGCAGATCTGGCGATGCTGATCATCATCCTTTTGGAGCTGCTCTCACAAACGTTATTTCCGCTGATGAAGGGTAGGTCTATCTACTGTATCAAATTTACTTTCTTAGCGTGTTTTCGCTTAGAAATTTGTTTTTTTTTTGCTTAAAGCTTCCTGACGCTAGTTTGCTTAACAAAAAAATCATCACTTTTAAATCGTTCCCTTTGTCCCAGCTAGATAAAGCTTGTCGAAATCCGGATTAGAATTTTTAATAAGTTTTAGACGCTTTTTTTATGTAGTTTTGAAGACTACTCTTTGCTTTTAGAACCTTTTGTAGCTTGTAGCTTCAATTTTTATCAGTTTTTCTTTTATCTATAAAAAAGTTATGTTTAGTTCGCTTACAAAATAACTTTTGATAGGAAACTCACCAATACTGGTTTATTCGTTTCGCGCTTATTTCCTCAATTTATTCCTTACGGCATTTTTCTCTAATTTTTCGCTAATCAATGCTCGTGCTCAATTCCGCATTTGCTGAGCTATTCCAGTTAATTTTCTTCATTTAAAGCTTGGCTTGAGCCCGTGAGCTTGAGGCTTGAACTTGAAGCCTGAAAACTCCTCAATTTATCCGCTTGATTTCCGCAATTTTTAGTCGAATCGCTCGCCGCAATAATTGGTAGGCCTGGGCTGTGTGTTGGCCAAAACCTTGCATGGCTATTTTGCACTTAATCTACCATAATCAAGCTCAACTCACCCCTGCACAAAACAAGCTAGTTCCTCAGTTTAGCACCGATTGAATGCATGCTGCACGTAAAAACCCTTCAACCGATACGTTTTATGCAAATTTCATAGCCTTGAAAATGGGCTCAAACTGTCTCTTTCAAAATGCTCGTTTCAGGCCCGTTGCTATGCAAAGCGATGCACTTCTTCTCGAACGTGGCCGCCACGTTCGTCAACTGGACCTGGGTGCTGATGTTTGTGCAGCGATTCGCGATCGTTTTCTTCCCGATGAAGGTATTGAAAAAAGATTACAACTATGAAATATATTCATATTTCTAGAAAAATTCAAAACGATTTTCAAGAAAAAATCTCGAAACCCTGAATTCCGATTTTTGGAAATTCGAATTATTATTATACCTATCAAATTTATAGGCTAAAACAGTTCAAAAAACTTAGATTTTAAGTAATAAATAAGCTGTTTTTCTAAGAAGATTATTATTGTAGAGAATGGAATCGGGTCTCTTCGGTGTGCTGCACTCTAGCAAAAAGCTGCTGCTGATCAACCTGATATTTTCTTCGGTGACTCAGGTATGGCCTTCGTTTTTCTCTCAGTTTCTATCACTCTCTCTCTCTCTCGCTCTCTCTCTCTCTCTCTCCCTCTCTTCCACCCTTGCACTTGCGCCCTCAATTCGGCCAATTTTCGGCCCACCATTGAGCCAAAAATGGACCCATATGAGCCTGAATTGGCTGAATTACATCGGGGCTGCAACTGCAAAACTTGAGCCAGACAAATATTTACCTCTCGGGCTATATTTAGCTAAAAAAATAACTCTAAAAAAACTAGCCCTTACTTGCAGAGCTGGGCCCTACTCCTCATCACCGAGAAGGACATCGAGGGAGGGCTGGTGGTGTGCGAGAGGGACGAACGGTGGCTGGAGTATGTTTCCGGAGAAGTTTAGAGCTTTTAAAGGGGTGTTGAAGTCAGAGACCAGGGTAAACTAGCAGCGATTGTTTGAAATTTCGAAGGATAAGACTTAAAAATGGTTATTAGGTTGGACCATAAGTTCGTACAATCGAACTTCGAAGACTTCTTTCTAAAATTTTTGTGGGCCGATATCACTGTTTCTTTTCCCCCATATTCGCTGAGTTTAATAGTATATGTGATAAAATTTACAAGATTTTAGGCGCAGTAGTTTTTATTATTTTTGCGTTTCTCTAGGAGGCGTCGCTATTTTTGACCCGGACATCTTTCATGATCACCATAACTTTACCATAGCATAGAGGCGCCAGCAAAATAATACTTTTTAGCTACTATTTAGATGCAGAAATATGCAAAAAGATAAATCGGAACTGTTTTGGAAACAGCGGCCCGCAGTCTTTTTTTCGATTTTCTAGTAAATTAAACTGAAAAACTTCTAAGGGAAATGGATTGTGATTTCGTCCCACCGCTCGAATAGAGAATTTGATTGTGCATACGTCAATCACTAAAACATTTTTTCCTGAACCGTTTTCCGGAACGAAAATATAAAATACTGAAAAATATTGCACGAACTTTCGGTCCAACCTAATACTAAACAGTTTCGCATCAAAATAGACAAGATTTTCGGAGCTTGATAGAGGGAATCTGGAGGCATGAAATGCCAGCTGGCAAGCTAGCAGAGATTCCTTGCGATCTTTTTGAACCGATTACGCTACGTAATCTATCGGCTTAGGGTACCTTTAATCCTATCCTATAAGCGAGAAAAGTATGTCTGTTTTCTGTACAGCCGATTTCTCGGCCGTCAGGCCGAATTTCGAGCTGATTTTTGGCACGGAGGTGGAGAAACACATTTGTCAGTGATGCATTTTTTTTGTTTTGCGAAATTCCTTCATTTGACGATTTTACAACTAAAATAGTTAAAAATCCTTAACATTTCGCTGAAAAAAAAGGTATGTCCGGAGGTTTTCTCGGCCGCTAAGAGGAGTTGGGCGCTGATTTTTGGAGGGTGAATGGAAGAAACAATTCTCCCGATACTATTTTCTGGATTTTGCCAAGTTCGTTAAAATAAAGTTTTTATGAGCAATTTACTAGAAGGTCCTTAATAAAATGGCCACAGTCCCGTGGTGTCCGGGCCATAACTCGACGCCCAGATGGAATTTTGGTGTGTAATTTGGTCCACTTATGTATTCGATAGTGGGGATCACGCACATCTTATTATTTTTGCAAATTTTTGCCGCACTCAGACTCAAAAACAAAATTTTGTAAAGTTACCAGAAGCTCGCCCTCCCGGGGTGAGGCCGCCCCCAGGACAGAAGAGGGCTTTCCCGCCGCCCATAACCATCGCCCCGTGGTGTAGTGGATTGGCGTCCGGCCTAACAAGCGCGTGGTCCGGGGTTCGAATCCGCGCCGAATTTAACCTTTTGCTTTTTGGTAGTTCAGCAACAAAACTTCTTCTTAGGCTCTCGGTATGCGAGGTTCAGGCCTGGCCCTCGCTCTAGCGCCGCAGGCCAAAGGAAAGGTACTTGGCCCAGGCTCTGGCGCCGCAGGCCAACGATGGGTTCTTGACCCAGGCTCTCGCGCCGCAGGCCAAATCCTGTAGAAAAACCAGTAACTAGCGCCGCAGGCTCAGAGATTCTAACGCAACGCTGGCTCTGGCGCCGCAGGCCAAAGAAAAGGTCCTTGACTTACGCTTTCGCGCCGCAGGCTAAATCCGAGCGAAAAATCAGTAGCTAGCGCCGCAGGCAAATGAATGGTTCCTTGAGTCAGGCTCTTGCGCCGCATACCTCAATAATAGGAAAGGGAATTCATGATTCCTAGACGGGGTCCAGTGGAAAATGGCCGCGAAGCGGTCTTTTTCCACTGGTCTAATATATTCTTGGCTTCCTGGTACCTTTAATCAGGTCTTGAATTTTCAGTGAGCGCGGCTTCCAGATGGTGGCCGTCGGCGAAGCCGTTGCCACCTACGTGCTGCCCTTCTTGGCGACGCTGGCCACCGACATGGCCGTGTTGACGTGGAACTATCGGACTTCTGGGTACGCTTTACATCTTTTTGCAGGTGTTCCGCTGGCATTAATGGGGTCTACGTGCCGGGAGACTAGTAAATATAGCCATTACCGTGTATGGGAAATTCTGGGGACCGGATCAGAGTGCAGAACAATATTGCTTCTCTCTCACACGCTGACTCTCTCTCTCTCTCTCTCTCTCTCTCTCTCTCTCTCTCTCTCTCTCTCTCTCTCCTCTCGCATCAACCCTCAAAAACCGCGAATTCTATTAGGCGCCCCACCAAAGGCATAAGCCCCGGGAAATGCGGACCTCTCGCTGGTGGTGGGGGTCACGTTATTTCAGCCATTGACTCCGCGCGGAAACTAATTACACTCCCTAGCGGGGCCAAAATGAAGGGCCCGCGGGATCAGATTCTATCCGAACCAACGGGGTTTTGTGAGGGTTTAGGGACCAAAAGAAAAGTAAATGTTGAAAATGTGCAAATTTCTAGACTGGCGCGCGAGCCAGAGAGAAAGAGGGAGAGCGAGAGAGAGAGCGAGAGGAGAGAGAGAGAGAGAGAGAGAGAGAGAGAGAGAAAGATGTATAATTTCTTGCTTTTCTAGTTTCTCCCTGATCACCGTCGAGGGCCTGGCCAAGCGGAAGAGCTCGAAAAATCATGCAGAAAGCCTGAAGATCCAGAGCAGTCGAGGGATCGAGGTGAGAAAAGAGAGAGAGAGAGAGAGAGAGAGAGAGAGAGAGAGGGAGACCGAGTTATCAAAAACTCCATTTCAGTCCCAAGAACGACGACGCCAAGCAGCAATCCGAAGATGCTTGGGAATGGCGACAATTCAGGCTGCCCTTAATGCTCCTCATTATACGCTGCAAGTTGTGGATGAGATCTACGGGCTCAGGTTGGTGAAGTTAGAGAGAGAGACAGAGAGTGAGAGAGAGAGAGAGAGCGACTAACGCGTATTTTCAGTTCGTCCTACTTCGCAAAGACGTACTTCTATCTGGACGCCGCTCTCTATCTCCTCTACCTCTGCCAATTCCCCATCGTCATCCTCTACATCTGGCAGATTGAGCGCCAAGCTAACGGAGGGAATTCGACCAGGATGAAGTGAGAATTCTACCTTTGTATAAATTAGAACGATTAAAAGATACCAACCTAGATAAAACGTCCTTTATTAGGAAAATTAAAGCTATTAGTCTTGTCAAGCTTTCGATGCCCGTAAAGGGGCCAAAAATCGCTCAATTCTGAAAAACTGAGGCCCGGGAGCACCTTCTTTTTCAGAGCTTTCGAATGGAACACTCAAAATATGCTAAAAACCACTGAATTTTGCGAAAATATGTTTTAAAAAAGTTTTTGGCAATCCAAATCATTGTTTGACCTGTATCTCGATAATCTGACGATTTCGAGCTTTATGTTAATGTTATTTGATAGAGCAGCCGAAGGGCTATAAAATGATACATCACACTTGTACCATAAAGCTTGTACGATTTTATACTAGCTTAAAACTTACAATTTGAGCGCCTCCCTAGCCCAGTCCACGACGGCACTGTGCCCCTCACCCGGCAACCATTCCGCCGTGGTCCGATCGACGTCACATCGTCTCTCAGATACCCCACATTCGCCTCAATCACTATCTACAGCAGCCGGAAGGTTCTCATTCCGTGGCTACTACAATTTCACCCCGCGCTCATCCTCTCCCTTTAACATTTTTTCACCATCACCGAATGGGAGCAACAACAATAACGTGCAATATCAGTTGTAAAAAGGTGTTTTTGAGTCGTTATAGTTTTGTATATTATTCTAAAACTGGCACAATTAAATTCTGGCGGGTTAGAAGCTAAAAAAAAGATGAAATAAAATAAGAAATTCTATTTTTTTTTTAAACCAAAAACCATTAACAACTTTAAATTCGCTACATCCAGAAAATTTCAAATTTTCCCTAAAAAATCTCCATTAAATCTGTAAAACGCTAAAATAGATCGGAAAAAAACAGAAAAATTGTGGTTCTGGCAAGTTGAATAGTTTGCAAGTTTAAGAAAGCTTTGCCAGCTATGTTTTATACAAAACTACGCTGTCTATATTACACTACGCAAAACGACATTAGAAAACCCTATGCTAATTCAATTCTCTCTAAATCTGCATATCTCCGAGCTTATCCCAAAAAATCGCAGCCATCTATCGGGTCCCCGCCGCGTGCGCGTCACACATCTCTCGATTCGACTTGTGATCTCACACTACCGATTTTGCTCTTCAATTCCATGGTGTTTTTGTATATCTGAAGATGATGCTAACGTAATATATTTTTTAAAGGATGAATAAAAAAATTTATTAAATTATTATTGCTACGAAAGCTCAGCACACACACCAGAAAAAGGCAAACGTAATCACAGCCGTTGGGGGATTTAGCACAGAAGGCACACTTTGGTTGGGCAGCTGCAGAGACGTAGGGAAAGGGAGAGAAAGAGTGAGAGAGAGAGAGAGAAAGAGAGGCAGAGATTTTTTAGAGAACAAGAAAAAAGACGAGAGATTGTGTAACACAGAGAGTGAGAGAAAGCCTAACGTAGAGATGAAAAAAGCAGAGAAAGCGAGAGATTGTAAAACAAAACAAGAGAGAGAAAAAGAGAAAGCGAGAGATAACACAGAGAGAGAGACAGAGCGAGCGAGAGACGCAGCGAAAAACGCCTTAAAATCAACCCTAAAAAAGTGAACGATTTGAAAGAACCGCGAAAAATACTTATGCATGTGTGAGTGTGGGGAAAAGGACTAGGTTTTCAGGCAAAATGCTAAAATTAATTAAAAAAAACAATTTCATGTTGTTTTGTAAATTCGAAGAGGTGTGGAAACTAAAGCGTCAGAAATGCCACAACGTGAAGCTGGGATGGGTACAGGCGGGATTAAAGGGATCGGTAACTTTCAAATACCTAAGCAAAATGTGAAAAACCATGCAAAAATCAATTTTGGAGCGTAAAAAACCTAAAACTCAAAAATTCCACGTAAAATTAATTTTTAAATTTTAAAAAACCTAAAAATCAAAAGTTACCAGTCCCTTAAACCCTCAGAAAATCTAAAAAGGCATTATGAAACAGGGATAGTAAACCCAGCAAAAAGGCGTCGAATCGTGTAAATGCCAAATCACAGTGTGTGGGGAATTATGACTGGTTAGGAAAGTGAGAATAGACCGCGAAGTATCTAAAGTGAAAAAAGGTGAAAACAGGTTAAAAAGAGCCGGAAAATCACAGAAAAGAGTGCGCTAGGTTACCCCTCGACGAGGACGCTCTTCTCCTGCAGCCCGTCGACGGCGATGAAGACGAGGAAAAGGAGCACGGTGCCGAGAAGGTCACCCAGGGCTGTCAGGTAGGGGATGGCCGCGTTGTCCGGGTCGATGCCGCGGCCCCACATCCAGGCGACGAGCCATTGGCAGGTCCAGAGGAGGATCATCACCTGGAAAACCTATATCAGAAGAGAGCGAGAGAGAGAGTGATAGAGAGATAAGAGAGCGAGAGAGAGAGACGCACCTGCGCAAACGCCGCAATCAGATAGAACGTCGTGAAGAGGGGCCCGTTCGGCGGATGATCAGCGCCAGAGTGCAGCACGGCAATCATCCAGTTGAAGAACATGTGCCCGGGGATGACGAGCAGGAGCAGAACACGGGCCGAGCGCGAGTCCCATTCTAAAAAAGGCAATAGATTTTACGATATCTGTCTATTCGCATTTTTAGTCGACAAAAATAAAAAGCCAGATTTTGATTCATAAAACAGTCCAAGAAAACAGGCCGAAATGGTAAAGTATCTCGTTTACATACCTTTAGTGAAGAAGGCTCGCTTGACCGACAAAAATCGTCCGGACACCCAGCCGTGCGGCAGCTCCCCGACGACGCCAAGCTGGTGGAAAGCGGTAGAAAGCCGCGAGGCTTGCACGGCTGCGAGGTTTCCGCCGACCCCTGAAATTGATCATGACTGTAGTTAGTAAATTGTAGTATAGTCATTATAATTCATTAGAAAATTTTATATTAATTTGATGATAACCGGAAGCTCATGCATTTACAAGGCTTTTAAAGTCAAGTTTTCAAAAACAGCAAAACTCACCATTTATCACCGGTTGAAAAGAAGCGATGGCCGGGAAAGTTCTGATGGCGCGCTCCAGCACGAAGCCGCCACCCGAGGAGATGAGCATCGCAGCGATCACGGGGCTCCATCCGGTTGCGAGGACCTAAAGAGACACATTAAAAGTTTTACAATAATGATAAAAACGTCGTTAAGGCCTAACTTTACCTTGATGATTTGTCGACCATACTCATGGCTTTCAATAATCATTCACAACTTATCATAAAAACCGCAAAAAATCACCTCAACCGCCCCCTCGTCCTTCTTGGCCACGCGCAACCAGGCCGGCGCCAACAGCAGGAAGATGAGCACGATGACGACGTTCAGCCACGACTCCGACTCGTGCGCGTTCAAGAAGATGGAGCCGAACAGGGCGAGAACCTGGAATTTACGGTATTCAGAATTCTTTCAAACTCCTGCAAGCTTAGAGTTCGTTTTAAAACCCTAAAAAATACATTTTCATCAATTTCACAAAAATATCAGTCTCACGACGAAAATTCGAATTTCGTAACTTATACAAATTTTAACGTACCCCCAACGTCGTTAAATCTCCCAATGAAGCTGCAATGGGAGTCGCCACATTGTCCGGGTTGATGTGCAGACTTCGGGAGGCCAGGACGACCGCGCACATCAGAAGCGATAGGACGAGAGAAGCGGAACAGGCCGTCGCCAAGGAGGAGGCACAGAGAAGCGCGGCATGCGACCAATCGATCTAAAAATGCGTTGTTATATCGTTTTTCTTATTATCAACCACTTAATCTACAATTTTCTATGATTTGATGCATATTTTCTATAGCCAAAAAAGAAAATAGACAAACTTACATGACCATTCGGAATCCAGGCCAACATTATCGCAAACGCCGACGCGAGAAAGGCGATGACAGTGGCTTGGACTTGGATCAGGGCCAGATTCGCCTTGATGACGTCCCAGCGTTGTTTTGGTGAATCGAGGTGGCCGAGATTAGCCTAAAAAATATGTTTCTATCGATTGTCTAGTTACGATATGCAATTAAAATAATTTCCTAAGCCTCACCAATGTCGAAAGTCTACTCGCCAGCGTCATTTCCAGGTTTCCCTTCAGCCCTAGTAAAGCTGGCACAAGGATGAACGTTTCGGGGACCTAAAAATCAGCCATTTTTGGTCTCCCGCTTTCAAATTACCTGCTGAAATAGCGGCCAAGCTTGCACGAGGTCCAGCACCGTCCCGGCGAACACCATCCCAACGCCCGCGATCGTGAACGGGAAGATGACCTAAAATTATCGTAAGCCGTCGCTTTTCAATTCTAGCCTGCAAAAACAGCACGTAGCTACTTTCCGCCGGCGCGATCTCCTCGTGATTCGGCATGTTGGAGATGTTCGAGCTGGAGCGCAGCCGTGATGCTTCCGCGCTGAATAGAAATTTAATGCTTTCAATTTTGGCGTTACCCATGGGGCCGTTTGTTCGCATCGGCTTGGGCTATCGACTGGGCCATGCGGCTGAGATCGGAGATCCCCTGGTCCACCTAAACGCGAGAAATAGAATTTTTATTTGTTGACGATTTTTTACGTCATTTCTATACTTTCACCGTAAAAAAAC
Source organism: Mesorhabditis spiculigera (assembly GCA_958295435.1). Classification (NCBI taxonomy): domain Eukaryota; kingdom Metazoa; phylum Nematoda; class Chromadorea; order Rhabditida; family Rhabditidae; genus Mesorhabditis; species Mesorhabditis spiculigera. The sequence continues at coordinate 1,128,080 of CATQJA010002702.1, read as the reverse complement.
TGACATGTTGGTGCACCTGGAGCTCAAGTCCGTGCTTTTCGTCATCCCGACTCATCAAGTTTTGTTGTTAGTGTGTAGGTTTAACTGCAAAAAAATGGAATTTACGATTTTTGATCGACTTTTCTGCCTCAAACAGCATAGTTTGAAAAATATTGCGATTAAGATCTCCGAATTTTTACCATTATTCTTTCGGATACCGATAAATTGGTTCAAAACCATGATGCTAACCACGCAGGAATATGAAAAACCAACGATTTATTCAGACAAACAAATAGAGATCTGTACCCCCCACAAATCAACGACTATCACTTCAAACAAAAAAAAGACACAAATGGCGACGTGAGCAAATGTTTAGGCTTTTTCCTTCTCGGCTTCGGCCTTGGCGGCGGCCTCCTCTTCGCGTCGCTTCTTCTTTTCTTCCCGCTCCTTTTCCAACTTCTCGCGGGCGCAGAACGTTTCCGGGTCGGCCGGGTCGACGTCGTGCAATCGGGCAAAGTTGAACAGGCAACGTCGCATGGCGTAGGCGTTTTCCCCGTCGGCGTAGTATCTGGAATAACAGCAACAGTAACAGCAATAAAACACGCCAAAAATTCATCCATCCATTCTCAACCAAAAATGAGCGGTTTTTGACCAAAATTTTACTTTTAACATTTTTAAAGTTTTCTAACTATTCTTTTCCGCTTTAGCTATAGGGAAATCTCACTAAAAACACAATATTTATTGTTACGACATTATAAATAAAGCACTCACTTTGGTTCCACTTCCATAATTTCAAACTTGAGCGTGTGCTGGTAGAGGCTGAGGGCGGCTCGATTGCTAACGCGCACGTGGAGCGACACGTAATAGGCGTTGAACGTTTCGATCATCGCTCGTGCCGTCTGGTCCATCAGTTTTTGGGCAAGCCCTGAAAAAAGGTAAATGATAATGAAATACAAGGCGTACCCAATCGACGATAGCTCCTCTTGATCGCGAGGGAGGTGATGTGACCATGGGGCTCATCCTCGCCCTCGTCCTCCATCTTGGCCAGCACATAGCCGACGATTTGGCCCTGAAAAAAAAAGGATTTTGCTGATCCCATTTGACACCGTTTTCAAGTACACTTCAAAAAACAATCCAAATACAACAAAAAAAAAATCTTAAATTTTGGACAAGTTTTTTGCCTAAATTTTTTAATATTCTAAAAAGTTTCGGTACTAGTATACTTTGGGGGGGCCAAAAAATTTTTTCGACCAAAATTTCTCATTTTCGATTATTTTGTTCAGTTTTTCGTGCTGAATCCAATGAAAGGGTTTCCAGATTTTTTTAGATCATGTTTTCTAGTAATAATTAACTATTTATATTACAAGTAATTTCAATAGTTTTTCAGTAGTATACCGTTGCACAAGCCGCAGATAAGCCTAAGCCTAACCTGAGCCTAAGCCAAAGCAGGAGCCAAAGCCTGAGCCTGAGCCTAGGTCAAAGCTTAAGCCTAAGCCTAATCTTAAGCATGCGATCCATTCTTCAACTTTTGGTCGCATGTAAAGGAGATCCACCCCTGCTAGTAATTGTTATTGTTGCCTAACTCTTATGTTGTTGCAATAATAAAAAATCTGGGAACACTTGCATTCGATTCAGCATGAAAAACTGAACAAAATAGTGCAAAATGAGACATTTTGGTTGAAAAAATTTTTTGGCCCCCCCCCAAAGTATACTAGTACCAAAGTTTCTTTAGCAGACCAGGACCAAAAGTTTTACTATGTCGAAATAAGCTTTGACAAAACGGGATGAGAAGCCTACTTTGCCGGAACAAGCCTAAATAAACATTGCCAACCGCGCCGAAGCTGGGGCGATTTTTGTTGCACCGCGCAGGCAAATTTGAGTTTTTAGAGCTTGAAATTTGAACCCAAAAAGAAGAGACTTTCCCAGAAGGATTAGAAATGCCAGATTCATGCGATCTTTCCGCGGGACTTTCATAAATATTGAAAAGGCCGAAATTTGTAGTCCTTTTGCAAAAGCAACACACCTTCTGGTCTTCGGCAACGTAGGAGAGCTGGGGCCAAGAGAGGGCGTGGTAGAAGTAGTACTTCATTTGATAGTTCTCGGGCAGGCACAGCAGATTGCAGTGCTGCGTGTTCATCAGGTCGTCCGGGGTGGCCACGCGAATGTTCAACATCCTGACCGGAAAAAGGTGCTAAATTAAACGTGAAGTGAAACAAAAAAAAGGAAAGGACAATCAGGTTGAGCAGATTTATCTCCAAAACCCTAACATTTTGGAAAGCACGGCTAGAACTCAGATTTTTATGCCGCAAAAAAAGGGAAAGCACGTGTTTTGCTTTAAAATTCAGATTAAAGCCCGCAATGAATTTATCATAATCAAAATTCGGCCGGGAAAAGACTCAATATAATAAAAAAAAACTACTTTATTAGAATCACAGCCTAGGCTGGGCTTTTTGTGAATATCTAACACGCAAAACGACGGATTTTTAGCAAAACAAAATTTTCTACATGATTTCGCATCGATAGAAAGATTAGAAGAACGTAAAACGGCAATAAAATTAGTTTTAGCAAAACGAGAGAGCTGTCTGGACCCATTTTTCCAGCATATAACCTCTTTCCAAGGCCCCAGGAGCTGTCCCGCTATTGTTTTCCGCACTACTGCACCCCAATTGACACAATCGACAGCTGTTTTGGCAGCCTTTGAGTGGTTATTTAAGGATGTGAGGATAATTCATAAAAATGACACGATTCCTGCGATTCATAAAATGGGAAACGGGAAAAGGATATCGTGGGTTTTTCGTTGTCTAATATTCCATCGGTATGTGTCCCAAGAATTTTCCGTGGTAGTTCTATACAAAAAATGAGGGCATGCGAGGAGAAAGAACCGGATTTCCTGCGCTCGGCTGGCTGGAACACGGAAGAGGCAAGTGCTGGCAAATTGCCAGCCGGGTCCCGCGTGGCAGCCCTTCCCCACACAAAAACGAGGGCAACCACGAATTTTTCAAATAACCCCCAAAAAGTGCTGTCGAAAAAATGCGTTAGTTTTCGCGTGGTGATCTTGTTGAGTTTTTCAATTTCCGAAAATTGCTGTTTATTTTTGCCTCTTCTCTTTTTCTTTCAGCTTTGTTAGCTAGTATATGCATGATGGCCCGCGCTCCTAAACTAGAAAGTTCCATGCCGATTTCCTGAATTGGCATTACCCTTTTCTAGTCTAGTTCTAGCCTTTAGTATTTATCTAGTCTTTAGGCAGAAGGTGGCAACCTTGCTTCTATTGGGTTTACACGTGGCGCTCTTAGCCCCCGGGGCATCTCACCTTTTGGCAAAAACTTTGGTACTAGTATACTTTGGGGGGGCCAAAAAATTTTTTCGGCCAAAATTTCTCATTTTGCACTATTTTGTTCAGTTTTTCATGCTGAATCGAATGCACATGTTACCAGATTTTTTATTATTGCAACAACATAAGAATTAGGCAAGAATAACAATTAATAGCAGGGGTGGATCTCCTTTATATGCGACCAAAAGTTGAAGAATGGATCGCATGCTTAGGATTAGGCTTAGGCTTAAGCTTTGACCTAGGCTCAGGCTCAAGCTTAGGCTCAGGCTTTGGCTCCTGCTTTGGCTTTGGCTCAGGTTAGGCTTAGGTATACTACTGAAACACTATTGAAATTACTTGTAATATAAATAGTTAATTATTACTAGAAAACATGATATAAAAAATCTGGATACACTTTCATTGGATTCAGCACGAAAAACTGAACAAAATAATCGAAAATGAGAAATTTTAGTAGAAAAATTTTTTTGGCCCCCCCAAAGTATACTAGTACCAAAACTTTGAAGTTTATGAATGGTTTATTCAACCTATAACCATGCCCGCTGTTTTCGAAATTCACACCTCTTGTTTATATACACACTATTTTTATTTCATGTAACTTTTGGGCTTTTGCCGAGTAGATTAGAATGACTTTAGGGTTACTGCATTTTAACTTTTTTCTTTTTTTTAATTAATTTTTCTTTTCGCAAATCTCTGGCTTTGATCATTCTCTACAGCCCACTCTTTTTTTGATCAGATCCAATATTACAGTCAGATGATCCAGTCCTCTTCATAAAGTTCGCTCGTATTTATTCGTTAGTCATCTCAATCTCATTCTCGTCCGTTCAAATTTTTTGTTTGGTGGTTTTCTATCTTGCTACTCTTTACAATCTTACCTTTTCAGAATGGGTTACGATTCTCCAGCAAGGGGTGGCCGCGGCGGCGGCGGATTTCGTGGAGGGAGCCGCGGTGGCGGAGGCGAGATGGGCTTCCGGGGCCGTGGCGGTGGATTCCGTGGAGGTGACCGTGGCGGCGGTGGATTCCGAGGCGGCGATCGTGGAGGTGGCTTCCGTGGCGGCGACCGCGGTCGTTCCCCTGGAAAGTTCGGCGGAGGTGCGTTTTTCTTTTTAGACAGAGACTTCTTATCTTTTAGGTCGCGGCGATTTCTCTCCTCGCGGAGGCCGTGGCTTCTCCCCTCGTGGTGGTGGCCGTGGAGACTTCGGCGGACGCGGACGCGGCTTCTCTCCTCGTGGAGGTCGTGGCTTCTCCCCGCGCGGCGGCGGACGTGGCGACTTCGGCGGTCGTGGTGGACGTGGCGGACGCGGCGACTTCACTCCCCGAGGAGGACGCGGTGGCGGCTTCCGAGGCGGACGTGATGGTGCTGTTACGGATCGCAAGCGTAAAACGTTTGACGATGATGAGGAGGATGAAGGCTTGGCCACCAAGAAGTACAAGTCGGCCCCGACCACGCCGTTGGCAGGAAAGAAGGGCAAGAAGGGATTCGAGGAGGTAATTATTGTAATTTTGGCGGTTTGCCAGCTGATATACCCCGGGGGATACAGCGCGCCCACTTATTTTCTTGTTATCCTTCGGCGGACGTGCGTTATCACTGCTGCATAGTAGTCTGGTTCATGGCCAGTGCCCCGACTTCGCGCTTTGGGGGTAACTAGAGCGAGTTCAAAAGGAATATCGGTTGTTACGGAAATACGATTATTCTATGACCTGTTTAGGACTTCGAGGAGCCTAAGAAGCGCAAGCCGATCATGAACGGCGGCCTTCCCGAGGACGATTCTGACGAGGATGACGAGGAGGGCTCCGATGAGGAAGACGAGGTCCCAACCAAGAAGGGAGGCCCCGTCCTCGCCAGCGGAAGCGATGACGAGGATGAGGATGAAGAGGGCGATGAGGAAGAGGAGGATGAGGATGACGATGAGGAGGAAGATGAGGACGAGGATGGCCCCCCGCAAATCAAGATCAACGGTAAGCTGCAGCCTCTCGCTGACAGCAGTGACGAGGATGATGAAGATGAGGAGGAGGAGATTGCCCCACCAGCCAAGTCAAAGGTCGCCGTCAAACAACCGGTGAAGGGTAAACAACCCCAAGTTGTTGCTCCCGCTGATGACGATGACGAGGATGAGGATGATGAAGAGGAGGATGAAGATGAGGAAGAGAGCGGTGAAGAAGAAGATGAGGTGATCTTTTGTTTTGTATTTACCTCTTGCCGCTTTCAGTTATTTTTATTAACATTTGATTTAGGATGACGAAGAAGAGGAAGAGGATGAAGAGGACGTCGTCGGTCAATTCGCAAAGAGCAAGCTCGCGCCCGTCACCCCTAAGTCCGCCTTGAAAACGGCCCCAGCCACCTCTGAGAAGAAACGCGTGGATCTGAGCGCTGTATCAACACCTCCAGTTTCTGTATGCCTACCTGTGTTTTCTCAACATCAAATTTTAGGTTCATAAGACCCCATCGACACCTCATCCGGCAAAGAAGGGTGTCCAAACCACCGAGAAGCAGCCGACGTTGCACTTTGATTCTGATGAGGACGAGGAAGACGATGAAGATGAGGACGAGGAGGTCGATGAGGTTTGAATCTGGGCTTGTAAAAACTTACTGTTTTTAGGACGAGGAAGAGGATGAAGAGGAGAGCGAAGATGAACCCACGCCAGTCACCAGCAAAGGAAAGGAAAACAAGCCCGAGCAGCCCATGGCCGCGAAGCGCAAGGCCGAGGAAGTTTCGGGTGGCCCGACGGCGAAGGCTTCGAAGGTACATATTCACATTTTTCGTGAAACTTTTGCTTTTCAGGTCGACGTGCAATCGATCTATCAGGAGGAAGAGCGCAGACGGGAGGAGAGGGATCATCGCTCGCTGTTCATCAAAAATTTCCCCAAGTACACGACAGCGAAAGAGCTCCAAGCACTTCACCCGGACATCGAGGCCGTCCGTCTCGCCAAGAAGGCCAACACATTCTGCTGGTTGATCTTCAGGGTGCGTTTTTTCATCGGCTCCTGTCGTGTTTCGACAATTCTTATAATAAAGTACTTTTTTTTTAGAATGAAGCTGGCGCGGAGGCTGGTTACAAGGCTCTACAGAACAAGAAGATTGAGGGCGAGAAGCTCTTCGTCGACTATTGTGGCAAGAAGGCAACTCAACGCACCACTCCCTTGAAAGGTGACTTGCTGTTTCGGGATTATTTTTACTTTTTTTTAGCACCTAACCAGCAGCCGGTCAACCCTCTGCAGCTCTACGTCCAGGGCTTCCCCGCCCACACCGACAAGGCGTCGTTGAAGACGATCTTCCGCGCCGCCGTCGATATCAAGATGCTCAACGAGAAGAAGGACAAGGCTCGAACGTGAGTTTAACCGTTTTCAGCGTGTAATTCTCTTTCACTTTTAGTTGCGCCTGGATTACGTTCGGGTCCGAGGACGCAGCCCAAGCCGCCTTCGAGAAGGGCAACAAGCTGACGATCGGCGGTCGGCCCGTTGACGTGATGTTCGCCCGCACCAAGAAGACGCCGGAGCGGAAAGCCGAGTCCGAGAAGGCGAAGCAGCTGGCAAAGGAGAAGGCCAAGAAGGTCGAAACGAAGAAGCTCCCCGTGCCGGCTGTCGTTGCTGATTCGGATGACGACGAGGACGAGGAGGAGATCAACTCCAGCGACGAGGGAATCGAAGAGGCTCCCTCTGTTGTGAAGGCCCTCTCAAAACAGGTATGTTTTTGTGCTTTTTTAGTTTATAAAGTTCAAATTTTCTTCTGAACGAACAGTCGGCTGACAATGAATGTTTTGGGCTAATTTTCCATTTCTAGGTCAAGAAACCGGTACTGGCTGCTGCGGGTGATGCCGACGACGACGAGGATGATGATGACGATGAGGAAGAAGATGACGACGACGAGGAGGAGGAGGACGATGATGACGACGACGACGAGGAAGACGAAGATGAGGATGAAGACGACGAGTAATGATCTCATCAAGCCCGCCACACTCTCCGACCCCTGCTGCCCTCTCATTCCACCATCATCCCCCCGCCTAACGTTGACATTTTGTTGTTTAGTGTTGTTGATTTGTCTGTTGCCTCACTTTAGCCTGTTAGTTGTTCTTTCAAAAATTTACGCCCCCCACGTCCACGAAAAAAGGTGACACATTGCCCCGTTGTGTGCGCGTCTGTTACGCTTTCATAAATTTGTCAAAAGTTTATTTTTGAAGCACAAATAGAAGGAAACACACCGGACGGTCTTGAAGTGATTGGAAGAGGAGGCTTGTGGTGTCTTTTGGAAGCTTTTGGCTTATGGAAGCCGACGTGCTCTGCGAATGTATTGGTACTATTCAAGTTGGCGGCTTGGCTGCGAATTTTAGGCTTTTGCGGCTTCGAAAACTTTGTATGATAGGCTTCAAGTCGGGCGTGACTTCACTTTTGGCTTCCAGAGCAAAGCGTCTCTTCCCAACTTGAATAGTACCGGCTTTTCTTCCCAATCGCTTCCGGAACGGAATACTTACATCAGAAAAGCGCGTTGGCCAACCGGGTGAGGTGCGGGGAGGGCGTTTGGAAAGATTTGTTCAGGGACTTGGTACTGGAGGAATACAACCGTTGCGAGCGAGAGAACATATACAGGGTGTCCCAAAAAAAAACGACCCATCTGGCATTTCGCCGTGTTACATCCAACCGGGCCCAAATTTCGACCAGAGGTGTATCATACCCCAAATAACAACAATCCTGACTCTTAGCCCCATAGCTACAGTAGTTTTAAAGTTATAACAAAAATAAACTTTATTTTCCATTTTTCATAGGGTTTCCGTGGAGTTGGACCCCCTAGACATTAAGTGAAAATGATTCGGTAGGCCTTCTTTACCCGAAGGAATTTTTTCCGGACCAGAATTAATCAAATAATCGTTGAATTAAGCGATTTTTACAACACAAAATTACCCAAGTTCTTAAGCGAAATTAGGGATTCGGAGCCGGAAGTGGATGCAAATCGATGCAAAGTCCAAAAAGATAGCCGAAAAAACTGTTCAGAATTGCGTCAAAAACAGTATTTTCGTTATAACTCGAGAACGACTGTAGCTACGGGGCTAAAAGTCAGGATTGTTGTTATTTAGGGTCTGATACACCTCTCATCCAAATTTGGGGCCGATTGGGTGTAATACGGCGAAATGCCAGATGGGTCGTTTTTTTTGGGACACCCTGTATACCTTTCGCGGGGGACGAATTTACAGATACACATTACTTTAGGTTCGCATTACCGCATCATCAATATCCTAGGAAGGGGCGAACGGGGAATAACCGTCTTTCGACTGAGTGGACATACACACAAATACACTGAAGACATTTTTTACAGAGAGTGTTGTTGGCTGGTCGGATGCAAGGTCCAATTTGTTGGCGGGGGCAGCTTCTCCTGGCATGTGGCTTGATGGGAGAATCTGAAACTTGAAACTGAAACTGAAACAACGGTTTTGTAAATTTCTAGCTTTACGAGGTAATTAGTTTTATATTAAGCTTATGTAACGAGTTTTCAGGCTTCAATTAAGCTTTATTTTAGCCATTTGATGTAATTCTGGCTACATAAAGTGATTTGCGCTGCAATTAAGCCATTTTTAGCTCTTCGAGGTAATTCTCGTTGTATTAAACGTGTTTTAGGCCTGATTAATATTTAGTTTTAGCTTTTCGAGGTAATTCGGGTTGTATTAAGCTTATATAACTAGCTTTAAGCGTGCTAAACTTTATATCTTTTATTTACCTCATTTTCCCTTGGCAGCTGGGGGCCTTCCATGGCCGATCGGTGCGATTTTCGTGGGCGGCGCCTTCTGCGGCTTGATCAGCCCGAGCGTGACAGCTTTTTCGACCGGAAGCTGGAAATGGAGGTATTTATCTCGTATTTAATAAGTTTTTTTTGACGTAATCTTGAAAATTACTATTTTAGATTCCTATAGATTTCCTAAAAGCAACGTTTTCCCTAGAAAACACAGTCCTAATAAATTTTTGGATCATGAAAGCGATAGGGTTTATCAGATTAGCTTAATTTATATATCTAGATGTTAGATATACCTGTTTATGCGGAAAGACGGGCACGTGGCACTTGATGCACGACTGCGCCTCATTGGCCACCGAGTTTTGCGAGGTCCACTTTCTAAAATATGATATATTTAATTTCTGGGGCTTATTAAAACCTTCTTTGAAAAAAGAAATCATATTTCAGACGCACCTTTTGCAGTGTTGGCACTGGAATTCGCCGTAGCACTTCTTGCGCCCCTGATAGGGGGTCAGCTCGTCGTACGCGCTGCTGAAGCGCTGAAAACGCAGGATTTTAACGGTATTAAAAAAGTAGAACGTACTACATCATTGTAGGTATAAAAATATATAATTTAATGCTTAAAGTTAGATTATCCTCTTAAGGCTATCGTAACGTGACGATAATTTCGTATTTCAGAAAAACACCATAGTTGGTCTCTTTAAAGCTAAAAACCATATTTTGGTGTACTTTAAAGATCTACTTTCCAGGTAAAAACTCCCGGTACGCACCTGTGGGCAATCGGAGATGTAGTGGCCGTTCTGGTAGCAAATATGGCACTGGTACTTGCTGGGCGGCGCCTTTTTCGGGGAGCACAGCAGTTGCTCGAAAGCCTGGAAAGGTAAGGAAATTAAAATTAAAAGTATATCCTATAGAATTTAGTTAATCTACTATTTTCAGATTAGCTTACCCGAATATCGTCCATAGACAGCCCGTCCTCGGTCGGCGCCGGGCCGTTCGGATCGTCGGCGGCGGGCTGGAAAAGAACACGTTTTTAAGGTAAACGAAGTATAATATAAAGTGGATAAAGTAAGTATAGGCTTTCAGGTAAGTAATGCGGCAATAAGCTACCTTCTTCTTGTCGGGCGTCGTGGCGGCGGCGATTGGCGAGATTGGCGGCATCATCGCCGAGGTGGCGTGGGCTGTAAAAATAGTTGTAAGTTGTTCAAAATCGCTTTCTTTTTTGTTGTTTTGTTACAAAAAGTATTGAGGTATCTAATTGCCTTAAAAATATTTGTAGACCTACCAAAAGCCGGTTGCGGCTCGATGTCGATGGAGTAGCCGGCGTCGCGGAACGCTCGTTGCACGTGGATGGGGAGTAGGCCGACGTTTCCTAGATAGGTATATGATTTTTAATTGAAGTGATTTAGATTTAGATTTAGATTGTCTATTTATAACTAGCCCAGTAAATGGAAACTAAACATTTTTGGAATTTTTCAAGTATAATTTAGACATTTCTTAGGCCATAATTTAGTGTTTTTCTTTATCGATTTAAACAACGATGGTTAATACATATTCACCTTTTAGCTTCGAAAACCAACCTGGTGGCTGTGAATGAGGACTCGCTAGCGGAGTCCCGCCCGGACTTCCATAGCCCGACGAGCTGCCGCAGTCGAACTGCTCGCGCGGGATGGTTTGGGCGGCGGAGATTGCCTAGAATTAGATGAAAAGAGCTCGGGATTTCTTCATTAATCTCTGCTAGCTCCCTTAAAGCATTTCCCCACAAACCTGCGAGATTTCCCGGAAGTCGTTCTTGAAGTCGGTATCATCTCTTCTCCTCATATTGAGCCCAAGGTCTGGCCACCGGTCGTACTCGAACATTCTGCAAAATTTTGCGTAAATTTCAGGTACGGTAGTTGATGCATCAAATAGAAAAATGTGGAAACGAGAAAAACACAAAAAAAATTAACTTTCGGGATACGGTTTCGAGGAAGCGAAAAAGCTTAAAGAAGAAAAAAAGAAAAAGCTCTTTAAAAAAGCGGAAAAAGGACTACGGTCATTCAGAGGCTCAAAATAGCGAGAAAAGAAATAAAATCTATGGAAAAAATATGTAAAAAATAGTAGCCCATACGGTATTTCCAACTTCGAAATTGAAAACGGAAAACCGGTGCAAAAAAGCGTAGTTTTCAGGGGTTACGGTAGCTGGAAATAGCGAGATGAAGGAGCATTTTTTGCCCGGGTTACGGTAAGTTTTTAGAGCGCGGTATGGCATAGAAAACGAACGTAGTTTCAAGTCGAAAAATAGCCAGGAAAAGGTACAAAAAACCATCTAAATTATCTAATTTTTAGCAGTAGCGGTAGAGCAAAACAGCACATAATAGTAACTTAGAAAATGCGTGAAAATTACTCAAAAATCCGCAATTTTCGCTAATTACCGTAGCCGAAACAGCGCGATATAGAAGCTCAGAAAATTGCTGAAAAGTACGCAATTTTCGTCATTTACAGTAGCCGGAAACATCGCGGAAAATTGCCACAATCAGCCCCAAAAACGTAGGAACCCAAAATGACGGCCCAGCATCAGGTGCCACTTGCTAAAAGGTGGGCTAATTTTCTAAGTTCTCACGAGCTCCAGATTGCTAGTTTTCGTGAGAAACTGGCAGCTTTTCCGGTAATAACCCGGCCGGGGTACGATGAAAATAATGAAAAATATTAGTTTTCCTCGGTTTAATGAGAATGTAAAAGGTTCTGGGGAGGAGGAGGTGGGGCTCGTACTTCGTGCTCAAAATCAGCAAAATACACTCAGCGAGAAATCAATGTGGCTTGTGGCCGGTGTTGAGCGGAGTGCTGTATTTATTCCAGGCGGGTCATGAAAACGGCCAGGAAAAGCGGATTTTGTCGGTTTAATGAGGGGGATACCTCCAGGTCTCGCGCGGGCAAAAAAGTGGGATTTTTAAGGGACGAGGAAGTGGAAAAAGCGCCGGGAATGCATAAGGAAATTGCGCATTTTTAGATGGCCATTTTTTGATTTGAAAATGCCATGTTTTGCCATTTTAAGATTCCGAAAAAAATGGAAATAATTCAATAAAAAAAAAATTCTCACCCACAAATTCCTGAAAATTCAGGCAAAAATCGCGAATTTGCGCCAAAGGAGGGATAATTGGGCCTGAGAAACGAAAAGCTGTTGCTGGCTTGCGGGTTCTGCTAGGTGCTCGGGTCCCACCCCAGCCCCATGGCCGGTTGGCTCTTCCAAATAATTCATCGTAGCTCCTGGGAGCCGGCAGTGCCCAAAAAACGACACCAGGGATCGGCTTCTTCCAGGAATTTTTCGGCACCGGGCCCAGCAAGGAGCCAGCAAAAGCGGCTTCTCGTTTATGCATATGTCTGCTGGGAGACGAGAGGAATTTAGAGGTGTTTCCGGTGAAAACCAGACCGTTCTGCTGGATTTTAAAGGAAATTTGAAGCCAGGAAATTTGCCTTCCGGGAAACCGTCGAGCGGAATGTGGTTACAAGGGGCAGGAACTTTGCGATATTCAAAAAGGTTCTAGACTCGCTCTCAAGAAAATCCTCCCTAGAATTAGCTATTTTAAACGCACTGGTACGGCAAAAAGAATGTTCTGGGAAAATGTAGAACGTATTTTAATTAATGCAAAATTTTCCAAAGTGTTCTAGACTCGCTCTCTAGAAAATCATCCCCCAGAATCGGCTCCTCCTCATTCTCGGAAATTCATGATTTACATATCCGGATTACGGTATCAGGTGCATCAAAACAGAAAGCACAGTCTGGCCGGGGATTCCAGGAGGTAAAGGTTGAATTCTTGGCACTTTGGACACCGAGAAACCGCTAAGATAATGAAAAAGGTTGTAGTACAACAAAGTACAGCTTCCAAAACTCTGGTACATATTTTTGCGATTTCTGGATACGAAAAGCACTTTTCGCTGCATCCGGCAGGAGCAATATCAAATCCACAATAATCCTACATCGTGCGGAAAATCGAGGAGAATCAAACCGAAGATCGGCTGAGCTAGACACCAAGGCAGAGAAGGCGACAGCGATTATTTGGGAGTGTAAGATTGTTTTGGGGCGACAGTGAAACCAAATAGATCCTGGCGTTCTCTCAAAAATTAAAAGGTGTACTTAGGACGGGGGTGGAGACAGGTTAGCTAGCAGAGATCATTTGCGTGCAAATGGCCCTGCTGGCTAGCCGTTTAAAAACAGCGAATCAAACGCAACACGACCGTTTAAAAAACAACCTTTTACTCGCTAACGTTCGGGTCTTCAGAGCAGGTAAGCACACACGACAGCAACGCGTTCACGCACTACGCTCTTAGTACTGCTAGGTTCCATTAAAGCGCGAAAGGCAAGATCCTTGAGGAATTACCGGCACATCCTGTGCGATGGATAATCCAGGTTTCATCCGGATCCCATCCCGAGTCTAACCCAAAAAATCAGAGGATAAACGCCGCGGCGCGAAATCCCACAAAAAACGGAAGTCACGAAATGCCCATCGGGCTCAGGGTTTTTTAGGAAGCGGGCGGGATCTTCTGGGAGTTGAGCCCTGGGGGAGGGGATAAATCTTGAAAAGTTCATCCCGACTAATCCTCTGGTATACGGGAGGCAATATCTACGGTTGCACGAGAATCGAGGGACAGAGAGAGAGAGAGAGAGAGAGAGAGAGAGAGAGAGAGAGAGAGAGAGAGAGAGAGAGAGCGAGAGAGCGACAGAGAGAGAGCGAGAGATAAAGAGCGAGGTAGAGATCCAGAGAGATTTGAGATTCACTAATGCTATCTCGGCACCATTTCCGGGACTTAGTTTTACAATTTAAAATCTGTTCATTCAACTGGTTAAAGGATCGGACCGGAAACGGCACCAAAACGACCTAGAACCGGAAAGCTTTAGAGGCGTCAATGGGAATATTTTTGGGGTCAAAATAGAGGGTTAGAAACCGGTTGCTTATCGAGATATAGAAGTGAACTTAAGGCAAACTCTAGTGGAATGCGACTTACTAAAACCAAATCACAACGAATTTAGCATCAGGGATCTTTTAACTAATTTTTGAAAAGTGCCGGAAAAAGCGTCGAAAGCCTGCAAATTTCATCACATTGGCTTCAATTTTACGCACGCTCAATCAATGTAAATTAATTCCGAGACTTTCCGATATACGAGACAGAGACTTGTGAAAACTTGTGACTCAAATCCGAAATCGCCGGTTTTGGTGGTGCAAGCCAGTCAGTCAGTCATTGTGGCCGGGCGGACGGGTGAGTGCGCCCGAATTTTTATTGGAACAGTGATAAAGGACGGAGGAGAAGAAGAAGGCTGGCCCGTGCAAAAATGGCCGACCACAGAATGGTAATTCTGAGGAGATCGGGACGGACTCATTCGCATCGGGATTTCATGCTCATCTAGGCTGGGTTGCAAAAAATTCTAGAAATCGAAAATATGATATCTTAAAGGGATTGGTAAGGTATGGCTCTACGTTAAAGTGGCTCTGGCAGCACACCGATCACGGCATTTTGGGGACCGGGCAGAGACGCAGAGTTCTGTCTGCGTCTCTCCTCTGGGCGCGCTCTTTCTCTCCCTGCCGCGACGCACCCGACCGCGACGCTTCCACGAGTCGTGGAAAAGGGGCTTGCTGCCAGACGCCCTTTAAATAGATTCGAGGAAAAACGCCAGCCCACGACTCGAGCGTCGAAGGATTATTATCGACTAAATAAAGCACTACCACCTTGTTATTTTTGAGCTCGACAGAGGCATACCTTAAACTAAGTGATGCCAGGCGCTAGTAACGCTACCTATATTGCATTGAACGCTTTGAAAAATCGACATCAATACAACTGGAGCACCTCTATCATTATTTAGTATTTCGAGGGAGTAATAAATGCTAAAATTTTATTAAAAAGCACAAAACGCATAAACTCGAACACCCTAGCCCTATTCCAGCCATAAAACTGTCGTCAAAATTAGTCACTCTTGCGTGAGCTGTTCTTATCTGTATATTTGGCCTGGTCCCCCATCCCATATTAGCCCCGATTTTCCTCACCAACGGCAGAGGGGTGCACTAGAAAAAAAATGGCTAGGGCTTTCCAGGGAACGATAAAATAAAATTTCTAAACTACGGGATTTTCGCACCTGATGAAATGGTATTTAATAAATACGGTAATTCTAAATTTTGCCCTCCAAAAATTCGTGTCTTTTATCAGCTTTTAGCGCTTTAGAAAGGCAAAGAGACCGGAATTGGAGGACTTTTGTTTGTCATGATTACCGTACAATATCAGAAATGCCAGGTTACCCCTTACCTATCAAAGAATCAAAGAAATGCACTCGATCACCCCCAGAAACAATATCTCTATCTCCAACTCCTCCTCCGTAATCCCTTCCAATTTACCCAATATCTCAATATCGCTGGGTACGCAAGATAATCTCCTTTCCATTCAAATCGTCAGACAATAGACCGATTGGCGAATAAAACATACGATTCTGTGAAGCCCCACAATAATTGCGCCATCTAATGAACCTGGCACGGCGAGGGGTACGCCTGCTATTTGTTGCTTAGGTTCGACAATAGGATTAAGCGGAAAGATGAAGCCAGCGAAAAATTAATTCTGGTTTTTTGAAAATTAAACAATTACCAACAGCTATTTTTTGAGGCTTTGAGAGGATTTTAAAGGGTTTTCTAAAGATTTGAGGGGTTTTGGTAGCGTAAAACAAAAGCAGCAAGTGCCAAAAAGTCGCTCTCAAAAACGGCACCCCTAGAAAAGTGCCATGTGCAACTTGGGGGGCTAGTGCAGCTGTCAGCCAGAGGGCTCAAATTTCCAAGCCGAGTTTTTTCAGCTGCAGGTTTTGTCTGTAGTTTTAGTGTTAAGACAAAGAATGAGCTAGAGGAACGGGGGCTTTAAACGGTCTGAGAAGCCCGGAATCGACCCCTTTCCTCCCCTAGACCTCGACAACTACGCGGCACTTCAAATGACGCTTTTTTATTAGCATTTCGATTTTTTAAATACAAGGTTTCTTCTCTATTGTGAAGATATTATGTATAGTTACGACTGGCGAGTAGGTGTCAAGATCTAGTCGGGATATGGGTCTATTTTGGCGCTTCTCAGTGCCTTTAAAAGGCATGAAATCGGAAGGAGAACCACTACGGTACCGGCCAAGAACCAACCACGCTGGACCAAATCCGGGTTTTAATATAGTCCGAGAAATACCTACCGTACCCATGAGCCAGCCCTCGATATTATAAACCTCTTGTAAGTGCACTCACTATTTTGCAAGCAAAAATAATCCTCTCTCTCTCGCTCTCTCTCTCTCACTCTCTCTCTCACTCTCTCTCCCTCTCTCCCTCTCTCATGCGCTCTCTCCCTCTCTCCCTCTCTCTTGCGCTCTCTGTCTTCCTCTCTCTCTCGTTCTCAAGTGAGTGCGTTCACCTCACAAATCCGCCTACTCTAAAGTGTTCGCACCCTCCCCCCGCGGCAATCCAAGGTTTCCACGTTTCTAGCCGGATTTGCGCTTTTTTCTCTAGGATGACCCCCGCGGGCCCAATCCCCGCGAAATTACACTTTTTCGAACGTTTTTTCCTTGCGAGCGGAAGGGTAAGTGGCCCGAAAAAGGGTGTAAGCCGAGTAACAGTAAATGGAAAACATGCCCGAATAATGTTTGTAGTCAGGTAGGCTAGAGCGGAGCCTTGAAATATCTTTGAGGCTTGAGAAATTTGTTTTAAACGGAGAAAATTTTTAAAGCACTTTTCTAGGGAGTATGAGTTATAAAAAACGGGATTTCGCAGCCATTAAAAAAATGGTTTTACTGCTCGGCAAACTGCAGTAAAACAAGCGTTTTTCTGGGCAAATTCCTGCCTTGCTAATACCTTGAAAAAGTGAGAAATTTGGTTATTACCGTAGGAAGCTGTTTCAATTTAGATAGACAGATTAAATTACATAAAAATTATCACTTTGACAAATCGGCCCCAACCTAACAAGAAAAATGTAAAATGCGTACTTAACCTGGTATTCCGGCGGAAACGGAACGAATTTTTCGCCAGTTTTCTGCCTTCCCGGTTCCTTTAAAAACATCAGCATCCAAAAAGCTGTCCAAAAACTGTTCTCTACTCTAAAAAACTCCAAAATACCGTATATCCCGGGTGCACGTAGCCAAGAAATTATACCCTGAATGTGAGGTGACCTGACCTCGAAGGGCATCCGCTTTTTTATTTTGGCTCCCCGCGTTTTTAACTGAATTTTGACGCCCCGGGTTGTTTTTCACGGTTTCCCGATTTTTTCATCCGTTTTTGCGGGAAATCTGCTGGTGCTAGAAGAAGGTGAGGTGTCCCTAGGAGGGGGAGAAATCCCGGATTTCTGGGGTCAAAAAAGCGTCGCGTTTTTGGATAGAAACTAGAAACGTCTGGGGTAGGGCTTCGGAACGTACTTGTTTTGGGGCTTCTGTGCGTAATTGAAGAAACGGAACAAAAAATCTCTCTCTCTCTCAAAGCGAGAGAGAGAGAGATAGAGAGAGAAAAAGCTAGGAGATACGGTAAATTTCATGTTTTTGAGATTGGAAAAGTGCTAAAAATGGGTTTTCTTAACGCAGGCTAGCAGTGAACCTTTAGGAAAATCTGCTTTTTTGGTTTGGATAGTTTTATTGCAGAATCCGATCAGAACCGGGCTGTAAAAAGACCCCAAATAGCTTTGAAATTGGCCGATTTTGAGGGCAATGTAGCAGAGAAGGTGTAGGAGAATGAGCTGACAAAACTAGGTGTAAAACTACCGTTTTCAAAAAAATACTGTGCTGGGTTACGATAGATAGAGCGCTTTTCAGGGTCGAATCAAAAGCGGCACATCGAAAAATTGCAAAAATCGGTGAAAACAAGATTTTTGCCAGGCAAGCTAGCGGAGAGCCTTTAGGAAACCCGATTTTCCAGATAAGATTTCTAAAAAACCTGTAAAAATCCCCAAAGATTCTCAGCTAGCCGGCCATCGAAATGGGCGAATGTTGCTTTATGCGCGTAGTCGAGCAAAGGGCCCCCAAATCGGACTTGGGCCCCATTATGGGCCATTTTGGGCCTCTAGTGAGACCCGAGGAGGAGGCCCATTTTGTCGTCCAACTCGACGCGCTGCTGCTAGGAGAGGATGAGGAAAAGCCGCTAGGAGCGCAAGTGGCAACGACATGCTTTTCGATGGGGCAAAAAAAAATGGAGAGAAATGTCGCGAAGCAAGGCTCAAAACGGGCCGCTCTGCTTGGACGCTCTATAGAATGGCAACAAAAGCGGCGGAATGGGCGAGATTTTGGACATATTTTGAACGAGGGAGGCATGTATTCAAAATGTTGTAATATGAGAATTACAAAAAATATTTAAAGAATTTTTAATTTTTTAAAAGCAAGTTCTTTAGATAAAAAAATGTTTGTTTTCGGCATTTTTCGAGTTTTGAGTATTAGAGTAATTGGAGTATATTATATTAGAGTTATATTAGAGTTTTTCAAATTTCTTTAATGATTCAACCATAAGAATTAGATAAGCGGCATTAAAATGGCATCAATGCCTTCAAAAACCACAAAAATGTTTGCCGACTTTCCGCCACCCCCTAAAAGTTCAACGCTTATCAATGCGGGTGGGCGCCAGGCCCTCGAGCACGAGTTGTTGACCCAAAGAAAATGTATTTTTTTTTATTTTTCAAAGCTCAGGAAGCGCCTCTTTAAAGGCGCAAGAAATATCCAAGGGTTTAACCCTGAGCTAAAAGTTTAGAAGTCTAGAAGTCTAGAAGCTCGAGCCGTCCAAAAACAGCAACAATTCGGCGAGTTGCCCACATAACCCTCATCGATCTTCGATTTTCCCACACATCATAATGTCCACCCCCGATTTCGCGTGATTTTTCTAGGACGTATCGACAGAGAAATGGATACCCATAAATGGGATAGAAACGCGCCTCCTATGATATTTACTCGCTCTTGAAAGTGCGTAAGCGAAAGAACGCTCAAAAGTGCAGAGTAGCCCGAAATTAATTGACGAATTGATGAAAAGGGCAAACTAGCAAAGGACTTTTAGGAAATAGGGGCAAGCGAGCAGAGATTTTTTAGGAAATAAAGGGAAAGCTAGCTGAGAACTTGTTGGAATTCGACAGCGATCTAACCGAGATCATTGAGGATTTTGGCGAGCAACCTAGCAGAAATGCTTGAGGAATTAGAGCGTAAACTTGCAGAGCTGATTGAAGGTTATATGAGGCATCAAGCCGAGATCATTGAGGATTTAGAGAGCAGCCTAGGCGAGATCTTTCTGGAATCATCTTCCACAGATTTTTGAGGGCAAGCTAGCAAAGCTTTTTTAGGAATTAATAAGCTATCTATCCGAGATCATTGAGGAATGGCAAGGACAGCTAGGAAAGGGCAAACTAGCAAAGATCCCTATAGAAACCCCCTCAAAAAGTGGCATCATTTCGAATGTCCACTCTGGAATGGGAGAAAAGAGGGGGATAGGTGGGCAATGTTTTGTGGCTGTGTTTGGGGGGTGGATGGCTGATGGTTTTCGGGCCGATTCCAGGCCTTCTCCCCCAAATGCCCAGTTCGCTCATAGGATCTATCCGTCCTTTTCCACCACCCACCTCGACCACCAGTCAGTCCTCAAGGACAAATCTTTACTCTGCATTCGCCCTCTTTCTCTCTCTCTCTCTCTCTCTCTCTCTCTCTCTCTCTCTCTCTCTCTCTCTCTCTCTCTCTCTCTCTCTCTCTCATGGCCATCTCCCTTGCTCTGCTCCCCATTCCGAGATACTACTACGAACAACAGCCCGCGCGAGCCTCCAGAGCAGCCTGACTTGATGGAGATTTGAGATTGGGGATTTGAAAGAGCTGACTTTAAAGAGATTAGCAAGGAAGGATGGCTTTTACAACAAATTTGAGAGATTCCGCAAATACTCTTCTCATGCCCTCGGAAAAGTAATGTTATGTATTTTTCAGCGCTGCTTTATTTTTTTCTACCTATCTATTTTTTGGAACCTAAAATCACAACGCAAATTTGTCATAAAGAATCGCTGCTGGCCTACTACCTTTTCCTTTAACGAGTTAAGGAAACAAAAGATTCATTTTTATGGCAATTTCGGTAATTTCTCAAAGGGTCTCTGCTAGCTGGCTCTCTGACTTAACCCTAATAAAAACTTGTCGTGCTCCGGAGTCATGCTTTTTTTGGAGAACTAAGGAATTCCACTTTAAAGGGGTAGGTAGCGGCATAAAAGAAGCCGCGCCATTAAAAAAAGCAAAATTAATAAAATCAACTCTGAAAAAGTGATTCCACAAAAATCTTTGCTAGCTGGCTATTTTACCAAGTTAATTTTTCAGGTTCGTTGCACGAAAAGTTATTATCAACCGCTTAGCAAATTTTTGAATAACTTTTCGAGTCCAAATAGAACATTCTCAAGGTCTCAAAAATCATCAGGAAAAACAAGATGCACTCAAGAATACAGATTGGCATTCCAAAACCCAAAATTCCAAAAAAGCTCGGGCCGGATCTGATCCGGATTTTCCCGAATCTGATCCGGATTTGTCGATCAACCCCTTCAAACCGGAATCTGAATCAAACACTTAAAAACAAATTTAGCAAATCCAAAAATCCAAATCTGTTTACCCCCAAATATGTCAAATTCTCAGGGGGATCAGATTTCTTAGAAAAAAACGGGGATCAAAACATTCACTCAATTTTTCTAGGGCTCAAAAAGTATGAAGCAACGAAGTGAGATAGAGAGAGAGCGTAGGGAAAGAGAGAGACAGCGAGAGTGAGAGAGAGAGAGAGAAAGAAAGAGAGAGAGAGCGAGAAACAGAGAGAGGGACACCGGGTAACGGGTAAAAATGTACTCCCAGTGTTTTTTTTGGGGCCGTCTACGTCTGGGGAATCCCCTGGGGGAATTCCGCTGAAATCCGGATTATATTTCTTTTTTTTTGCAAGGGCTTAGCCCGGAGTTTTTCATTCCGTGCTGTTATTTTCGAGTAATATTTAGAGCCCGGCCACTTGGCTCGGCCACCGTAAGACCCAGGAAAAAAGCTCTTAGACTTTTTTAAAAGCCTTTTTCGCCGTGCAGTGTATGAGAAAATCCAAGATTTGCCGGTAAATCTTTGGTCGGGGAATTCACTGAAATCCGAAAATTTTGAAAATGAGGGGAGTTTACAGGCGAGAGAGAGAGAGAGAGAGAGAAGGGGGAGGGAGAGAGGGCAGGAGAGAGATAGAGTGATAGAGATGAAAATTCTCTATCTAACATCCTCCGAAATGTCAGAATGTTAGTTTTTAAAAAAAACGTGAATTTGACTGACAAAAAAAATTGCGAAAGATCAAGAGAATTGGTATTTTTCGCATTTTTATAAGTTTTTACTAATACCTTCGTAAAATCAAGCTAAAACGTTATAAAAATGTGCGTCAAATTAAAAGTTGAAATGCGACCCAAATTGAAAAATATAGAATTTGTTCAAAAATGCGAAAATAGGGCCTAC
The DNA here is from genome assembly GCA_958295435.1 of Mesorhabditis spiculigera. Taxonomy (NCBI): domain Eukaryota; kingdom Metazoa; phylum Nematoda; class Chromadorea; order Rhabditida; family Rhabditidae; genus Mesorhabditis; species Mesorhabditis spiculigera. The sequence continues at coordinate 1,106,620 of CATQJA010002702.1, read as the reverse complement.
AAATTTGTAAGGAAAGTACGCCGGTTTCCAAATGACAGATAGCCGTCTCGATGCAGGCCACTTTAGCGGTCCAAATGCTCCCTCCCTTGCTGGCAGTTTTGTATGCCGAGCCGCCCGCCGAAAAAATTGAAAACGGCCAAACCGTGGCTGCGACGGGGAGGGGTGAATCAGTGTGAGTTCGGGCCAGGCCCGGGCAGAAACACCTCGATCATTTGCCCGAATCCAAGGGGTGGACACGAGCTGGCAGATAGAGGGACAGACAGACAGACAGACAAACAAACATACACACTGTTGGAAAATAAATAGAAAAATGGGTAGAGGAGGGGAGGGCAAGGGCCACAGGATCAATGTTGGCACACAGTTCAGGGGACTCCACGGAAAAGAGGGAACGGAAAGAAACGGTCAACGAAGACGGGGTCGAACGGGGTTGGCAATAGGGAGTCGAGAGGGACCGAATTTTAAAGAGGTGTGAAAGTGAGAATTTCGGTAGTACACTATTCCTCTCGCTTTCCCTCTCTTTCTTTCTCTCTCCTTTCTCTCTCTTTCTTTCTCTCTCTCTCGTTCACTCTCTATTTCTTTCTCTCTCTCTCTCGTTCTCTCTCACTCTCTCTCTCTCTCTCTCTCTCTCTCTGTATCTGTCAATGGCTCGCTTTAATGCTTTGAGCCCACATACGGTGGTCAAGGCACGCTAGCAGAGATTCTTTTCGAAATACGCTCCGACCGGGAGTAATTGGTAGTCAGGTGTAGCTGAATTTTCGCTCCCAATAGCCAAAAGTTTTCCGCAATTGAAACTGCCAAAAACCAGAAGGCAGGCTAACAGTGATTTCCAGGGAAATTCGGTTGTGTTAAAAACACTCATAGATGTCGCTTAGCAGATTGAAATCGAATAAAATTCAGATGTGGTCAATGCTATCATATTTTTTAGTACGTTTCATCAGGTTTTTTGCAAGCAAAATTTCCGAGGAGTGTGTTGTGATATTCAGTTGCGATCAGGTTTAAAGGCCCATTGAAGAGTCGACCTGGTCTCAATTCCAAATTTTTTCTAGCCGATTTAGGGCCTAAAATATTGCATTTTTGCGATAGATCTGAGGAGCAGGGGGGATACTTACGGGGGAATGGAAAAAATCGTTTAAGTTCGGTAACATCCAGAAGGGGGCAACCACTGAAGTTCCAGGGAGGCTAGCAGAGATTTTGTATGACCAAAATCTAGCCTAACCCAATCCAGAAATTTGATCCCATAACCTCACGCCGAGTTGCGAAACCCTCACAAAAAAACCATTTTGTGCCAAGTCGGCTCACTCGAAATGGCGGAATTGGATGGCGCTGGAGAGGACCGTTGCTGCCACCCAAATACCGGGAAATTTCGGATCAAACAACGGAGAGGTCCCGCAGCGAACGGCGGCGCTGCCCGAAAAATGCCCCCGAAAAAGGGCGGATGGTTTGGGGAAGACCAGTTGGATCGAAATTTTGTGGGATTGGATTGGATGTGGCAGAGTAGTCCTTGGGATCTCGAGGACGAGCTCGGGAAGAGAGGACGAGCACGAGAACGGATAGGGCATTAGAACTTTTCCAATTTGCTCTCGATCTTAATCGATTTCGAGAGCTTGGACTGTAGTTCTCACTCACTCTCCGGCTCACTCTCACACTCTCTCGCTCTCTTGCACTCTTGCTCTCTCTCCCTCTCTCTATATCTATTTCTTTGTCCTTCTCTCTCACTCTCTCTTTCTCTCTCTAGTTCTCTCTCTCTCTCTCGCTCTCTCTCTCTCTCTATAAAAGGGTCTTTGCTAAAGAGTAATAGTCTCCAAAAAAGGCAATCTAGAAGTGATTGTTTAGGAATTTTTCTTGGACCGTTTGGAGACCAGATTAGAGTTCTACAAAGCCAGCTTTATTGCTGGAAATAGCACAGCGAGCTAGCGCCTAGCAGACCACAAACCCCACAAAATTTGCATAATTCCGACGCGTTTGGAACCATTGAAAATGGACTACCTAGACGAGCCGAGAGTTGATGGGGGCAAGCGGATTACTCCGCGCTACTCTTTCCCTCATCCAAATCGGCGGCCCTTCCCAATTCCGTGGCCACGGCGTGGACAGTATCTCTCCCTATCTCTCTCGATCTATATCTCGCTCGCTCTCTCTCTCTCGCTCACTCTCTATCTCTCGCCCTCTCACTCTCTCTCTCTCTCTCGCTCTCGATTTGCCATCAGCGAGTATTTCGGGTCGGCTGCCGATAAAAATGTGGAAATGTGGAGCGCAGAGTGCAAGTGACTGTCGATCCGCGCGCTGACCTGAAACGGTTTTTATAGATTGTTTGTAGGGTATTGTAGTATTCGAGGGAAATAATAGTACATAGTAAATAAGAGAGGGGATGGTCTCAAAGTGCAAGTGACCCGAAACCTTCGAAATTCCGCAACTCCAATGTCAACACTTTGGGCTGGCCAAAGAAAGTCGACATAAAATCGCATTTTCGAGTAGATATTTAAAAATTTACATTAAACTTAAGATACGCATCTTTGAAAGACGTTAAGATCCGGAATTGACCATTAAAGCTGTGAAATCCGCTCAAATTAAACCGGGGTTCGTCTTAAAAAACTGCTAGTGAGAAACGCGGCGCAACCGCCACGCGTTCAGGTCGCGCTCGTGTTTGCTCGCTTGCTCGTGCTCACAGCTGAGCGTGAAGTTGCAAATCACGTAGGTTTTGAGATCTACTAAAACAAGAAGCGGAAAATAGTAGAAAAGGCACGGCAAGCTCGTTTTTTAGGTCGTGTCGAATGTTGCCAAAAAGACGAGAAAAGAGAAAGCACAGGACCATTTTTAGACAACGAGACCGGTTACGGTATCGTTTAAGTGAGCACAAGCTTGAGGAAAACTGATTAACCAAATAAAGCTTGAAAACGTTTCTCCGTTCAGGATTATCCAACGTTTCGAGTGATGAAAAGCTCGAAAAACGGAAGGGAAGCAAGCTCCCTGGAATTAGTTCCGATTCGGAACTCCTTAAAATTGGTGGAACAGCAAAAAATCAAAAAAAAATCCGTTGTGTTTCGGAAATGTGGTGTATTACCCCCAAAAATATCAACTTTCAAATCAGGATCACCCACCAAAAGGAGGAAACAATAAAAAGAGTGCGAGACAAAAGGTCTATCTCAATTAATCTTCCCTCCAGATCTCCACGCTTTTCCTCGCCAGCATAAAAAACAGTGGGAGAGACAGAGGGAGAAAGAGAGAGAAAGAGCGAGAGAGAGAAGAGAGAGAGAGAGAGAGCGAGAGAGACAAGGAAACAAATAATGGGCTGAAAATTGTTGAGAAAATGCCGTTCCTCCCCCGGCTCTCTCCCTCAATTTTCATCCTAATTTTCAGCCCATTTCGCCCCCCGGAAAAAGTGTCCCTGGATGGCACTTTGGAAAGATAGAGAGAGCAAGAGAGAGAGAGAAAGAGAGAGAGAGAGAGAGAGAGAGAGAAAGAGAGAGAGAGAGAAAGAGAGAAAGAGAGAGAGAGAAAAAGAGAGAGAAAGAGAGGGAGACAGGGAGCGTGTACTAGAGCAGTTTTCGCGATTTCTAGCCGTTTCCCAAATGGGTCTGGCAAAACACTCTTGTACGTACGATAACGGATCTTTGGCTCAGGAGTAATATCCCACGCTTATCGATCGCAAAGTACATTTTCTAAGGTATTGTGGCTGTTTTAAAGGGTCCTGGAAGCAGAAGCTAATTAATTGTATTTTTTTATTGGTATGCAATGCCGTGCAATTCTAGCGTGGAATTTGCATCTACCAAAATGTAAGTGAGAGAGTGAGAGAGAGCGTGAGAGAGTGAGAGAGAGAGCGTGAGAGAGAGCGTGACAGAGAGAGGGAGAGAGAGAAGCTAACCTTCCTTGCTTCTTGAAAAATCGGATCAGCCGCAATTTTCACCAATTTAGGGGTTACTGTACTCCCAGAACTCAAATGCAGTACCCCGATTACAGTACCCGTACCCTTTCGGCAAAAAGTATGGACGGGCTGGGTGATTCCAGACGCGGAGGAGGGGGGATAAAGGTTGAATCCGGGCGCCTGGCTCAAGGAAGCTTATATGCGGCCAAAAATGATGATTAAAAAGAACGAGCACAGTTAAAAACGCCTTCCGTCCACCCGGTACAAATATTTTTCACTGGCATAGGCAAATTTTGGCTCCAACCGGGGCGGCAATCCGGGATCGGGGGGCAGGGGGGGGTTGAGCGGGATCATGTGACTCGGTGCGCGAGCAGGTTCAAAAAGAGCGAGTAAGCTAGCACAGATTCTTGAGGAATTCTTGGATTCGTCGTGAGTAGTAGGTAATTACTGTATCACCAAAGATATTTCACCAGTTTCTACTTTTTAAGGGAGCTAGGAAGCTAAAAAAATTACCCTTTACCTTGCCTAAGGTTAGACAGCTACAGGCAGCTCCAAATGACGCGATGGATACTGAAGTTAGCCGGTCCATTTAGGCGAATTCCGGACAAATACACAGGTCAGTGCATCCACCCGAAATACACTTGGGATCCCCGGGGGGATCGAGGGGAATTCCACTAGCGGACGCGAGTGGATTCCACGTGGAAATCGAGTGGAGTCCGGGTGGAACGCATGGAAATCGAGTGCAAAACCCAGCGGATCCGGTTGGCTTCCACTCGATTTCCAATAGCCGCGCTGCATGCTGGTCGCGTCGCGTCGCGTGTCCACTCCATTTCCACTGCGTCCACCCGATTTCCACCCAATTTCCATGCGTTCCACCCGAATTCCAGGTGGAATCCACACGGAATTTGGGTGGATGCACGGACCTGTGTATCAGGCAGATTAGCGCTTCGGCGCTTTGGGTAGGCTAGCAGAGTTTCTTTGCGGAAATTTTTTGCTGAAATTTAGATGACATAAAGCTGCATGTAGCTAACCCAAAACCGGCCAAAAAATAGTTTTCGAGCCGAGACGTGGAGCCTCTGGGTCAGCTAGCAGAGATGCTGTAGGAATTTAGCTCTTCCGGGGTACTGTCGGTTCCATTACGCAAAATAAGATTTTTAATACGGTTTCGATACGAAAATCTCGACGACTTATGACTCTGAAAGCGGCAGCTTCAACCTTTTGTAGGCTATGACTGGGAAACAGCATCCAGCTAGCGGATACGCTTTACTTAATTTTTATGCGAGCCCACCAAAAAAAAATACAATTTTTCCTATTTTTGAGTTGGCTACCGTAACCCCAGGAATCCTGGAATTTTTTCTATGCCTGAACTTACACTTTCAGTCATCTCTGTACCGTGCCAAAACACGAGTTCCCCCCTAATCCTTCTCAACCCCCCAAAGTCAGGTGAGGAGGGTAATAAAGTTTTTTTCGAAAAACAATATGCCAAAAAGTGGCGGGTGACCGGGATAAAAATGCAGATCTGCTGACACCTCACAATCCCTTCCGTCTTGCTCCTATTTGTCGGTACCTCGAGTTGAGCCCCGGATAGTGGTCGTCCGGGCGAAAATAGAGATCAAATATGGGCGCGGACATTTCGGGCAAAAAATTCCGGGATATTACGGTATTACGGCGCTGATTTTTGAGCCGGGGAGAGAGAACGCGTGAGATAGAGAGATAGAGAGAGAGAGAGATAGAGATGGCCAGAAAAGTCAGGAGGTGCCAATGTGGGAGGAAGTCACCTCTTCGTGATTATTACAGTTTCACGAGGGGTGAGGTGAGATAGGTGGTGAAAGATATTTTGCGACGTGTTTTTTGAGAGATGAAAGATCTTTGGTAAAGTGCCAACAGGGGATTTTTAATGCCAATTTAAAGAAATTAAAAGAAAGAAAATTAAGCATTACTACCGGCTATTTTTGGTGTTGTTAAAGGAACAGTGAATGCGGCCAAGCGTGAATTTTTGATTACCGTAAGCCGCAGAAAACGACAGAGGGAGAGAGAGGGTGAGAGAGAGCTGGCGAGAGAGAGAGCGATAGAGAAACGAGGGAAAGAGAGAGCAAGAGAGAGAGAGAGAGACAGGCTTACAAGATAAAAAAAATAGGCTTAAATCCTGAGCATCAGCTTCGAACCACGAATTTCCGGGCATTTCGCAACAGTACCAGCTCCTATTTCATACTCCGAGTTCCATTATATACGAACTCCCATGTGGCAGAAAATGGATACAATAATGCCCTGGACCTCCCCTTGGCCCATGATGCAAAGCGGTCCTCCCGTTGGCGCTCAAATTTGGGCGTTTTGAAACCGAGTTATAAGCTCACACGGAATGGACCATGTCCAATATTTAACTACGCACAGCTGGCGGCCGGCGGAACTGAACCAAGTGGTCCGAATGGCCCGGGATTCGCCGAAAAAAAAGTAGAAAAAAGGAGAAGCATTGAAATGCCCCCACGCGATGGACGCTTTGAACTTGTTGGCCACCCCCCGGGGAGGGATTGAAAAATCGTACAGAGGAACGGAACGGAATTGAGGTATGGGTCGACCTCAATGGGATTTTGCTTTTGGGGCAGATATATCTTTGTATGGCGCGATGGGGTGCCGACACTGATCTACCAAAAATTTGTTCTTTTAGAAATCAGGCAAAAAAATTGCAGTGAAATTGGGTTACTGTAGCAAAGGAATTAATTTTTTAGCTATTTTTCCTAGCACCGCGACCAAATTTTACCAAAAACCGGACGGGGAGCTAGCAGAGTTTCTTTATGAATTTACCACATCGTTGTTTTTACCAACAGTAAGAGCGCGACTGGAGCAAGGTGAGCAGGCCAGCAGAGATCCCTTGGGAATTCCAAATGGGCTTGTGTGGACCTCCAAGTCGCTACGTTACAATTTTATTTATCAGCTTCTTACGCTTAAAGGGACTGGCAACGCAAAAAACTAGCGCTACGATAGTTTATCCAAAAATCGCTTCGGGACTAAGCAGACACAAAAGTGTTGGTAATAATTCGAGTACGATACAGTAATCGGGGAAAAGCGCTTTTTCCAAGGTCACGCCACAGTCTCTTAGGGAAGGCCGCCAGAGATCACGTCTGAATGATTTTTGTGAAGGCAAGCTAGCAGCGCTCTTTTGAGAAACTCACAAATTGTCTGCAGAAAAGCAAAAATCCATAGAAATGAATAGGAATGGCAGGTAAGCTAGCAGGATGCTTGGCGGTAACACTAAAACCCTGCAAAATCGGGCAGAGCAGGGCCAACTTTAAAACCGCCTAAAAGTTCATGCTCACATTCATGCAACTAGCAGTGATTTTTGAGGATGGTGAGAGCAATAAGCCGGCAAACGAAGCAACCACACGCAAAAAAATCAGAGATCTATCATCAAAAGTAACTGTAGGTAAAAGTAAGTGTACGAAGAGTATCAAACGGTGGCCCCCTACTAATGGCCGCCGCCCGCCACCGGGCCCGGGCCACTCATTGGGCCCTAGGAAAATAGATAGGCCCAGGGCAAGGGGCCTGTAAACGCCCAAAAAACGCCTCAAAAAGAAGGAGAATGAAGAGTTTGTTTGTGGCTCTTCTTCTGTTTGGTGCCCCCTCTGCCGGGCGGACGGTACAGCTAGGGGGTGAGAGAGTGGGTGAAGAGGAGAGAATTAGAGAAATTCGCGCAGGGTGGAGGAAAGTAAATAAGTCGAAACGGCAGACAGAAATATACCATCGAAGCAGCCGAGTGCTGCCCGAAAGATCACCATACGGGTTGGGGAGGTCAGAGACGCCGACCGTAGAATTGCCGACAAGAAATTCCATTTTGCCGATCTGCAAAATTCCGACAGTCAGAATGCCGACAGCCAAAATGTCGAGAATTGAAGGTTGACAGGCCAATTGTAGAACAGCAAAATCCCGACAGTCAAAATGCCGACAGACAAAATGCCGACAGCCTACATGTCAAAATTCGAAAAACCGACAGACAGATGGAAAATACCGACAATCAAACAGTTTACGGTCAGAACCAGACGGCAAAAGTGCCAACAGTCAAAATGCCGACAATGAAAGAGCCGCTGGTCAAGCCGACAATCAGAATGTCATAATGCCGACAGGCCAAACATCCGAGGCTCAAAATATCGCCAATCACCGAGGTCGCTAGTCAAAATGGCCGACAGTGAACATACCGTGTTTCAAGATACTTACCGTCGAAACGCCGACAAGCGCTTCAGATCGGCCTGTTTTTCCATCAACTTTTTCTTTTTTAAGTCGACATTTCTGTTCTCGCACCTCAAATCGTTCATTTCAAAAATTGCGCATCGAAACTCCCAATTTCCCAACACATTTCCAACGGCTACACTGTGTTTCTATTTACAGCCATGCTAAAATATTGGCCTTAAAAATTCCCTGCTCCCGTATTACACCAATAGACGGCAGTGGGTTTCAAAAAGGTACGGCGTTCGACTGCTCAATTCTGGAGCAAGCCGCGCGTCTCTCTCCCTCTTTCTCTCTCTCTCTCTCTCTCTCTCTCTCTCTCTCTCTCTCTCTCTCTCTCTCTCTCTCTCTCTCTATCTTTCTCACTTTCTGTTTATTCGTCTCTGTCCGTCGGTTTGACTCTCTGTTATCTGTATGCCGACCGTGCGCATCCCTCCCAACCAAAGGACCACAAAGAAGCTGGCAGCAAGCGAGAGCGAGAGAAAAAGAGCGAGAGAGAGAAAGAGAGAGAGACTCTAACTGCCAAACATTTACTCGCCATCTCAACACAACCTTATTCAATGGAGATGCCGATAAAGGTACGTGGAATAAAAGCAAGAATAAGCCTGGGGCTGAATAGGATCGGGAGCCTAAAAATAAGGATAGATGATAGAGCGAGAGAGAGAGAGAGAGAGAGAGAGAGAGAGAGAGAGAAAGGAGTGCTACGCTTTTCAAGTCAAAACAAAATAACGGTTGCTTAGAATGGCAAAAATCTAGCTATTTAGGGCAATACCTTCGTTGGCCTTTCCTGGATGATTCAGCCCTACCAATCGGGGGGCCTGAGAAAGGGCTCGTGGTGGCTGGCGGTTACGGTCAAAGGGGGCGAGAGGAAAGGGCAAGAAATAGCAAACACAAAAACCCTGGGAAAGCTGATCGAGGGATAATGTGAAAATTCACGTATTTGGGGGACATTTTGAAACTGGAAAAGGGAGCTTTTCAATTAGTTACTACAATGATTTAGATAATTATTAAATTTCAAAGCATATTAACGTAGAGAGTAGCGTTTTATAACATTAAAAACCTAGAACCACCGTTGAAAATACAAAAAGGGCAGGTATATGGCGTACTCCTGCAAATGCGGCCAGAGCCGAAAAAGTTGAAAATAAAATATTTTTACTTCGTTGTTTAAATCTTCAGTTCGGAGTTTTATTCTATTTAAATGTTTTAGCTATCGGTACCACAATTTAAAACGCTTTAAATCACGAATTTTCTAAAAAAATATTGCGTTCAAATGCCCGGTGGCGGAACGCAGAGTGGCCGGTCGCACGCCCTAAAAAAAGGAAATGCGGATCTGCCATCGCCCAGACGGTATTTGGGCAGCCGGAGGCAGCGCGATTCCGAGCGCGGAATCGCGCGGCTGTGCAAATGAGCGTTTTGTAGGGGGAAAGGGGGAGGAAGAATGAAAAAGAACCGCCTTTTCATTTGCCATCATGATCCTTTCACAAAGAACAATGAAAGAAACGCAACACACAAAATTCGGAAGCACATCGAAAATAGGAGAATCGGGTGAGGGGAATATCCAAAAAATTAAGCGTTTTTCAGAGGCTTAAAGATAGCGAAAGCAGAATAATACCCGCGTTTGGCCGAAATTCGAATAGCTCTTGATTTAAGCCAATAAAATTCAGGATCGCTAAAGCTTGCCTACCCTTTTAGCCTGTTTCTGCTGTTACACGAAATTTAAAGTATTTTTTAGGTGACACTTTCCATTTAATGAATAGCCTTATACCCACAAAGTCTTGAAAATCTTAATTTTTACTGCACGCTTCGACTAAAACTTGCTCTCTCTCTCTCTCTCTCTCTCTCTCACTCTCTCTCTCTCTTGATCTAAAATTCACAGTATCTTTTAAATTTATCCAGGTTTGACGTTATCCCTTGAAGATTTCAGATTTTTCGCGGAAACCACCGTATGCACCTTCCTTCGAATCCTGATTTACCCGATGATGAGTCACGGGGTCACACTCCAGACGCGTGACCCTTGGAATCCACAAATTCCGTCCGATCGCCAGACACCAGATGGTTTTTCTATGGCTATTTTCGAGGAGGAGAAGCCCCCGATATACCATCCGCCGATACACAGATCCATTAAGGCCAAGAGAGGGAGCGGGCAGATTCTGACCCGGACATGTCAACATTTCCGCCTCGCGCTCACCCCGAGGCCAATGAGTCATCATTGAAAATAAGTGAAGAGTGAGAGAGTGAGAGGGTGAGGGAGTGAGAGAGTGATAGGGTGATAGAGAGAGAGCGAGAGAGAGCGAGTCCAAAGAGTCCATCCATTTCCTGCCATCAACATATTCGCGTGTTTTTTCAACTGGAAGCTCCGCCCACTAGACGATTTGAAGTCCAGGGTTTCAGGCCGATGGCAAGATTCATTCAAGAAGCTTCCGTTCGATCCTAGCTACAATTTTTAGCGCCTTATTATCTAATTACATTTTTTGACGTAATTTTATTTTTGGTAAATAGCCAACCATTATAGTCAATTTCTCATGACTAAAATATGCTTAAGCCGTGCTAAATTTTTATTAAAGGGATAGGAAAGGCAATTTTTCCTTGTTCAAAAGCTCAGAATTTTGCGCTTATAGTTAGGTGTTAATTTTGCAATCTTGAGATACCACGTTTTTAAAATATTTTCCCTAAAAAGTTTTGGAAAATCGAATCTTTTATAGCTTTTCTAAGAGCTATTCTGTTTAACTAAATTTTATGAATTCTAACCCGACGATTTTTTTTCAGAATGCCGCACGCCTTCATCACCGCGAAGTTGGACCCGAACTCGGAGGAGTTCTACGATGTCTTGGTGCACGATCCGTCAAAGTTGATCATCGTCAAGTTGCAGCAATGCCCCGGGCTCGTCAAGCATGCCAGGTAGATGATCTAGCTAGCATCTCATTCGTACTAATTTTTCCTTGCAGCTCCCCTGACAGCTCGCCTTCCCCCGTCCTCAAGGTGCACGCTTCCCCGATGGCGGTCATGAATGTGGCCGAGGAGATCGGATTTGAGGTAGATTCACAAAAGGAGCACTTTCTGGTACTGACGGGCGAGAGAGATAGAGAGAGAGAGAGAGAGAGAGAGAGAGAGAGAGATGAGAGATAGCGAGTGAGTGAGAGAGACAGAGAGCGAGAGAGCGAGAGAAAGAGGGAGAGGGAGAAGGAAGGCGGGGAGAAAGAGAAAGAGAAAGCGGGAGAAAAAGAGAAAGGGAGAGAGAGCGAGAGAATGGGGGAAGAGAGCGATTGAGAGAGAACGAGAGAGAGGGAGGGAGCGGGAGAGTGAGAAAGATGGGAAAGCGTTTCGATCCTTGAGAAATTCTGTCTCGCTTTCTGGCTTATCTAGTTCGATCGGGCAGGCTAGCAGCGGTCATTGAGGAAGTTTTTCTTGTAGAATTTTTTAAGCAAGGTCAACTAGCAGAAATTCTTGGGGAATCTATATTCTCGTGCATTTTTTTTCTTTCAGTTGGAGGAGCCACTCACCCAGACCCCTCCCGACGACCGCCACTTCATCTGGCGCCTCCACAAGCCGCACAAGCTGCCGTCGATGACGGAGCTGATCGACCAGGCCGATTGAGTTCATCTATCATCCTCTGATTTATCTATCCTTCATCCAAAGCCGATTTACTAACAATTCTTATACTCGATTCCAAGCTGTGCAACCCATGTATCTGTTCTTTATTCACAATTCCGCACATTACTTCCCACATTAACGATACACCATAAATCACAAATGAGCACGAAAAGTCGGGTAAAACACAATGAAAAGCTCCTAAAAATTAAGCCTAGACGGTTGAGCTGCTTGACGTCGCCGTCGCGACTCGTCGCCCTAATAAGTCATCGACTCGTCGGCCCGGTCGCTGTTGTCGTCGTTGTTGTTGTAGTCGAACTGCTCGGACTTGTCCGTCTGGTCGCGGCTTGTTCCCGGGGTTTCCCACTCCATCGAGTTGTCCCCGGGGGTGATGTTGGTGCGGCTGGTCGACGGCTTTGGCGAGGTGTTGTTGTTCTTCACCGGGGTGGGGTTGAGCAGGCCGCGTGGATCGGCAGGGAACAGCTTGTCATAGATGGCCGCGCGTTCCTGGAGATGAACATAAAGGTTGGGCGTCAAGTTCTTACCGGCGAGATACGCCTCAGCAGGCATTCCCGCATGCTCGTCACCGGGTTCAGGACGTTCGTCAACTGAAAAACGTTAAAAATAGTATAAAATATTTTTGGGTTTTCCCCGGCGATCCAAATTTTTACAGCTGTGGAGACGACTTTAAGCAGTTCAGGATCAAGACAATTAAAATTTGCGTTCGCGACGCTGAATGTGTCAATCGTTGGTCGATGTCCAGGGTCGTTTCTCACCTTCCCGGCCCCTTTAAAGTACTCAAACACCCGAAAAATCCATTACCTTTGGCCGAAACGGGAAGCGCTGAAAGCCCTCGCTGTTGACCGACGAGGTGGAGACGCTCAGCGGGGCCGGGTCCTTTGGGGTGAAGGCGGAGGAGGCGGCGGAGACGGATGGGCGGCGGAGAGCGTGGGGCTAAATTTGCACTACCAGGTCCAGAATTTTGGGGTACCTGAGCTGCCGGAGTCGGCATGACGCTGCTGCGGGCGGTGACCGGTCGCGGCGGGGTGGGGGCCGCGGTGGCGGCCTTGCGAAGCGGAAATCGCTGGACGGGCCGGATCGGGGTCTGGAATCATGGTCTTTTAACGGAACGGGATCGCTTCGCTGAGAGCGAGAGCCACAGAGAGAGAGAGAGAGAGAGAGAGAGAGAGAGAGAGAGAAAATGGGGGCGAAATAGAGAGATGGCAAAACCTACCGAACACTTCGATGTACCCGGCGTCTGCATGGCGGTCGGCCGAGAAGGAGCCGGGATTAGATAGAAATGATGGCCAGCAGCCGGATAAGTAGAAACTCCCATTCAAAAATCAGAGTCGGAGCACTGATATGCAAATTATTGTGCATTCATGGATGCCGTTGGGAGAAAGGGATAGAGATAGAGAGAGAAAAAGATAGCGAGAGAGAGAGCGAGAGAGAGATAGATAGCGAGAAAGTGATCGGCATATTGGTTCAAGCGATAAATTGTATGAAGCTGTAGTGCATTATTGCACCATCACAGATTTGCCTAAAGAATCATTTCGATCTTTGGCTCGGATCTTTGGCAACGATGTACCGCGCAAAATTTAATCCAATAGAACTTTTAGGATTTGCGGGTGGGGGGGGAAGGACCCAAAATGACCAAATTTTCGGCTTTTGCAAACATTTTTCTAACTTTTTGGGAAGTTTTTCTACTGAAATATAGTTAAAAATTGCTAAAAACAATGTGAAAACATTTTATATTCGGGGTTAGGGGGCGTAGCCCGCTAACCCCTTTTGGTTTGAGGTACCCCCCCATACGACTCTTTTGGGGTCCTTTTCCGGATTTAAAAAAGAACCACGCATCGGATCGCTAAACTGAATACACCATCGGAACCGGCGACACTTTTTACATACTATAAGCTTTTAAAATTTAAGAAAAAGTGAAATTTCGAATTTTAACAGCCGATTTAAATTGCGTTTCGAGGGGGGTCTGCGTTTGTATGTCTGTATGTTTGTCCGCAAAACCTTTGTAGTCGTCAAAAAGTGCCTTCCCATCATCCGTTTGGGCTGAAATTTTTTACAGTTATTGGGTAAATGATAATCTCGGACCGCAAGAAGAGTTTTTTTCAAAATAGGCTTTTAAAAAATTTATATTTAATTTTTAAGTTTAAAAGCTAAATTGCGGCCAAAACAAGGGTTAGTGATGTCCGTTTGGGCTGAAATTTTGCTCAAATAGGCATTAGACCATACCAGATAAAGTAAAGAAGAAATTACATCGAAAGAATGCTTCTTCTCTGAGATATTATAACTTTAAACCTTCGCCAGACGGGGCGCCACCCTCCCCTTTGGCGGCCCCAGTCCGGAGCCAGGGCGGGCGGGTCTAGCTTCCCCAAGACAGGCCTCCAGTCTCCCGGTTGGCCTAGTGGTTAGCACGCTTTACGGGGAAGTCTTGCCCCACGGGTTCGAACCCCACACGCAACATCCGTTTTGCCGATTGGCCCCCGTGCATCCTTATGGTTTCTAGTGCCGCTACAAAGCGCCGCAGACAAATTTTTTTGAAGTTTTGCGTACAAGAGTTCATCTGAATAAGTATTCATTGGCTTATTTTACGATCTTAACAATAACATTGAGGCAAAAAGGGCTAAATTCTCTCTAAGGCTAAAAAGAGTCTTTTCAAAAAAAGGGCTTTTGGTTTTCGCAAAAAGAGACGAATTCTCGTGGCAACAAAAAGCGCTAAATTCCTTTCAAACTCTTAAAATGCCACAAAATGTGGGATCAACCAAAAGTTGCTGGCACCTTATTAAAATGGACAGATCCAGTTTCTAGCGGTTTCGGCTTGCAAATAATTTCTGTATTATTTTCTATTGACACTTTCTTGAAATTAAACTGTGGATTGACCTGTGATCTGGGATGGTAACGAGTTTATCAAGATTTTAAATAGCCAGCAACTTTTTGTTGTTCCCGCATTTTGTGGGATTTTAAGAGTTTGAAAGGAATTTAGCGCTTTTTGTTGCCACGAGAATTCGTCTCTTTTTGCGAAAACCAAAAGCCCTTTTTTTGAAAAGACTCTTTTTAGCCTTAGATTGATTACTAGGTCAACCGTGACCGGCAGGAAAAAATTTGGTCCCCCCACCCGCGAATCCTAAGGAACCTATCTAAATGGCTGAACGTCAACGCACAAGTTTAGACCGGACGGGGGGGTCCGAAGGACGTATAAAAATCTAAGTTCTGACGTATAAATCTAATTCGTTTAGTGACCGGATACCGCAAATTCCCAGAAGAGGGTCTAGTACAATTAGCATTCGGGTGATTAGCAGTTTTGCGTGTTTTTGGGTGAATTTCCGGTTGCCTGGATGGGGAATGGGCTGCCTTCCCATTTGACCCCAGTCGCTCTTTTCTTCTGATGATTCGCCGCTCGCTGCTGCTCACGATGATCGGGCTCTTCCTCATCTCCGTCGTCATCTCCGTTCATGCCGAAACGATGCCGGACTCGGAACTGAGCAAGTCGTTAAGTCTATACCTAGAGAAAGGACAAATTGACGCCTAAGCCAGGCCTGGGAATGGGCCGGCCCGGGCCGGCCCGCCAGCCCATTTTTCTCGGCCCGGCCCGGTCCCACATTTTGGGTACCTTTTTACCAAACCATTATATGCCATCTATACTTCGTCGTCCCCCCGGGGGGATCCCCCCACGAGGGGGGACCAGGGGGGGGACTGCAAAGGGGGGATGGTGGGGGGACCCAGGGGGGGACGGTGGGGGGGACCACTGGGGGGGGATCCCCCGACTCGCAAGTGCGCGCAATGTGTGCAGGGGCGTAGCCAGAAAAAAATTTCGGGGGGGGGCCCCCAAAAAAATTTTCCAAAAAACTCAAAACATTGCCAAAAAGACAGCGCCGCAGGCAAAAATTTTTGAAAAAAAGGTTGCATAGCTCTACAAATAACCGTAAAAACGTGAAAAAATAGCGCCGCAGGCAGCAAAATTTTTGAGAAAATAAAAATCATAAGGGTCCCCCCTTATGAAATTTTCGGGCCCCGGCCGATTTCGGGGGGGCCGGGCCCCCGGGGCCTGTATTACGCTACGTCCCTGAATGTGTGGTTAGATAGATCTCAATACTTGTTAAAGAGCTGCTATTTTTGATAATTGAAAATACAGCAGCATGTGGTTGTCGAAAGTTCTGAAATGCCGAGAGCCCCAACGAGCTAATTTGCTCTAATTTTCAAATTTTTACAGTCTGAAAGATTTGAGTGCCCAGCCTTTCAATTATTTAAAATTTTGGGTTGGTATACACTCTGATTTTCCATCGATTCTCTGTCAGGTAAATCAGAGCTTTCTAGTATTGTTTTGTCGGGCGAGCTCGACCAGAATTTTCGTCATTTCCAGAACAGAACCAGCGGTACAGCCGTTTCGAGATTATATGGAAAGGGGCGAGAGACGCAGAGAAAAATATCTGCGCTCTCTCCCTCTGCCCACTCTTTCTATCCGGCTGTACCGGCTGTACTTTACTAATTGCCTATTACGGGTGCCAGAAAAACTGGGGGGGATCCCCCCACCCTAGTTGGTCCCCCCACCATCCCCCCCAGACGGTCCCCCCACCATCCCCCCTCCGGGGGATCCCCCGGGGGGGGACGACGAAGTATAATGCCATCATTTAATTTTTTCCGAGTCACAAAAACCTGTTAGATCAAGTCCGTTAATCGTCTATAGGCTTGCACAACCGATGGTTAGAGTGCAGTTTACCCCCCCAGCCCTAACTTTTCAGCCATACGTCCTATTAATGCGCCGAGTATCTCAAAATGTTCGCAGTGGTCGAATTACTATCAAAAAGTTGTTTTCTGGCGGCGAAAATTGCCAAAAAATTTTTTTACAAGATTTTGAAAGTTGAAAAGATTAAGCCGCTATGCTTCGATGTACTAGGAGCCTAAAACTCAAATATTTGTACTTTCCGCTATTTTTTCGGCTCAAACGTACTGTAGGCTTATTCTCCAGAGCAAGAGTTACATTTTGGTACTATTGACAGCTCTGTACATCAAAAGATAGCCGAGATACGAAAACTCACTTTGGAACAGCAAAAATTAACTAAAGAAAACACAGACTTATAATTGTTATAAAAATTTTTCTAACAATTTTTGATGTAAGAAAACAACTTTTTTATAGTAATTCGACCACGGCGCACATTTTGAGATACTCGGCGCATTAATAGGACGTATGGCTGAAAAGTTAGGGCTGGGGGGGTAAACTGCACTTAAGCCCAACCGATTTAGGTATGGTATGTAACGAGAATTTATTCATAAAGCAGTATACAACCAGTTACATCTTTAGTTCAATAGTAACAAAATCTGTCTTACTTTGTGGAGTTCAACTTCTTTGACGCCTACGTGTGGTTTGAACGCTAATAAGGCTAACAAGGCATATTCTCAGCATTTCTGAACATTTCCGGCCAAAAAAAGCAAAAAGCAAAAGGTTGACCTCGGCCGGGATCGAGCTCGGGTCGTTTTCCTGATAAATCAAAGTTAAGCTAAAACTCGAATTTTTTTCTTTTGAAAGTTTAGGCAGATCATTTAAGTTCAATCTTAATAAGAAAAACTTATAATGTAATTAAATTACCTCATTGAAACCCGATATAACTTATTGGCAAGGTGGCTGGCCGCCAGGCTAAAATCTAGAAAATCTCGGCGCTTGCCCGGCCCGCCAAATTCCCAGGCCTGCCTACCCAATTTGCATAAAATTAGCTTCTTTTTTTTTAATCTTCTTATCTTTTTGACCGCTACTAGCGGTCAAAAAGATGTTCCCTCGGGAAATCGTTTGGCTAAATTGCACTTTACGGTAACTAAATAAAATGTCGATTTTTCTATTGGAATCGATAGATCTCGTCGAGTTCTATCATTTCCAGTTGAAAAAACTATTGGGACTCGCTTCTAAAAAAAGTTATAAACATTTTAAATTGGCTAGTTCACTTTACGGTAACTAACTAAAATCTCGATTTTTCGACTGGAATCGATAGATCTCATCGAGCTCTTGCGTTTCCCGTTGAAAAAACGATTGGGACTCGCTTTTAACAAAAGTTATAGCTGTTTTAAACCAATTCACCCCGCATCGGAAAAGTCGGTTTCGGCTACGAGATACTCCTTTGTACGGAAAAAACGTAATAGTTGTGAACGTACTGGGTTACCGAATACGGGGTCGCCGCAAAAAGGCACAGGAAAAACTTTATTAGCACACGTTTTGCACTTCCTCCGAATTTCTGAATTTCTGAAACATCAAAAAGACGGTTTTGCAACAGGAGTCACGCAATTTGGATGGAAGTGACCGCTACATCCTCTGCTCTGCGACTAGAAAAAGGCTTCGTGCCACCGGGGGCCTAGTCGCTTCGGATGGGTGCGAGCTCGTACAGGGTTTCGAAATGGGGGCGCCAAGGCCGGCGAAGCGGCCGGGGGCGCCCCCATTTCGGAAGAGTGGAGCGGCAGCCCATCCGAAGCGACGGCCCGCCTTGCCTGACAATTTCACAGTCAAAAATGTCAAAAATATAGTGTAGCCTCCTCCGAACAACTTTCCCAAAGGTTTTTTCAGTTGTAAATGCAAGAACTCGACGAGATCTAATTATCCCAGGCGGAAAATCGCATTTTTACGAGGTTACCGTAAAGTGAACCAACCACTTTAAAACGTATATAACTTTTGTTAAAAGCGGGTCCCAATCGTTTTTTCAACGGGAAACGCAAGAGCTCGATGAGATCTATCGATTCCAGTCGAAAAATCGAGATTTTATTTAGATACCGTAAAGTGAACTAGCCAATTTAAAATGTTTATAACTTTTTTTAGAAGCGAGTCCCAATAGTTTTTTCAACTGGAAATGGTAGAACTCGACGAGATCTATCGATTCCGATAGAAAAATCGACATTTTATTTAGTTACCGTAAAGTGAAATTTTCCCAATCGTTTGGTGTTCGAAAACCACAGGCCCAAATTTTATGAAACTTTGCCTCTAGGACATCTTTTTGACCGCTACTGTACTACAGACACTGTTACCACAAGTTTTATAGTCCGGTATGACTGCAGCTTGACCAAGAAAGTGGACAATGTCGACCAGGACTGCACGTACAACCGGCGGAAGATTGCTGACGCTGACGCCCAGAGGATCTGGTTTACCATCCGCGACTTGCCCAAAGACAAATTGATCGTTTACCGTGGGTGGTCACGTGATAAGATCAGATATAGTCGGCGTTATGAAAGGCGGCTAATGTAAATCGGCATTATGAGAATGACCCGTATTTCTGACGTCTGTCAACATGTCAGGGTGCGGCCTTGCCGAAACGTTCTGCCTGTCAAAGAACAACACCCCGCTGGCCGATGAGAAGATTGGGTGCTATCAGTACCACGTCGAGGATCCTGGCTGCAACTGCCGTGAGGCTTTGACGAACGGCCACACACAAAACAGTTTCAGAGTTTGACGGGGACTTTACTTTCACACCCGGTACGCTTTTACTCTCTCTTTCTCTCTCTCTCTCTCACTCTCACTCTCAGTTTCGCTCACTCTCTCACCCACACCCTCGCTCGCTCACCCTTTCTCTCTCTCTCTCTCTCTCTCTCTCTCTCTCTCTCTTCCCATCAGCCAATTCCAGCGGATTCGGACGTGCTGGCCCTCTGGAAGCAGTACCAGAAGTCGCTGCGCCCCTTCCCCTGGGCGCCCTCTCCCGCCCTCGCTGACCCAGTTGGTTACTTGCTAGTTATACTGGGTGGTCCACAAATAAAAGTGAATTTTGCACTACAAAGGGTGACGGCCAGTTCGCCTAAATCCGTTTCGCCTAAACCCGTTTCGCCTAAACCCATATCGCCTAAAACCCGTTTCGCCTAAAACCCGTTTCGCCTAAAACCCGTTTCGCCTAAAACACGTTTCGCCTAAAACACGTTTCGCCTAAAACACGTTTCGCCTAAACCCATTTTGCCTAAATTATTGACCGTTTGCACTGCTGCATTTTTGACCAAAAAAATCACCATTTTTCGAAAGACTTCTAAGTGTTTTAGGATTTTCTAAACATAATTTTGCAAATTCCTTGTCAAAGACCACGTTATGAAGCCAATTACATAGCTGTTAATGAAGAATTTCAAGGAGTCTCTTTAAAATCTTACGAAACTATTATAAAGCTTTCGAAAATTGCCGACTTTTTGGTCAAAAATTTATATATGAAAATGACCAACATTTAGGCGAAACGGGTTTAGGCGAAACGGGTTTAGGCGAATTGACCGGAATTCCACTAAAATATCTCGCGGACATACACGAATCGGATCATCGTTACCTTGCCAGAATGCCTAAATATGCTGTGTATGAATGAATAACACAAGTTGTGCATGATGTTTGACGACCCACTATCCTACCTTATATAATTTTGGCGCGTATGTGTGTGTTTGTGTGTGTGGATGTCACTTTCGAGGCCCGATTTGAGGGCCTTCCCGTGCATAAAATGCCCTAATTCTCCGTCACTAGGAGGAATCGACCCTCCTTTTTCCGATGGCTTTTTCACAATCGTGATAAAATACGAGTTTACAAGGTTAAACCCGCTTTTATTCATTTTGTGTGTAATTTGCATTATGTGAAACAAATAGAAATTGCCGCATTCTTGCGCATTCTACACGCGCGTATGGTTTTTTCAAAAATAAAGCCCGCTAATTTATAAGCCTGAGAACAAAATAGGACCAAAATTAGTTTTTTACGGCTTACGATTTTACGTAAGCACCAGGGTTGAAAAGCCGCTTCGCGACTTTTCAACCCTGGCCTCGCTGCGGGGCTCTTTGATACACGGGCACTGCATATTATAATTTGCATTAATATTACGAATTACGTTAGGGAAAGGCACCACAGGAATTGCTTGAGCAACCGACTCGGAACCCCGCAAAGCCCAGAATGAGCCGGATTAATAGCCGTATGCAAATTAGTCTATTTCCATATGTTTTTAAATAGCTAAGATAAGGTATAAAACGTCACTTTAGTAAAAATCTGATAAGCGCGCAGTAATCTACGCCCTCGATTACCCCTAACCACTTTACTTCTGAATCATAAAATCCTCTTCCCTTCGCGTTACGGCTGGAACCCGGGTTTTTATGCAAAGTGTCCACACACACACAGAAACTATTTTTTTATATATATAGTAGGATATTCAAAACGCAGTTTTACGACTCATTAGTTATTTCCTTGCGCTATGCACGCTTTATTATCCAAATGACGTTTCTATAATAAATAAATACAACCAGGGTTGAAAAACCGCTTCGCGGCTTTTCAACCCTGGCCCCGTCTGACTCTTCAATTTGCATAATATTGCCCGAATTGCGAAGACAAAGTATGATAAGCGCCCCCTCCGTCCCTTTATATAGGCGAGCGCAACTTTCGGTGGATTCTAATTTTTCCTATCAAAGAGGCCGAGCGAGATTTTCACAAAAACCTATTTTTAATATCGAAAAGGCTCATTTTAAAAATTTTGATAGGTGTGCAGTCGTGTCATGACCATTACGCACCTAATGACGTATCATACATACCCCTAGCTTCTTCCTTTATTGAGATACGACTGGAACATACGGACGGAAGTTGCATGCAAATGCACACACACAGACACTATTTTTTTATATATTAAACCAGGGTTGAAAAGCCGCTTCGCGACTTTTCAACCCTGGTCCCGTCTTACCCCCATGCTTCATTACTTTGCATAAACTCCTGAATTCCTGTGCAAAAAATGAAAAGCACGTCCTCTCCCCCATTTTATAGGCTCTCCCCACTTCCGGTGTATGCTAATTGATTCCTAACAAAGTGGGTTCCCGAGATTTTCACAAAAACTTAATTTTAATATCGAAAACAGCTTATTTTCAAAAATCTGATAGGTGTGCAGTCGTCTCATGAGCATTACGCACCTAATGACGTATCATACATGCCCTTCACCTCTTCCTTTATTGAGATACGACTGGAACCTACGGACGGAAGCCCGCTTCGCGGCTTTTCAACCCTGGCCCCGTCTAGGACCGATGGGTTCTTTAGGATTTCCGGGGGGGGGGGGGAGAAACCAAATTTTTTTCCTGGTTTTCCCGGTTGACCTAGTAATCAGATATAAAGTGTTTTCACATTGTTTTTAGTAAATTTTAACTATATTTAAAGTAAAAAAACCTTTCAAAAAAGTTAGGAAAATGTTTGAAAAAGTCGAAAATTTAGTCATTTTGGGCCTTTCCCCCCCGCTAATCCTAAAGGTTCTATAGGATTTTTCGACCTAAAATTAAATTTTTTAATTAGAAAGTGTGTAGTTTTTATGCTCAGGAATAGTT
The DNA here is from genome assembly GCA_958295435.1 of Mesorhabditis spiculigera. Taxonomy (NCBI): domain Eukaryota; kingdom Metazoa; phylum Nematoda; class Chromadorea; order Rhabditida; family Rhabditidae; genus Mesorhabditis; species Mesorhabditis spiculigera. Next base: position 1,084,665 of record CATQJA010002702.1, on the reverse strand, counting down.
AAAAACCATTTAGAAACGCATGCGCTATTTAGCAAAAAAATTTAGGCTTGGGCCGAAAAAATTTGGTTCCCCCCCTCCCCCCGGGAAATCCTAAAGAACCGACCGATGAAAGTCTTCAATTTGCATGCTTCTTCCCCAAAATCTATCAAGAAAAAAAAGTGAAAAACGGCTCCTCTGTCGCTTTATATAGGCTATCCGACTTCCGGCTTATGCTAATTGATCCCTAACAAAGAGGGTGGGCGAGAATTTTACAAAAATTTGTTTTTAATGGCGAAAATAGCAATTTTTCAAAGATTTTATGTGCGTGCAGTCGATTCCGGACCCTTCTTTACCTAATGACGTTTCTTCACTACCGAAAAATGCTTCCCTGAGGCTGTAGGTGCGGAACATCCTCACGGAAGTTGCAGGCAAATGCACACACACACAGACACTATTTTTTATATATAATCGGAGGATAAGTCATTAGATGCGTAATGGCTCTGGGATGACTGCACGTTTATCAGATTTTACAAAACTAATTGTTTTAAATATTAAATTTCAGTTTATGTAAAAATTTCGGCCACCCTCTTTGTTAGGAAACAATTAGCATGCATCGGAAGTGGCGGTAGCCTATATAATCAGGTAGAGAGTGTCATTTTTCATTTTTTCTCATCGCAATTCGGAAGAAATATGCAAAGCGAAGAATTTTATGGGGTTAGACGGGGCCAGGGTTGAAAAGTCGCGAAGCGGCTTTTCAACCCTGGTAAAAACCTTATTTTACAGAATTAACGAAAACCAGGGTTGAAAAGCCGCTTCGCGACTTTTCAACCCTGGCCCCGTCCACGTCCAATGACAAAAATACTTTGCATATTCTGCCCAAAACCCGCTGACAAAAATGGGAAATCTCCTCTGTAGCCTGATTTTATAGGCAATATCCACTTCCGGCGCATGCAAATTTTGTCTAACGAAGGTCCTTTCACAAAAACCTAAATTTAATGTCGAAAATAGTAAATTTTGAAAAATCTAATAAGTCGGCAGTCATCTCCACTCCATTACGCATCAAATGACGTATCAAACATGTCGGAAAACTTCATCCCTGACCCGTTATGAGCGGAACATACATCCGGAAGTGGATGCAAATATACACAGACACACACACTTTTTTTTATATAAGGTTTTTATAAGCATTTTTCTAAAAAATCCTTAACAAAATGGTCAAATGCCGTGGTGTCCGGGCCATAACTCGAAGCTCAGATGGAATTTCGGGCTGTAATTTGGGGCCGCGAAGCGGGTTTTGGGCGCTGGTAGCAGGATAGAAAACTTCGCACGGAAAGGCTGAAACTTTGCTTGTTTATAGAAAGTTCGCTTCGCTACTCCTATGCAAATTTTTAGCTCCGTGGGCGTCCTCGGGCGATATTTTTTTTTGGGGGGGCAAGGGTCTTTTTTTGGAACACCCTGTATAATTTCAGCCGAGCTGCGGTACCTACGAAGTGCCCGATACGACTGCGTCCCCCTCAAATTCCGCCTCCTGCTCTTCGTGGCCCTCTTCGCCCCTGCTCCTCTCCGCCAACATTATCCTCGTCGTCCGCTTCATGTTCCCATAATTCGATATTAATTGGTGGCGATAAAGTACTACCTTGTATAATTTTGGCGTGTATCTTTGTGTGTGTGGATGTCAGTTTCGAGGCCCGATTTGAGGGCCTTCCCGTGTCCAAAACGTCCCAATCTTACGTCACGTGGGGGAATCGACCCTCCTCTTCCCGATGGCGTTTTCAGAATTACCATAAAATTTCAGAAATTTTATGTTCATTTCAGAATTCATAAATTTCAGAATTCAGAACATTTTGAGATATTCGGCGCATTAATAGGACGTATGGCTGTGGAGCTGGGCTGGGGGGGGTCAGCTGCACTTAAGCCCCCTTCCCTTTCTCGATTTCGGTTCCTTTCCTGGGTTCTGTTCTATTTCGCGTGGGGGAAAAAACTGTGCGGGGGGGGAATTTTCTTCGTTTTTTTTTATAACTTTTTTATATGATGCTATTTTGAATTGTAATTAAAGCTCTTAGTATTTTTTTTGACGCTCTATCGAATGGCATTAAAGACATTTTTGAAAGTTATCGAAAATGTCGAAAACTAGCTTTCGACTCCACGATCCCATGTGGAAACACCGTATAAACCTTGTTTTTGCTATAACTATTTTATAAAACAATATTTTTAGATGAAATTAAAACTCTAAGTATATTTTTTTGATGCTCTATCGAATGACGGGTTCAAAATATCGAAAAACTGGCGAAAAGGCCGAAAACTAACATTTCGGCACCAGTTTCAATAGTTTTTTTGTTTTTGCTAGAACTTTTTTATATTACAATATTTTTAGCTAAAACAAAAAGTCTTAGTATATTTTTTGATGCTCTATCGAATGGCGTTGCAAAAATCCCGAGAAAATAGCGAAAAGATGGAAGGTTCCGCGAAGGATATTTTCCCCCCCGCACAGTTTTTTCCCCCACGCGAAATAGAACAGAACCCTTTCCTGGTTGGCTCATTGGTTTAGCGTTGGCTTGCCGCGCACAAGGACCGGGTTCGACCCCCGGCCATGATAAGGTTTTTTTGCTTTTTAATAAAAAGAGCGGGTCGGCTTTTTCATAAAAAACCAGGGTTGAAAAACCGCTTCGCGGCTTTTCAACCCTGGCCCCGTCCAGGACCTGTGAAAGTTCTTAATTTGCATGTTTCTTCCTGAATTCTAGCAAGAAAAAAGTGAAAAACGGCTCCTCTGTCCCTTTATATAGGCTCTTGCTACTTCTGGCGCATGCTAATTTCCCCTAACAAACAGGGTTTTACAACAACCTATTTTTAATAGCGAAAACCGCAATTTTTCAAAATTTTTATGTGTGTGCAGTCGATTCCGGACCATTCTAAACCTATTGTCGTTTCTTCCCTATCCAAAAAAACCCTTCCCCGAGGCTGTAGGAGCGGAACATCCAAACGGAAGTGCATGCAAATATACACACACACACACAGACACTATTTTTTTATATATAGTAGGATCCGGCTTCGACCTGCCCCCCCGGCCATGACAAGACTTTTTGCTTTTTCATAAAAAGCTGGGCGTTGGATGTTTCTTTAACGTGCGTTATTACCAGGGATAGTCAAAATATAAATAGGTGCGGAATTTCGTGTGTTTCACGATGTTTCACGATGGCCCCCCTGCAAATTCCCCGGCGGCGGTCAGCTTTGACGTTGGAGAGATGAGCCCCGGCGAGGCCCCTGATTGTTTTGTCTTTAGCGTGCCTTTCGTGGTTATAAGCCACCCCCCCTCCCCCCAAATCATTCACATTTCACAATTCCCCCTTGGTGCCTTCCGATTTGCGTCGATTTTTGCATTCTGGACTGTTAGCGGGGGGGGGGGACTTAGCAGGGGGAAAACCACCTTGTGTTTTTCCACGTATATGCGGTGTTATATTATGCATTTTATCGAGTTTTTAGTAGCTTTTGATTGCTAGAAAGCTATAAAAGATATTTTCAACTATTTTGTAAATTCGCAAATTTTGACCTTTTTGGGAATTTTTCACACATTTTTGCCCAAAAACCCAAAAATTCTCGAAAATTTTCTAGTTTTTTATATTCTTTTAATGTTTAACAACTATGTTAAACTCTATAAAATGGTTTATATTTAATGCTAGGACTGTAGGAAAACACATGGAAAATTTGGTCCCCCCTGCAAAAATCCCGCCCCCGGCTAATAGTCCAGAACCAAATTTTGCAGAGCCTCTGCTGATCGTCGTGAGTTTTGTGTAAACTAAATGAGGCCCGCATCCCAGCCACTCTTCGCCCTGACCATCGGCATCCTGGCCCTCCGGCTCCAAGCCAAGCCACCCCGAAAACCGCGTGAGTGTGCTCGCTTTGTATTTCCAAGGGTCATTCTTATTACGGTACCAGCGCCCAAAGCCCGCTTCGCGGGCGTTTCGCGCTGAAAGCCAAAATTATGTAGGGTGGGAAACTTCCTATTAATCATCGCTTCAATATCCGTTCAGCCGGTCGACTATGCCCACCCACAAGCCTCGAGCCGAAGAATTGCGCGCAGAACTGGGCCGGAATAGGTAGCGACCATGAATCCGTGGTCCTCCATGATGAAATGCAGGGGATATTATACGGTAGGATAAGGTCTTTCTCTCTCTATCTCTCTCGCACTGTCTCTCTCTCACTCTCTCTCTGTTTCTCTCTGTCCTTCTCTTTCTCTCTCTCTCTCTCACTTTATCTCTCCCCTCTCTCTCTCTCTCTCTCTCTCTCTGTTTCTCTCTGTCCTTCTCTTTCTCTCTCTCTCTCTCTCCTTTTCTCTCTCCTCTCTCTCTCTCTCTCTCTCTCTCTCTCTCTCTCTCTCTCTCTGTTTCTCGCTGTCCTTCTCTTTCTCTCTCTCTCTCTCTCACTTTATCTCTCTCCTCTCTCTCTCTCCCCTCTCTCTCTCTTTCTCACCCTCTTTCTGTTTCTCTCTCTCTCTCTCTCTCTCTCTCTCTCTCTCTCTCTCTCTCTCTCTTCTCACTCTAAAACCCACTCTCTGCTCCCTCTTATATCGCCTTTAGTGTGTCCCAAGGCCACGCTGCCCTGCGTTACCCTACAGCATCCGGTCGACGGGGTGCTCCGACCGGGGTGTTACGCTGGGGTTTTGTCAGATCAGCAGCATCGTTGCCGTGAGTTATTTCTTTTCTATGCAATGACTTTATTTCCAGGTGGCAAGTATGACTGGGGGTCTCTGGAGGAGCCGGAAATGTGGATGGATAGTAAGTTGATTTTAGTGGCTTATTTACATTCTTCCTAGATTCATTTTTCCTAAAAATAGCTTTTCCTAAAAATCGTTTTCCTAAAATTTGGGGTGCCTAAAAATACCCAGAAAGGCCAAGAGTTGTCATTTTCCGTTATCAAGGCTTTTAGTTAGCTTTGATCAAAGTTTTTTCTGATTTTGGTTCTTTAGGATTCGCTGGGGGGCGGGGGGAACCAAATTTTTTTTCGGCACTGGCCTAGATTTTTTTCTAAACTGCGGATGTGTTTCTAAATTGTTTTTAGCTATTCCTGAGCATCAAAACTACACACATTTTAACCAAAAAAAAATTTAAAAAAATAAAAATTAGGTCGAACAATCCTATAGAACCTTTAGGATTCGCGGGGGGGAACCCAAAATGACCAAATTTTCGACTTTTTCAACCCCCCCACCTGGAATCCGAAAGAACCTTAATTTTTATTGGCGCGTTTTCACTTCCAACATAGTTAAACCTAGGCTAAACGCACTACTCAAATGCTTACTATGACATTGTTAGACAGATCTGAGTTTATTAAAAAGCTTTTTAGATTTCTTCATGCAGAATAAAAAGCTAAGGCCTTTTCGATATTAGCCGGTTTTAGGAAAAATGAGTTTTGAGAAAAGTTCTTTAGGAAAAAGATTTTTAGGAAAATGACAGTAATTCGTTTGTAGTCATTGATTGGGGGGGGGATGGGAAGAGAGGGCGGCCATAGCCAATCAGTTTCAATAGTTTTAGGCTAATCAGTTGAATTTAGTCGCGCCGGAATTGCTCAACATGATGCGCGGGCAGACCACCACGTCCGCCTCCTCTGCCGCCTCCTCGGCCACCCCCGCCCTGTCGACGACCACCCGATCGTCGTCGTCCTCGGCCACCCCCGCCCTGTCGACGACCACCCGATCGTCGTCGTCCTCGGCCACCCCCGCCCTGTCGACGACCACCCGATCGTCGTCGTCCTCGGCCACCCCCGCCCTGTCGACGACCACCCGATCGTCGTCGTCCTCGGCCACCCTGCCTGTTTGGTCAACCACAACCACAACCACCCCGCCTGTTGCGACCGTGAGTTCCGCCGCGATGTGCAAAATTTGGAAAATGGGGTTTTTGTTAAAAACACTTGCCTGGGAAAAAGCATCGAAATTTCAGCGAATTTTGCAAAATGTTAGTAAATTTTATCGAAATTCATGAATTGGAAAATCGCAGAGCTCCTCAGCTCGTCGAGAGCTTCCGATAGATAGGGGTAGATCCGATAGGCGACTATAGTCTCGATTTTAGGGTACATGCATCTTTTCAGAGCGGGACCACTTGGGGCGGCCCCAACATGGTGACGATCCTGATCATCATCTGCCTGCAACTAATTTTCGCTCTTTAAAATCTGTTCGGAATAAAGAGATTTTTTGTTAAAAGAGCGTCCGACGTTCCGCAAAACAATCGCCGTCGCCACGTCGCGTCAGTTTGTACAAAGCATCAGTCTGCGAAAATGGGCGCGTCGAAACGGGATCACAACTCTTTGGCAATGATGGGAGAGGAGCAGCGAAAAGCTTCTTGGGATCCGCATTTCCTGCCACCTTCAGTTCTTCGGGCAAGAGTCTAGGGTACTATCTCACAACCAGCCGCTTCCAGCGGCCTCGCCGCTGCAAAACTTCGGGCTACCCTCTGCGCGCCCTCCCCTTGGCCGAGACGCGTGCGACCTGGCTCACTATGTCCGAAATCGGGCAAACCTCCGTCCCCCTTGCTTTTATTAAGGCCAAAACTTCAAATTTAATTTTAATAATTTAAGTTAAAACTTTTTGATAATTTTTTTATCAGCGTGGGGGTTTCTGACGACGCTCTATCCGAATCCGAAGAGAGCTAAGCTCTAGCTCCTTTCCCCTTCGAGTTGAATTCGGGACATGACGGACAGACAGACACCTCAAGAAAATTATTATCTCAAAACAATGTTCGCCGTGGTCGAATTGCTAACAGAAAGGCGTTTTCTGACGAATCCACTGACTGTGGCCAGGATTTCTCTCAACCCCCGGGGCGGGTAAAATTGTACTCCTATAGCTACTATAGCCACCAGGAAACACGCTCCTCGCAGAGTCACATAGGGTCCAATTTTTCACTCGGCGGCGCTCATACTAAAGTGGGGCTCTCTTCTACCAAGCATCCGTGCACAGAATTGGGCCATCTCTAACTGCTGGGGCATGGCGAAAAACTATGGACATGTATATATGAAAATGATCGCCTTGAGCTGCTCTATCCGACTACGTAAAGCAAATTGGCATTAAAAGTATATTCAAAGAGTTAGAGGCAAAAAAGCAATTGTTCATAGTAAAATGGAGGTTTCTAGAAAATTCCTCAACGCTCCGGGGATGGAATCGCCTACGAGAAATGCAAATTTCAGCTGTTGTTGACCCCTCTGCATCAATAAAAGCGCTCTGCGAAGTTGCCAACTCGTTTTCTAGGCTTCGGAAAAGAAAAATCCCAATACTTTTGTCGTCGAGATTTACGAAATTTTTTTGTAATTTTTTTCGTACTATGGAGTGGCCTGTTTTAGCAAAAATGCATATAAAAAAGCATCTCGAATTCTACTGGAGACCCACTTTTGAGCCCACCTCGAACTAAAAATCCCGAGATTATGTCAAAAAATCCCACTACTTTTGTCCGCTACTGTATGGCAGAAATGTTAGGGCTGGGGGGAGTTACCTAGATTTCAGCCATTCTTCACTGTTGCTTGTTCTTCGCCGTCCGGGGCTTTTTTTGAGCGTTGCAACCATTTTTTGCTTTTGCGGATCTTTTTCGCGCTCTTTTCCTCCTGATTCATGTGAAGTCATTTTTGCAGGCGATAATTGTTGGGGGGGGGGGGGCGAGAGGAGATGACGTGTGTCCTCATCGCTCCGCCGCCGCCGCCGTAAAAAAACTAGGGAATATGTGTGTGAGGCACGAGGACGCATCGTACACTCATCCCTCCCGCTGACGAGCGGCAAAATGCTGAGGGAAAACGGTTTAATTGGCTTGGTTTAATTGGGGAACTAATGCCAAACTTACAGGGTGCCCAAAAAAAGAACCATTTCGCCGTGCTACATACATAAAGTCGGCCACAAAATTGTACCAGAGGTGGAGCAGACCCTAAATAACAACAATCCTGACTTTTAGCCCTGTAGCTACAGTAGCTCTCGACTAATAGCGAAAAAATGGTTAGAATTGCGGGAAATTTCGAGCTTTTTGTGCAATAAAACAAACATCCTTTACCCACAAGACCCGGTTGATACAACCCTAATTCATGTGTTGTATACGCCGGGGAAATCGGCTTTGGGGCAGTTCGAGAGCTTTAATTAAAGTGTTGAAGTTGGCTTTTTAGCAAGAGTTTGGTTCGAAACAATGTACACAGGAGGGTAACGTAGCCCTAAAATTTCCATTTTTTTTAACTGCCGCCCATGCAATGGGATGCAGTTGCTGTGCGCTGGCACCACGTTGCGATAAGCCGGCTTCTCCCGTGACTAGATACATTTTCGTACTTTCTGGATTCTATACAATTTTTGGACATTTTTAATCCCACTTTGAGTTATTAAAAAGCAACAAATTTTATAGTGTCGAAGTTTAAACGCGAAGATCCCCCGAAAACCCTCAAACCCTACGAAAAAATTTCGAAATTTCCATTCTAAATTTTCGGCAATACGAAATTTCGAAATTATGAAATTTCGGCATCATGAATTTGGACGGTCTGTTAGCAAATTTTAAATTTCGGCTATTTGATGTCTCTTTTTCATGACACTCGATATGAATTTCAGATATTATCATACCAGTCGTTTTTGCCGACTACAACATGTCGTACTCGATGCTCACCGCCAGCTTCCAGCCCGGAAACGGGACATATTATTGCGTCTTTTTGGACGACCCATCGGGGATTATCACTGCCGAGCTCGATCCAGCGAGTTTTGAAGAAAAAAAGCCAATACCAACATGGTCAACGATCGCGGAGACCGGAGAACGGACCGCGGTCGGGCAGACAAGGTATTGGGGTTTGGGAATCGCGTGTTAAGGTACCGTACTTGGCTCTAATAGAAGCTTATCAGAGGGTATATTTTTTTTAATCACCCCGTGGGATGTGGGCCGTACCATAGGGTTCGATATATTTTTCGCAAATTTGGGCGATTACAACGGTGACAAAGCATTTGTTTTTGATTTGAAAACCAGGCGCTACATTTGTCTAGGGAGTGCAAGCCGGATTTTCTCAAAAATGCGCATGAACGGCCTACAAGGGGTCCCAAGCGTAACTTCGAAACGCAAAATGAATTGTTGATGTGGGTTTAGAACTTGTGCGTGGATCGCAAAATAATATTCGGTGTCGCGCCACGCTTACTGGTGGTGTGGAGAGGCCAGAGCGACTCATCCCCCCGGGGTCACGATCTCAACTCACCCCTCACCGAGGTCCAAAAATGCCGTTTTTGGTTTTCTTTGCTGTATGAAATCGGCAATGGCCATTCCGCAAAAAGGAACATCGGGAGCTTGTTCAGAATTCAATTCTCTATCGAATGATCTAGGTAGCGAAAGATCTTGCCGATGACTCCAAAAAAGCACTCGTTGTAAGCAGAAACGTTTTTCGCTTCTTACATTAGATGCCACTTTCAAAAAAACTCTAAATCTGGCGGGTCTATTTGAAGAGGGAAAATACGGTCATTTGAGGTATTTTTTGGCCTCAACTACGGAAAACTACAAATTAGACCTGTGCTTTTCAGCTCTACCCGGAAACTGACCGTCTCCCCGATGCGAGTGCTCGAAATTGCCGACGCATGCGGGTTTGAGGTGATTTATCGTTCTGAATGCTTGTAGTTATTTTGCAGCTCCTACTGAGAGTTTTGTGATCGTTTAAATTTTCAGGTAAAATCCAGTCCATGGAGTCCATCTAAAGACGGCACTGCGGCGTATTACTCGTGGGAACTTTATAAGCCTAGACCAAGGGAGCAAGGGGGGCACGAAACTGAACACTAGAAACAATCTTGATTCTAATTAGTTTTCCTAAATTATTTTCGAGCGTATCTGGCTGTCAACTGTACTCTGTATTTTGTTGTCATTTTCGCGATTCTGATAGGTATTCTTGAAACGTGTGCTCCACTTTATTGAATAAATTTTTTTGCACTCGTTTCGGGACAGCAAGGTTTTTTAAAACACTGGCCGCTTGCAAGAAAGTCGATAAGCCTCTTCTCACCGGCAAAACAGATAACGTTTCCTTCAAATCGAAATTTTCGTGCTTTTACATTTTCTATATATTTTCAATTTTTGTTGGTTCCAGCAAAACTGATTATGTGGGGAAAACTAAGACCCTAGGTCAACCACAAGTCATGCCGACGCACCACGCGCTGCTGGTCGCCATCTACGACGAGCACTACGAGTCGAAGAAAACCTTCCTTTCCGACGATCCAGACGATAAGCTATATTACGCGATGAAGGCAAAAGATGCTGAGCTTGGGGGTCGACTGTAAGGGAATTTTTTATGGTAGTTTTTGCTTTCCTAATTCCAAAATCGCTGTTTTTTTAGCTTTAAAATGCCACGGGGCTCCTGACTCACGACTTTTCAGTTACCTGAACGTCTCCCCGATGAAGGCGCTGGCCCTCGCGACACAGGCTGGATATCAGGTAATTCTGAGCACTGATTGTAGTATCATTTTAAGTTTATTCCGAAATCTTAAAAAATCAACTATAAGAATCTTGTTGCGGTCTCTGCGTGGCTGAAGCCGAATTCAACTCGAAGTGGGAACGAGCTACTAGAGCTTAGGTCTCTGCGGATTCGGATAGAGCGCGGTCAGAAATCCCTAAACTGATCAAACACAGAAATTAAAAACTTCCTTTTCATCGATTTTAGTAATTCGTAGTAAAACGGCTATTTGCACGATTTTGGGCATAGTGAGCCAGGTCGCGCGCGTTTCGGCGAGCGAGAGTGCCGGGGGGGGGGCAGCCCGTACTCCAGCCGCTTTAAGCGGCTGGTAATATTACAAAGATATAGCTTACTCTCTGGTGTTCCATTCCAGATCTCTGGGCCAACAAGAATGGAGGACAAGGTGATGTGTTGGCAGCTCACCCTAACCGCCTAACTTCTGTTCGATTTGATTTTTCAGCTATTTGTCTAAATTAATCAATGGTTTTTTTGATTATTCGATGAAAATAGCATTTTCATGATTGGTCAGCAATTTTCATTGGCTAAGGGACTTTGAGATACCTAGAAATCAAGAGTATGCGCTCACATGGTAACTAAATCCGTTGACCAAGCATGTGCGTCATTTTTATGTGCCCGGCGTGCAGGTCGTGTGTTGAAATAATTGGTTTTCGAGGGCTATTGGCGATGAATCACCAAAGAAAGCGCCCGCTATTCACTCTTATCTGCGACTAAAGGCCGACACGAGCCAAGACGTCAACCCCAGCCACGTACGCCCTGAAACGGTTTATAAGAACAGGCGAATGCCAAAATATGTCAGAAAAATGTTCCGTCATTTTTTTGTCATTCATTTTATTACCATTGAATTTATCTATTGCCCTAATTTCCCAACTTTTCCCTGTTCCACAATTTTCAAAAAAGGATTTTTAGCGTTTCAAAAAAATGCCGCACGCCTTGCTGACCGCTTACTACAACCAAAAGACCTCGGAATATAGCAGCATTTATTTGGACGACCCGTCTGGCATTATCACCGCCCAGCTACGCCGTAGTGATTTCAAGGAACAAAAACCAGGGTTGTAAGTTGTTCCCTTCGGTTTGTTCGACTTTAAACGGGTTGTCCTCCCACTGGTTGGCAAATAAATTAGAAAAAGACCATATCTAAGAACACCAGTTGAAAAAGACCGCTTCGCGGCCCTTTTTCACTGGACCCCGTCCAGGAACTGAATTCGAATACCTACTTTTTTCTACTTGAACTGGCCTGCGGCGCCAGAGCCAGCGTTGCGCTACAAGAAACTTTGAGCCTGCGGGGCTAGTTACTGGCTTTTCTGCAGGATTTGGCCTACGGCGCGAGAGGCTGCGCCAAGGACCTTTTCTTTGGCCTCCGGCGCTAGAGCGAGGCCAGGCCTAGGGCGCCCGAATGATCCTGGGAGGGAGACCTTCTGGTCACTTTACAAAATTCTATTTTCGAGTCTGAATACGCTGAAAATTTTTAAAGATAATTTCCAAATTACACACCGAAATTTCATCTGGGCTTCGAGTTATGGCCCGGACACTACGGCCAGTAGCCCACTTTGCTAACGATTTTTCACTTTTTTGTTTGCGAAATCGTTAAATCCAGGAATTTCGAAAAAAGAAAGATCGAATTTCTGTATGGCCTTTTTCTCGGCCTGCCGGCCGAGAAAAAGGCCATACAGAAAACAGGCATACCGTTTTCGCCAATACTAGGATTCGATATGAAAAATAGGATACATCCCATTCCTTGGATTTAATATTTTGCTTTTTCTTCTTCGAACTGCCCTGATTGGAGCCGTTCAATGGCGCGGAAGCTGTGCATTTCCCCGATGCAGGTGCTGAACATTGCAGAAGAGTGTGGCTTTGAAGTGGGTTATTTTCTGCGTCATTAAATTCATGATATAGCAGGCTCAAAATTAAAAATCTAATTTTAGCTAAGATCCGCACCTCCCCGACCAGGTGATTACCACATCTTATATTCTTATTCGTGGCAACTGCACAAGCCGGTGGAGAAGAGCTAACGTTACTCAATCGCGTCTACTCCTGGGGCTCTTTCATAATGTCGAAATTTACATACGCTGATTTTTCCGGAAAACGCCCGAATCCCATGCAAAAAAATTTCGACAATATGAATTTCGACATAATGATTCTCGACATTATGAAATTTCAAAATGTTGAATTTCTACATTCTGATTTTCGACATTATGATAGCTTGAAACGTGCATAATACATATTAATAAGCTGCACATAATGAGAATTGCTTCGTTTTGCCGTGTATTGGAGGTTGATTACTTTGTATCAGTCAATAAATATTAATGGAACCACCAAAAATCACTTACCATAATTCCTAGCACATCGGAAATTTTAAAAAACGGGAACAATCTTCTTTCCGGCGCTCATGTATCGACAAGATCGAAACGTGCTTTTTTCAAGTGATGATTCACGCCGATTTCACTGCCATATCATTTCCGCCACGCGTTTCAAGCTTTTGAACTGGCCTAAGATACCATTTGGAGCTCTACGCTTCGATCGGACGCCCCAAGGCCTTTCTGGTCGATTTTTATCATTTGACGCCCTTTTGTCTTCGGCATCTTCGGGGCATTTTCTAACGGTAAAAACCAAACCGCACTCTCCTACTTGATAATAATTCTACATAAGCATTTTCGTTCATACTAGCGCCGAGAACTCGGAAAATTTGAGAATGCCCTACGCTCTTCTGACGGCTCGCTACAACTCGGCACAAGGCAGCTACGAATGTGTGCATCTTGACGATCCGTCTGGACTGATTTTGAACCGCTTCAACACTGAGGAAATGAAGGCGCGGAAGAGATCGGGGTATTTTGCTATTTTCTCTTTTAAAAAAGCGCTGCTTAGCTTTTCTAGAAACTTTTCGTTAGCTTCAACAACTCAAATGGCTATTTTAGTGACCCAATCAAGCTCTACACCTCACCACTGATCGTTCTAAACGCGGCTGAAGAGCTGGGATTTGAGGTACAGGAAGGAGTGAGAATTTGCAAACTTCTTTCCAGCTACAATCCGGGCCGCCAAGAATTTCGACGGACGCCATAATACTGACTTACTCCTGGCATCTCTACAAAGATTCCAAGCCGCTTTTCACACTTTCTGCTCATTGATCTGGGAATTTTCGATAAAAATTAAACCTGGCGAGCGTGGACAAATGAATTTAATGGCCCAAGGACGATAACGTATACCTTTGCGCGAGTTTGAAGAAAAGTTAATTAGGATTGAGACTCTTTCTTTGATTGGTGCCTTTCACCTTGCAAGCGCGGTTAATCAACATGTACCTCGCCAACCACCAGAAAAAAAAAAATGGCGAAGCCCCAATCATTCCAATTTTCCCATGCCTTTGATTTATGAGCCGTTTGCCAATATCCATTTCGGAATCGGGTCCCCACGATAGATTCACCCATCCGACTCAAAAATGACAAATTGAGCGACAACTGGCCAGGTCTCCCACGGACAATTAGTTTTCGATACCTTGATCAACTACAAAAATACGGTACGGCGCCGAAGCAGCCATATTTTGGAGATGTTCCTAAAAATTGCTCTCCTGGCCCTGGGGCTGCTTGGTTCGTCGCTATAGTCGTTTGCCAAAGTTTTTAGGTCCCGTCCGCTCGATTCAAGTATGCCCGGCCTCGGCGTGTCCTGCCGGCGGGGCTTGGACCGCTTGGAAGATCATATCGAGCTGCACTGCGACTTGCGGTATGAATGGGCTTCGCGTTGAGACGCGCGAGTGCGTGTCGGAGAAGTTCGGATGTCCTTGCAAGTAAGAATTTCTCAAAAATACTTCTATTCTGCCTTTAGTGGATCAGTATCTCGCATAGCCGCTTGCCCGGATCCGATGTGCACGTTTCCAAACGCCACATGCGCTGACGGCTTTGCCAAGGTGAGCTCATAATCGAATCGACTATAAGACCAAGCTATTTTTTTAAGAAACTGAACACAACGAGCAAAGGCTACACTTGCCAAGCGGTCAACGCCACCACAGATGACGTGCCGAATCCGAGCTTCACTTGCGATAGTAAGAAACTCTGATGAATACGACACCGATTCATCTTTAGGGACCGACACTATCCCCTGCCCGCGAGTACCAGCTGCTGGTAAGAATTCAATCAGCAAAAACCGCGGCGAGCTTTGGCAAGAACGTGAATGCTTTTTTTAGGCATCTGGTCGGCCTGGACGAACGTGGCCGGAAGCGTTTGCACAGAAACTTGCGGAAACAAGGGAACCGTTCCCCAGATGCGCACCTGCCTGACCTCGAACGTCCAGAATTGCACGTCAATTTTTTTTTGGCAGCGGCAGATTCTTTCTCTTTCAGTGGTAGCGCGACCAGGACAGCGAAATGCCCTGCACAACCTTGCCCAACAGCGCCACAATGCCTCCTGAATAGCCCCATTGTGACCATGGGGTCTAGACTGTAACGAGTCCTATTTAGGTAATATTTACGGTAGACGGTGAACGAGTGGATCGGTGTGGATATGAGATACCTGAACAGGAAACGCCATGCTTTCCGGCTGGGTGTAATGGTGGGTCGAGAACACGAGGAGTTCAGAGAGTTTCCAGGCATGGAATTTTCAATAGATTCTACAGTAGCAGGAAAGCTTAAAACAAGCCGTATTGTAGCGATCACAACCACAACCACAACCACGACGACGACGACGACGACGACAAGAACACCACCCACAACCGTGACTACCACAACAACGAGAGCGCCACCCACAACCGTGGCGACGACTACGACTACCAGAGCACCACCCACAACCGTGACTACCACAACAACGAGAGCGCCACCTACTACAAGGACGCCCACAACGAAGCGAACTACAACGGTAATCTACCAGCTTATTTATTTAGTAGTTTTACTCGATAGCGAATGGGCTTGCCAGCTAAGGGGGTCAGGTGAGAGGCAAACAGTAAAAAGCAAAAAAGCAAAAAGCAAAAATAACGCTTGTTCATTTTTTTACAGGAAGCTGCCACCAATGACGGCGAGCCAACCACGAACGCAAATTACGATACGAGCCCGAGCAACGATAACGAGCCAACCACCGACGTAAACTACGATACGAGCGCGAACCCGGATGACGAGCCAACCACGGAAGGAGACTACAATACGGTCAGTCGCAATCGAGCTATTCAGTAAGCGAATCACGGACCCTTCAGCAAAAAAACTTGACATTACAGGACGACAATATCGAGGCAACGACGACGGGTATGTTTTTTTTATACACTCCCTAATCGTTGTCAGCGACTCATTTCTTGTTTCTTCTTAATTTCTGATAAGGATCTACATTCAAGAAAGTGGGAAAAATAGTTTTATCCGATATCTTTTCAGCACTCCAAGTCCGGGCCGACGGTGAGTTGAACCTATTAACTTTTCTGGTAGACACTGAATTTTCGGGCGTTTCCAAAGCTATAAAAATCACGAATTTAGCGGTCTGCCTCATGGCTCCTCTCGCGATAGGCGACTCCTTCAGTCTGAACACCACACTCACCCAGGCTAACGTGAACACAGGACCCTTCTTTTTAAAGTAAGTGCTAGTGCTGAGGCTCAACAAAAGACGATAGCTTCGAGGTGATGCTCTATGGTGAGGGCGGAACAAAGAGTAACGCGACGGTCCCGATCATAATGTTGACCTCGTCGGACGGCGCCTATTCGATTGTTTGCCCTCGAAGTAAGTCAGTTCATTTTCTACTGACTTTTTTCATCAGCTGGCGCAATACCTGTCGACGATTTTGTGGAGGAACAGATGACGTTGACGTTTACGTAAGAAAGAGTTGAGACAAAAGTAATGATATAGGCGCTCTGCGGAAGACACTATCACGATGGTGATTGACTCTCCATTGCTCAATGAAACCTGCACGGCGGGGGTATACCCTGACTTTGTGCTGCAGTTTGTTTATGTAAGCGCATGGTTGTTTGCGGCCGATGTTTTTCAGTTTGTAACGTCGAAGCCGGTAGTCTTCTCGGTCCCTACCACAAAACCTGTGAACGATACATGCCCGGTGAGTTGAAAGAAGCTCCGTTGGCTTGTGGAGAGTCTACACGAGCGTACACAAACGTTGAGTTAGAAGCGGAGTTCGACAGTGCTTAGCGTACAGTTTTTGTTTTCAGGGCTCGTCCACTACCCTAGCATCTTTGCTTCCCAGCACCACTTCCGGCTCGGAGCTTGACCCCACCACCAACCAGTGATGACGCAGACGTTATCGGCGTTGTAAAGCGCAGGATAAATATTCTGTTTTTGCGGTTCTGCTTTGTAATAAAGAACGCTACCCTAGAAAGGGTCGCAAAGAAAATACACCACGACTTACTCTCAATAATTTCTGAAATTTTATTTAGACCTGTTCGCCCTTTATTAATGATATCGCCCCGGCGATCGTAACCGGACCAAAATTCCAAAAATTTGCCAACCTCGCATAAACTTCGAAAACTCAAACCATTCAAATTTTCCCGTTGCTTCTGATTTATAAACGTCTTGCAAAACATGCAACTAACGATCGGGTACCCTCAATAAATCGGCCACTTTTGGGGCGAAAAATGAAAAAATGGCATGTGGCAAACGGCCCTCCGAAATACCAGGCACCCACAATAATTCAGATGGCTCCCGTGAATAAAACTGACAAATTGGTCGGGTACGACCCACTTCCCCAAACAGAATCAATTTTCGACACCTTGATTCCGTACATAAGTAAGCTACCCTTGGAAGTCATTACATTCTGGAGATGTTATTAAGGATTTCTCTCCTTGCCCTGGGGTTGCTAGGTAAGGTAATGTAATCACTTGCATAGGCTGCTTAGGTAGCGTTGGCTCGATTCAAGTATGCCCGACCTCGGCATGTCCTACTGGCGGGGCTTGGACCGCTTGGAAGATCATATCAAGTTGTACGGCGACTTGTGGTATGAATGGGCTTCGCGTTGAGACGCGCGAATGCGTGTCGGAGCCATTTGGATGTCCTTGCAAGTAAAACCTTTTCAAGAACGCTTCTAAGCTACCTTTAGTGGAGCAGTATCTCGCCTAGCCGCTTGCCCCGATCCGATGTGCACCTTCCCGAACGTCACTTGCGCTGACGGCTTTGCCAAGGTGCTCGATGATTAGCATAGACTTACTCAGGGTAATTTCTTTAGAAACTTAACACGACGAGCAAAGGCTACACTTGTCAAGCTGTCAACGCCAACACAAATGACGTGCCGAATGCGAGCTTCACCTGCGATAGTAAGAAACTCTGAACAATACGACACCGTTTCATTTTTAGGGACCGAAACTATCTCCTGCCCGCGAGTACCCGCTGCTGGTAAGAATCGTATTAGCAAACATAGCGCAGCGCTTCCATCAAGAAAAAATGATTGCATCTTTAGGAATCTGGTCGGCCTGGACGAACGTCGCCGGCAGTACCTGCACCGCGACTTGTGGCAACAAGGGAACAGTGGCGCAGGTTCGAACCTGCTTGACTACGAATATCCAAAACTGCACGTAAGGGTATTTTGTGTGGCTTGGTACTTGTAATTAGCGGGATTTCGACTCGAACGACGAAATGTCCACCTCAGCCTTGCCCAACAGCACCGCAATGCATTCTGAATAGCCCGGTTGTATGTAACACTATCTGCCCAGTGATCAATGTCTAGGTCCACTTCACCGTCAACGGACAACGAACGGATCGTTGTGGATACGAGATACCAGACCAGGCGAAGCCGTGCTTCCCGGCCGGTTGTAATGGTCTGTTAGCCACCTCATCTATTTGGGACACATTATTCCAAACAGATCCAGCGCCCTAAACGTATAATCTCTAGTTCCACCCATCAGTAGCACGACGGTGCTACCAACGAAGACCAGTACCACGACCAAGCCAACCACTGCGACCAGCACACAACTCCCATCCACCATCAGTTATGGGCCCCTTACAAACGGTACTTTTGGAGGGTTTTGCGATGTTTCACTCGCGATCTCTTTGACGACCTCCCTTTTTCTCTCGCGCCCTCTGTCGCTCTCTCAATAAAGGCACCCCCAAGGCGTCACCTGCGGGCCGGGCTTCCTCTTCGAGGTCGGTCAATCATTCAATGTGACCTCGATGATCGACCCTGATAGCTACTATGGCGTCGAAGGGACTTACCAGATCTTGTAAGTCGATTTCCGATCCCAGCACTTGAGCATATACCCCCTGCAATCCTTTACAGCTTTTACTTGGTTCTCACTTCTCCGAACCGGATACCGGATGGACATGGCTTGTCATCGTTCATGCCACTACAACTAGTCACTGGCTGGGATGGTAACTCGGCGGTAGAGTACACGATAGGTACCTGCTTCTTGTTGCCCGTTCGTTTAAACTATTAATAAAGTTGTTACATTTACCTTTATAAATCTCAGGCGACGAAACACAATCCGTGAACTTGGACGTGGTACCGGGGCCCCTTGTACTGGAGCTCACGTAAGGAATTCCGGAACCTACCCGCAAGCTGCAACCCATTTTTATAGGCGCACAGCTGCTGATACCGTAGTCATCGCAGGAAGCTACGCAGGGTGGAATGACACGTGGTCGATGACAATCCCTTCCGATTTTGTGCTTAGGAACTTCCAGGAAATGAGCACCCGACCACTTCTGTATTCGATTCCCAGCTATTCAGAAGACTTCAACGATTCGAGCTTTTGCACGGTAAGGTGTTGTCCCGTTTTACTTGAATGCGAGCGAGTTGTTTGGTTTTGTGTGATGCTCATTTCAGGGCGATGACTCAACCGACCTGGCATACGACACGACCCCGAACTAAGCCGTGATCGCCTGTTAATAAATCTTGCTGTTCTCACTTACAGGGATAAGGATAAGTCTAATAGACTTATCCGTAGACTTAGTCTATCGGTTACGCGCGGGAAATAAAATATTTCAGCGCCTCCCCTGGGCGCGCTCTCTGTCCTGCTGGCGATTCGCCAAAATGTTCAAAAACATCCCAAAGGAGTTCAAGAGCGGCTTTCCTGCGCTCTTTAATATTTTCTAGTATCCGCAAATTCCAAGGCAAAAGACAAGGAAGGACCTTAGCTTCGGGGGCGAAAAGTCTACGATTTTCCCTAGGTTCAATTTTTCCCTGGCGTCAGGTGAAATAAATAATGCGAAAATCACGGCGGAAAGACGCATCCGCGTGCGGGACGACAGCTTTTAGCCCGCCACTAATTTGCGGTTAGCTTTAGCTATATTTCAGATTTATGAAGTCCCTGAAACTTCTCTCTTGATGTGGACCGCGTTACATATGACGCTTTTTTAGTGGTTTTACAAAATGCGAAAGCGCCAGTCGTTAAAAGGTAGAGGGCGCGTATTTTTTGCTGACTGCGACCGGCTATGAAAAAAGCTGAAGCATCCGTAGCTTTGGCAACTCGTGATAGTTCAAATAGTTCACAGGAACCAGTTGAAAAATGAGGGTACATATGTCCATTTCTGCAAACGGTCCCCTCCAATTGGTTTCGATAGTCGATCGGTCACTGTTGCAAGCCGACCCAGGTTCGAGGATCGGAAGCCCACCGTAAATCAAATAGTTCCCAGCACTTAAAATGACAAATTAGCAGAAACCATCGAACTTTCCCATGAAAATGGATTCCCCAATCTCTCTACCAGACGCTTTTGTTATAAAAACAGTTTAACGAGTTAGCATGATCATTTTTGAGATGCTGGGTCTCAGAACTCTTCACCTGATCCTTTCACTAATCGGTTTGAGTTTGCATGTGCCTGAAATTCCAGGACTTAGGTTATGTGATCGCGATACAAGTCTGCCCGGATCCGGCGTGTCCATACGCTGGTAAGGTTGTTGATAGAGGCAACAATTGCCCCAAAATTAGTGGCCTAGATGAGGGCACTGGTTTCCATGCGCCTAACAAGGAGTCGTTTTTGGGTGATATTGGAGTTTTTGAGCGAGACCTAACTAGTTCGATTTTTGGGTGATATTGGAGTTTTTGAGCGAGACCTAACCAGGGGCGTAGCCAGAAAAAAATTTCGGGGGGGCCCCGAAAAAATTTTTTCGCAAAACTCAAAACCTAACGAGGAAACAGCGCCGCAGGCGAAAAATTTTGGAAAAAAAGACTATATAGCTCTACAAATAGCAGTAAAAACGTGAAAAAAAGCGCTGCAGGCAGCAAAATTTTTGAGAAAATAAAAATCATAAGGGTCCCGCTTATGAAATTTTCGGGCCCCGGCCGATTTCGGGGCCCGGGCCCAGGGGGCCCACCTTACGCTACGTCCCTGGACCTAACTAGTTCGATAGAGAAAAAATTCTGAACAGGATGTCGGTTTCCAAATCTGCTAACCGTGTACTGTATTCAATAAAAATTAATTTTAATGAAAAAATTCCTGGACGGCAGGCTGCGACCCATGGATCAGGCCCGGGACATAGCCCACAGCGTGAACCAGCATCCGCATGAGATCGTGGCCTAGTGGATAATGCCGGCGCCTATCAAACTTTTGCAAAATTATGTCCAGGGTTCGGAACTTATTGTGATTTAATGTTTTGCTTTTTGATTTTTCATGCCATTGAAATCGAATTTGGCATTATCGAGCAAAAAGCAAAAGAGTTTTACTAGCGAGGAGTCGAACCCGCTGGCCAAAAGACAAAAACTTATGAAGCAAGCGCACTACCAATAGGCCAGCTGGTCATGGCTGGAGGGTGCCCTAAAGGGGGCTATGTTGACGCGCACCCAGAGCGCAGAATCTGCGGATCAGGCGGAAAATGATGGTTAGATTAATGATTTTCAAATTAATTTTTATTGAACAGCGTACACGGTTAGCCGATTTGGAAAACGACATCTCGTTCAGAATTTTTTTGTCTATCGAACTAGCTAGGTCTCGTTCAAAAACTCCAATATGACCTAAAAAGGACTCCTTGTAAGCCTCGCTCCCCATTATTCAGGAGCTTGGGGCGACTGGACGATAGTTTCTACGTGTACAGCGACGTGTGGAATGAATGGACTACGCGTGGAGACACGTGAATGTGTCTCCGAGAAGTTTGGATGTCCTTGCAAGTAATTCCCCGCCTGTCTCGTAGCACTTGTTTACAATTTAGCGGAGCAGTTTCGCGCATAGTCGCGTGCCCTGATTCGATGTGTCCGTCTCCAAGCCCTACTTGTGCTGATGGCTATGCGAAGGTAGGCGGGGACGGAATTTTTCGAGGAGATCAGGACGCCCGTGTCAGTTTTTATCAAACCAGCGACCCTGTGCAAAACCACTTTGCTCCCTGTCTTCCTCGGTTTTTCATGGCGTAACCGGCTGGCTTTTGCCAATTGTAGATGAGGCTTGAGCCAATATTGCTTGAATTGCAGAAGCTGAACGTGACAAGCAAGGCCTACACGTGCCAAGCCATCAACGTCACCGCGACTGTAGTGCCGAATCCGAGTTTCACCTGTGACAGTGAGCAAGCTATTCCAATCTCCTAAACTTTTTTAGTGACCGCAACAATCGATTGTCCGCGAGTTCCGCTGAATGGTGGGTGATGCACAAAAAATGGAACCGTATCGCTTATGTCAGGAATCTGGTCGGCCTGGTCGAACGTTCCTGGGACGTCATGCACGGCGACTTGTGGTAATAAAGGAACCGTGGAGGAAACTCGCACCTGCTTGACGTCAAATGTCAGGAACTGCACGTGGGCTCATTCCATGACTGCCAGCTGGGTTCCTTAATTCTAGTGGAATCTCCACGAGAACGGCGAGATGTCCACCCCAACCATGCACGACCGCACCATTTTGTCGTCTCAACGCGCCTATCGTAATTCAGGATTTCGATACGGAAAAATTCCTGCCTCTAGCTGACGTTCACAGTCAATGGAAGGCAGACCGATCGGTGTGGATATGAGATACCTGAGCAAGAGACGCCGTGCTTCCCGGCTGGTTGTAATGGTGGGCGCGGTCGTAGAGTAAAAAGTGTTGATAGTGGTCACCACGACAACAACGACAACGACAACGACAACGACAACGACAACGACGACTACGAGGCCTACTACGACTACGTCTACGACCACCACGTCTACCACTACCACCACTACTACCACCAGGACGACGGCGATAACTACCACTACAAGGCTTCCCTACTTCCTGGAGTGCCTCGGTTATGGCCCATACAGTATGTTTTACCCGTGAGCAACTCTAAAATTATCAGACAGCTAAACACAAGCCTCCTACCAATTTCCAGCCACAACCTGCGTGCCCGATTTCCCACTGAACGTCGGCCAGTCGTTGAACGTGACGGCGCCAATCAGCGGCAGCAACGGTACAGGGCCGGGCGTCGAACAATAGTCAGTCCTATGGCCTCACCAACTAAAGTAGCCTTTTAGCTTTTTGTTGGCAATGGCCACTACCAACCCGGTTAACACCTCTGACGGTTGCTTCGAGGGAATTACGCTTTTTAAGCTAATCTTGCGCGATGGGGTCTGCCTGGCCTATGTTCCGGAAGGTAGGTTTTTCGGTAGATGGACACCATCCCGAAAAGACACCATCCCGAAAGACACCATCCCGAAAAATTTGCACGCGAAAAGTCAGCTCTCCTATAGAAAAAAAGAGCTATTTTTCTATGCTAATGAAGTTTTCGCATGCAAATTTTTCGGGATGGTGTCTTTTCGGGTTGGTGTCCATAATTCGGTTTTTCATGGTGGGAGCGGCCCTTACCCCCAAATCGGCCAATCTGATTCCAAATCCGTTTGCAATTTTTGTCACAGAGGTTTATTTTAGAAAAATTTATAGAGATTTTAATAACGGTTTTAGGCAAAATTATTATTCGTCAAAGTTCAAATCACGACATGGTTTTGACTCTAGCTATTTCGCAAAACGGAAACTTGTTTCGAAATCAGCCAAAAATTATTGAAAAGATAGGTGACATCCCATTACGAAACGCCTTAAATGTTTCCCTTGTAAGGACAAACTATTTTTTTTGTGTTTTAGTCGGAGTGATCAGTCTTTACGGGACCGGACAATTTGACGAATGTGCGCCAGGGACGCTTCAAATGCAAATCACGTAAGGGACACCTATTTTCCAGGATGACGCGAAGCAAAGCTAATAAGCGTAGTGCCAACAACTTACATTGGTTCAAGACATGCTCTTACCCACCTTTTGTCGCGCAATTGGACTCCAGTCCGCCAGCTACAAATCCCCAAGTCCGCTCCATGTGCATTCTTGTAGCCGCGACGCAGTAGATACGCTACGCATCTCAGCAACGTATCTGGCATATAATCAAACATGGACGATGGCGATTCCCCCCAATTTCTCCATCCGATACCTGAAGGTAGCTAACCGAGTAGTGGGTAATTCTTCGGATGTCAGGATGTAGCCGGCGGGCCGGTGACCTACTCGGTGCCCACCTACGCAACTCGATACGGCAGCTGGTGTGGGGTGAGACAATCAGAGCTCGAGCACGAGCTTGACCGTTTTTTGCTTCTAGCTGGATGGCAATACGACAACTACGACCACCACGACCACCGCCATCACTACCACCACAACCAATTACCAGGAATGCCTCGGTTCCGAACCATACGGTTAGTTCTCCGTATGGTTCGGAAAAATGAGCCACATGTCTCATTTTTCGTACCACACAAGACCACCCGTTTACAGTTACCCACTGCCTGATGGACTTCCCACTGGACGTTGGGCAGTCGTTCAACGTGGCGGCGATGATTAATGGGAGCACCAACACGATAGATCATTTTACCGGTTTTCCGGTATAGTAAGCCATTTGAGAACCTTGTGTATACCAATTTGACCAAATTTGCTA
Organism: Mesorhabditis spiculigera; assembly: GCA_958295435.1. Classification (NCBI taxonomy): domain Eukaryota; kingdom Metazoa; phylum Nematoda; class Chromadorea; order Rhabditida; family Rhabditidae; genus Mesorhabditis; species Mesorhabditis spiculigera. Next base: position 1,060,509 of record CATQJA010002702.1, on the reverse strand, counting down.
TCGCAGTGGTCACTACCATAGGGCGTCCCAAAAAATAACCCCTCTCTAGCGGTCCGGAGAAAGGTCAGATCGGGATGATTTTTACATCATTCGATAGCTCTCGAACAGGCGCGAAAACAAGCGGAGTTAATTTTGCAAGATTTTAGTTAATTCCATCGCTGTTTAAAATTTTGTAAAAACCCGGTAATTTTTCAAGCTTGATAGTTCTTGGACGCTAAATTGGCAAATAAAAGTACATAATAAAGAAAATGAGCCCAACTTTTTTCTACTTTGCGAGAGCTTTCGTTAGATACCCAAATCGTGAAAATCGGACTCGACCGCGCCCCGCTAGAGGGGTTTTTTTGGGACACCCTGAAGAAAGGCAGTCTGATCGCGAAGTGCAAATTTCTGGGTTCCGAAATATCTGAAAATTATTCCGAAAGTCTCGATAAGATACGCAGATTGAAATAGGCCAACAAGAAAAGGCTTTCAATAACGTTTAAAAATATAACCGATCGAATTTAAAAAAATCCCGCAGAAGCTACAAAAAAATACTACAAGTTGGTAACAAGATCACCCTTCGGAATTGTGGTTTTAGAAACCATCATCGCCCCTTTTTCTAGTTTCGCGTTCGCAATGGCCAACGCGAATGTTGGTGCTGATGCTAACGCGTCCTGCATTGAAGGACAGACGCTAATCAAAGTCCTCTACGTGGCACAGTCGCTTTGCGGCGTCTTGCAAGTCACTGGACCAGGTCAGCCTCCCCGCCTTTTGGCCGGCAGTCTACTGGTAACAGGGGATATGCGGCGTTTTGAATTGTTTATTTGTTGTTTTATTTCTGGTTTGCTGGTCTTGACGCTGATAGGGGGAGCTAGGTTTACACGAGCTTTGCGCGCGTTTCGCGGGGCGGGTTTCGTGCCTGAGCGTCTGAAAGTTTGAAGCTTCCTGTAGGAAAATAATCGCAAAATTTATGTTGGCCAACTGGCTGAAACAGTTAAATATGCACTGCATCAACGCAAAGAAAGAACGCGCCGCCGCGTTCGAGGAGGATGCGTGCGGATTTTTGGGAACCGGCTAGATGAAGACGACTGGTTGTATCCTAGATGGACGTGCGGACTTATTTGGTGCGGCACAAGACGAAGGCGAATGTCGCCCCGGGCAACTTCAAATGCAAATCACGTAAGGGAAATCGATTTGGGGACTGAAAAAATTAAAATGACATTTACCGTAGCTAGCGCTGCAGGCAGAGCCGGAAAATTACAGCCGCTCGCAGCTTTTGTGGAGAATTGCGGGCGCTACTTAAGTTTGCTGGCCCCACTTATATAGGATCAAAACCTCATTTTTCTCGTTCAGTTTTTTGCGCTGATTACGGAAAACACTATCCCAGAAATCGGGGCGCCTGGCCGCTTCGCGCGCCTCGGGCGCCCCGATTTCGAAACCCTGTACGAGCTCGCACCGATCCGAAGCGACTAGACCCCGGGGTGGCACGAAGCATTATTTTTAGGAAAAAAGCGGATGCAATCGCTAAGCCTTCTTGGAAAAAGCTTTTCCACCATTTTAACGGCCTCCCGCATCAAAACTTCAGGTTGACCCCCTGTAAAAACTCAAACCAGAAAAACCGAAAATCAAATGTGTCGCCCCCTCAAAATTCTCGATTTCATTTTCGTAGGCTGGGATAGTGTTTTCCGTAATCAGCGCAAAAAACTGAACCAGAAAAATGAGGTTTTGGCCATATATAAGTGGGGCCCAGCAAACTTAAGTAGCGCCGAATTGCGTAACGAAACGTGAGGCGAAACGACCTTTTCAGCCGCACCGCAGCCGATAAAATACTCATCGGAGCAACTTACCTGGCCTACAATGCCACCTGGACGCTGCTAATTAACCCGAATTTCGCTCTCAGAAGTCTTAAGGTATTTCCAAGGTGCCCAAGCATTTCCAATCATCTCATGTAGGCGTCAACCGGCCGGTCGGTGAAATATTCCGTGTCTAATTACGAGAATAACAGTGTCGCATGGTGTATGGTGAGTGATTTGGATGCAGCTTGTTTGCATGACTTCGATTCCAGTTTACCACGTCAACTCTGTCGGGAGGCTGATTGTAAAACGACATTGTCAGGGAATAAAGTGTTACCCCCATTCTTTCCAATAAAAAGTCTACCCTACTTCCAAACTTCCAGGGGCTCACCGTATAGTGCAAATTCTTAAAGGGGCCCGGAAATGCAAAAATTGAGTTACGGCCCGAAATCCCGAGGCCTATACGTGGGAGGCCTCTGTGCGCACAGGTGCGCGGGAAGCGCGCAAATTTGACATAGCCTGTTGTCACCTGCAAATCACGTTCTCGGCTGTTTCTGAGGCAAAACTGATGATTAAAACACCAAAACTATTTAAAATTAAGTGAGGATTTCAAAAATGAGCTCAGCATGCGCGAATTATAGTGTTTTCACAAAGAAACCTTTACAACAACGGTTTCGCGCAAAAATCGAAGGGAGTCTGCTCTCGTCCCGCAGCGCCTGCTGGCAACTTTCCAGCAATCAAAGAGCCCACCCAAAAGGGCTTTGATTTGGCAGTTCGTTGCTCCTTTAAAACGAACACAGTAGGCGTTTTTTACTGACAATCGAGTTCCCGCATAGGACCCAACCTATCTTGTGCCGAATTTTGCGCTGATTCCGAACCGGTATCGAAAATCCACGAAGCAATCAATTTGAGAAAGTTAGGGAGGTTTTTAGTGCGAAAATAGCCCATTTAGCGCAAACCGATATTTTTGAAGAAGCGCCTTGTGCTATCGTTCCCGTCCGCTCCGTTCCGCTTCCGGTTTTCTTTCCCCAACTTGAATATATTTTCACGGCAGTTCAATTGGCTTCGACATTCGATCGGCCAGTGTTGCACTATAGCTTTGGTCCGAAGATCGGAAGCGCATCGTAAATCAAGGCGCTCCCAGCACTGATTTGCACATTGGAAGAAGCCGCTTGGATTTCCCAGGAGGACACGGCCTCCAGTGTCCATCGCAACTCTTGGTTATAAAAACAGTCTAGGGAGCGGGCGAGATCATTTTTAGGATGCTGAGTTTGCGATCTCTTCCTCTGGTTGTATCGCTAATCGGTTAGATATTCTGAGGTTTAAATCTTCAAATCTTAGGCTATGTCAACACGATCCAAGTCTGCCCGGATTCGGCCTGTCCCTATGCAGGTAAGTATATTTAGAAAAACCCCCAGTATTGCCATAAAGTGAATTTCAAATCTTTGATCCATCAAATTCCAGCCCTACACGATTTTCAGGAGCTTGGGGCGCCTGGACGATAGTTTCCACGTGTACAGCGACGTGTGGAATGAATGGACTTCGCGTAGAGACTCGTGAATGTGTCTCCGAGAAGTTTGGATGTCCTTGCAAGTAATCTTTTTTTTCCTTGTAAAGCGGCATCGAAGTCGGGCCCAAGCCCTCAGTGTGGATTCCTGACAAATCGGCAGATACCACCTTCGTTTTTTACATACGTGTTTGACCCTCGAACATGCAAATTTTGGCTTCCTATACCTTTTAAGTAATTGTTTTCCGCAGATGTCCTCTACCTGTGACTCGCCTTTTTAGCGGAGCAGTTTCGCGGATAGTCGCTTGCCCTGATTCCATGTGTCCGTCTCCAAGCCCAACTTGTGCTGACGGTTTTGCGAAGGTAGCGTGATGTTTTCCTCATGAAATTTCCCCGTTAAGAAGCTGAACGTAACGAGCAAGGCCTACACGTGCCAAGCCATCAACGTCACGGCTGCTGTAGTGCCGAATCCGAGTTTCACCTGTGACAGTGGGGAAAGTTTCATCAATCTTATAAACTTTTTAGTGACCGCAACAATCGATTGCCCGAGGGTTCCATTGAACGGTACGTTTCCGTAAAAATGCGAGAATTGTACCGTTCATGTCAGGAATCTGGTCGGCTTGGACGAACGTTCCTGGGACGTCATGCACAGCGACTTGTGGTAACAAAGGAACCGTGGAGGAAACTCGTATTTGCTTGACGTCAAATGTCAGGAACTGCACGTGAGTTCACCCCATGACAGGCAGCTGGGTTCCTTAATTTTAGTGGCATCTCCACGAGAACGGCGCGGTGTCCACCACAGCCGTGTACGACCGCACCATTTTGTCGTCTCAATGCCCCTATCGTAATTCAGGACTCAAACGGAAAAATTCATACTTTTAGCTGACCTTCACGGTCAACGGAAGGCAAACGAATCGGTGTGGATATGAGATCCCTGAGCAGGAGACGCCGTGCTTCCCGGCTGGTTGTAATGGTGGGTACCTGCATGGTGGCAGCAGGGCCGCAGCGGGGCCGCCATAAAATGGTGATTGGGCTGATACCGTGCAACCTGTTTTTGGGGGTTTGCGGCGTAAGCCGAGCAGTTATAGTTCTCTTTAGCCTGCGCAAGCGCAAATTTGAGAAGAGTTGCCCAAAGCCTGCGGCGCAATTGTTGTATCTCGTTCTGTTATCACACCTTACAGGGTGCGGCAAAAGTATTGTCGCGACTTTCCGCCGACTGTATCTGCGAGGAAATTTGACAGATATTCTAGCCAAAAATCTATTTTATGCAGTTTTTAATGCTTTATCCGATGATAAGATTTACTTCCACAATTTTTGCTTTTTTTTGTCGCTAGGACAACTTTTTCCAAAAACCCGGCAAATTCAAGCCTAAAAACTGCTTTTTAGACGCTCTCTAGGTGACCAAAGAATGGTATCTATGCCAAGCTTTTTATTTCATTTGAAAGAGCATATAAAACTCTGCCTGAGAAACCATCAACCAAAGAATGTTGCGGCTCCCTTTTTGAGGGAGCCCTATTCAAAGCAAAGACAAACCCAGTGCGCCGCACATGGTCGCCCCGTATGCAAAAGTGAGATTGTGTCGTCCGCAAAGCAATGATAGCCTTGCTAATTTTTCTATGGTTGGTCCATGCTACTTTTTATCTATTCCCGAAGTTTGAGTCTAGTAATCCTGACTTGGTTCGAAAACATAAGCTTCCATGACTGCTTGCAAATGCAAAATAAATTTTTTCAAACCAGAGGTGGATAGCGATCAGGATTTAGCGCATCATGCACATTAAAATAAGCAAACAGGAAGTTTAATAATATACTGTTACGTCATCCCCTGAGAGCCTTTTCAGAAACTAAAAACCCAAAAAACCCACGCTGCTCGCGAAACCGGCCAGATTAGTCCATTTTCGTCTAACATGCCTGAGGCCATAACTCCTTCAAATCACAAAATTATAAGATTTCCATTTTGGACGACGGAGAACAAAGTAAATGCTACCAGAAACACATATGAAAAGTCATCGTGACACGTAGTCGTATATGCGTATTAAGGAAACTATTTGTATAGTGGCCACGACTACTACAACTACGACGACGCCGAGACCTACTACCACTCCGAGCTATAACCATGAATGCCTCGGTGGCGGACCATATGGACCATACGGTATCGTGAATAACGTCCAACACCATTTGATCGAACAACATCTTTGGCACGCTTGGCTTTCGAAAACTCGATTTTAAATCCAAAAAGACTCATTAATTTTCATAATCTCGAGCGGCGGGCGGGGGGTGAGATCAAAAGAGCGGGGCACTCATTATTGCTATTAATTTTAATAATTGTGGGCTTTTGCAAGCGGTGAAAAATGTAATATGGGAATTAATTTCAGCCAAAACAGTCTCAGGGAAATTTTTAGCGAATAAAGAAAAATTGTCCAAAAACTGAGAAACTGAGTTGAGCATCTAGGACTAGGAACTCGGACCGGAGGAGGGGAAGTCGCATTTTAAGTTTTTGGATATTTCAAAACACTAAACTAACAACACTAACTTGAAAAATATACTAAGAAAATTATTTAGAACCCGAGAAATGCAATATAGAAGTTTTATAGCATAAAAATGATGGGCACCACGTCGGGGAGCGGACGGGAATTTATTCTTGGTAGCTTCAGTATTGTAATTTTATTTTGAACATGGAGTTTCATAGAGGGACGAAAAATATACTAAGATCTTTTGCAAAATTTGAAGAACCATACTCAAAATTATTTTTATTGCAGTGAAATAATCAGTGCCCGTTACGGCACATAACTTGTTTACAGTAACCCACTGCCTTATGGATTTCCCGCTAGATGTTGGGCAGTCGTTCAACATGTCGGCGATGATCAATGGGCGTACCGACATGATAGACAATATTACCGGGTCTCCGATATAGTAAGTCATTTGAGGGCCATCTGTTTCAGCCATCGTCACGAAATTTCATAAATCCTAAATATCTGATTTTCGAAAATATGACCGACGGCCGCAATCACACTATTCCATTTCCAGTTTTGTTTTCGCAATGGCCGATGCGAACCTCCCTGCGGATGCTAACGCTTCTTGCATCGAAGGTTACACGCTAATGAAGGTACTCTACTTGGAACGGATGTCGCTCTGCGGCGTTTTGCAGCTTAGTGGACAAGGTCGGCTGCCTAGGAAAACATCAGAATCTCGAAAATTAGCATCTTGAAAATCAGAATCTCGAAAATCAGCCTCTTGAAAATCAGTATCTCCAACGTTCAGAATCTCGAAGATTTTTTGCTCATCAAGAAAAGTTCGGAAGTTAGGGTGCGCCGTCCAACGCCTGCTTGCTCTAAAAAATTCGATTCGGCCTTGATTTTCGAGATTCTAATTTCATCATCTGGTTCTCTGGTCTTGAAGTTCAACAAGAGTTTTTGGCCCAACAGGCAGATCGTCGGGCCGAATCTCTCTGATCGCAACAGTTTTTTGGAGGCCGGAGAGAAAGATCACTTGTTGAATCCTAGGTGGAGGCGCAGCCTTATATAGTGCCGAGGAAGACGCAGGCGACTGTCGCCCAGGGCAGCTTCAAATGCAAATCACGTAAGGGAAGCCATTCTGTCGAACAGAAAGGCGAAAATGACATTTACCGTATCTCGCTTACCTCCCCCCAGCCGGAAGGTCCCAAAAAATTGTTACGGTGTCGAAACGGTAGCGCTAGTTTCCAGCCATTATCCCCTGGCTGGAAATTGCGAAAGAATAAAAATTAACATTTTTAAAGTTAAATCAGCATTTTATGGGTCATTCGGATGTGGCTTGTTTTTACCAGCACCATTTTATTTTGCATTATTTTAGGTTGAAATTACAACCCTTGCAACATATTTTTTGTCGCTGTACCGGATGATTTTCAGAAATTTTGCTATGATATCGAAAATATAAAAATTTTTGGGCCCTTAGGAGCGGCGCGGGGGGTAAAGTAAACTCTGGCCAGAACGTAACAATTTTTGCAGCGGTAGCTTTTGTGCAGATTTGCCCCCCGGGGAACGAACGATCTTTTCAGCCGCACCGCAGCCGATCAACTGCTGATCTCAGCAACTTACCTGGCCTACAATGCCACCTGGACGATGACAATTGACCCAAATTTCGCCCTCAGAAGTGTTAAGGTATTGCCAAGGTGCTGAAGCATTCCCAAACACCTCATGCAGGCCTCCACCGGCCGGTCGGTGAAATATTCCGTGTCCAACTACGAAACTAGCTATGTCGCAATGTGCATGGTGAGTGGTTTCGATACATCCTATTTGCCCGACCTCATTTCTAGTTTACCACGATAACTACTAGGTCTGGACACTAATTGCGACGACACGGTTAAGCAATAAATTGTTGCGTATCAACAGGTTATTATTACGAGAATTACCCAAAATTTTCCAATAAAAGGTCCACCCCACTTCCGAATTTCCAAGGGCCCACCGAGTGCAAATTCCTAAAAACTAACACAGGAGACGGGTTTTTTATTGACAATTGTGTTCCCGTATAGGACCATGCTTACCTTGTGCCGAATTTTGTGCTGATTCCAAACGTGTTTTGAAAATCTGCGAAGCAGTCAGTTTGAAAAAGTCAGGCAGGTTTTTAGTGCGAAAAAGGACCAAAAGGGCCCGATTTCGGCATACCTATATTTTTGAAGAAATGGGACTAGCGCCTCGTGCCATCGTTTACCTCCGGTTTTCCTTCCCCAAGCTTGAATATATTTTTACAGCAGTTCAATTGGCTAAATCAGGACCGCAGCAAAATCGAAATTTGTGGGGCCCTCCCTCCCGGTTTTGGAAAAATCTCAGAAAAAAGGACTTTTGAAGCGAAAAATGGTGACTAAAGACAAAAATTCCACCATAACAACTATGTCCGGAGGCTGATTGTAAAACGACATTTTTAAGGAATAAAGCTTTTCGTATCAACTCAGCATTACGAGAATTACCAATCTTTCTCCAAGTAAAAATGATACCCAGTTTCCGAATTTCCTAGTTCGATAGTATCGTGAAAATTCTTACCCGCTAACGAGCAGAAGTTTTTTTTGCTAGTTTTCTTACGGGTTTAAAGCGCACTTTCAGGGAGGGGCCGTGTACTCGTCCCAACGTGTACACCCTATGGACGAAGCGACCGCGCGCACTGCCTGCCCGTGCTGTGACAGGCCATTCTCCTCCTTTGCGACGTCGGCGCCCTCGCCCCCTTACCAGGTTGTAGCTGTGGCTGACTGGTGGCCATCCGCGCCTCCCGAGCGGGAGGCCCGGGCTCGAGCCCCGGCCGCGGCGAAAATCTTTGTTTTTTTCCAAAAAAACGTCCCTGAACGTGCCCTTTAAGCAGCATCTTATGCAGAATTTTGTGCTTATTCCCGGCCCGTTTCCAAAATCTACGAAACGTTCTGTTTTAAAAAGTTTTGGCCAAAAGGATAATTTTGAAAAGACTAGCTCCTTGTGGTATCGTTTTCGGGTCTGATTTTATTTCCCAAGCCTTGATATATTTTTACGGCAGTTACCATGGCGGTTTTCTGCAAAGTTCCGAAAAACCTGGTAATTGTGCGACCCAATTATTCCTGATGGCGGCCAGCCGCTTTTTGGAATGCTTCACATGTTCTCTATCGTACTCTCTCGCTCTCACTCCCTCTCGCTCTCTCTCCCACTATCTCTCTATCTTTCTCTATTTCTCTCTTTCTAGCTTTCTCATTTATCGTTTGTTCAGCCTGTCCGTTTCTGTTTACTTTTGAATTTCGGGTTCGTGAAGCGTTTGAAAAATGCCGTTCGCCCTGCTCACCGCCAACTACAATACCCGCAACGGCGAATACGATAATATTTATTTGGACGATCCTACGGGTTTAATCACCGCTCAACTTTCTCCTAACGACTTCAAGGCCAAGAAGGATCCATTGTAAGCTACAAAATCGCCCATCGCCCGTTGTAACCGTTAAACTTTGAGGTCACCCCAAAAGCTGTGCATCTCGCCGATGCGAGTGCTGAACATTGCCGAGGAGTGTGGATTTGAGGTGACTCTCTCACTCTCTATCTCTCTCTCGCTCTCTCTCTCTCTCTTACTGTCTCTCTCGCTCTCTCTTTCGGACTCGCTCAACCAAAATCTTTTTTAGCTACAAGCCAGTCCGTCCCGTCTGATGGAATACCACATTTCGACATGCTACAGCTGGCATCTGCATAAACCTGCTGGAAAAGGCTAAATATAGCGAAAAATCCTACAGTTTTGTGTTTTTATGATTTTGTATTTTAAATAGGTTATCTAAATTTCCATTAAACCGTTTATTTCCGATAAATACTGGATCTAAAAAAAGCTTGGATGTTCAGCATGTAATCTATGAATAAAAGCTACAGGAACTGAAAAAATATGACAAAAAGAAGAACCGTAGCTGCATGTTTGACTATGTAAGTTGGATAAAATAGTTTTTTTGCATAAAATCACAAGGTTCTACGATAGAAATAGATTTCCGGGATCTGACCATCTTCAACCGAAGTGCCGTTGTTGTTCCCGGCCGCATAGGTGAACTAAAAATAGGTATTAAACCTCTTGAAATAAACTACAAGTTATATGGACAAATTAAACAACAAAAAGCATAAAATTGCATTATATTGAAAGGAAATTACCTGAAAAGTGACGTTGTTCGTCTGCGAGCTGGGCTGCAGGACAATGCGACGAAGTCCCTTGGAGCCATAGAACGAGTCAGGCCCCTGAAAATGGAAATTAAAGGCCATTGAAGCCGCGTTTCGATCATATCATCACTGATTTTTGTCTCAACCATGAAAACACCATTACGCAAAATTAAAATAAAAAAATCACTTACTTTCAAGCAAGCACTGGCCGTGTAGGTGATGCTCGGGATTATCTCGACCGGCTTCTAAAAAAAGTTTAGATATGCCTTTCAAACCGCCAGGTTGAAGGTATAGTGAAGGCAAGGATCTACAGCTCCCTCCAAAAATCTTACCAAGAACGATACTCGGAACGTATTCTGCGAGCCGTCACATTGGAATGTCGTGTCGTTATGCGCCAATAGCTTACCGGTACCACAGTGATGGATCTGAAAGTGGGGCTATCTCCATCTCTTTTATCTCTATCTCCATCTCTCTCTCTCTCTCTCTCGCTGGCCGTTGAAATTACCTGAATGGTGGCCTGATATTCATGAGGACCGTGGATCGATCCGTACAAGCCGAATCCAACGACGTAGATTTTCTTGTCGACCGTAAATCTGAATGGCAATTTATAGAAAAATTGTCCCACTTACTTAATTTTATCGGGTGTGAAGTTGTAGCCCCAACGGCCTTCGATACGTTAAATCTGAAAAATATGGATTAAGGAAAGGGAGAGAGAGAAAGAGAGGGAGAGAGAGAGAGAGAGAGAGAGAGAGAGAGAGAGAGAGAGAGCAAGGGAGAGAGCGAGAGAGAGCGAGAGAGAGTGAGAGAGCTAGGGAGGGGTAAGAGAACGAGTGAAAGAGATATTTTTGCTAAATCGTACCTAGTTACCACAAACTCCTTGCCGACCATCACACTCCTGGGCCGCTCAATAAAGTGAGTAGCCGGCTTCGGGTTCACGGTATAGTAGAGGAACAGCTCCACCATCTGGCGATCGCTCAGCAGACCGGATTGGGCTGGAAATATCTTTATTTCTTGATTTCACTGTTTTTCTTTTGCTGCTGTCACTACCCCTTTAAAGGTGGGGGCCCAGATTTTAGTTGAGTAATTTTTCGCTCCAAAAAAGCTTATACCTACCGGCAGTTTGGGCAAACTCTTCAATCGTCATTAGCGGAAAGCGGATGAGAGGTAGGGCCCGACCAAGGACGGCCCGCTTGTTTTCTGAGGTTTGCGGAATGCCCCGTCTGCCGCATTCCTCGGTGGCCCAGGCGATGATCGCCTAAAATAAATGAATACAATGTTTGATTGAAGGTTTCTAGCCGGAATACAGAACGGAAAAATGCCGACTTTCAAAATATGGTCAGCTAAATGACCATCAGCTAAAATACCGACAGCTATCCACCTATGCAAAAAATACCTTAATCATACCATGAAAATGTGTTTCAATTAGAATTCAAATAATTAGGTTGTTGGCGCTTTGTTTTGTCGGCATTTTTCTGCCGTTTGGGCTATTTCAGGCTATCTAAATATCGACGCCAAAAATACCGACAATTTAGATGAGGTTGACGAGAGTACAACAGTGGGGCAAAAACAAGCTCAAGCAGCTCACCTGAAAAAGCTGTGCCTCCCGAACGCGTAGCGAATCTCGGCCCAGAACCAGGCATAACGTATCGTGGTCGATTTCCACAAAGCCTAGAAAAAAGAATATCAAAAACATCACAATAATTCTTACTCTCAGCGTCCAAGGCAGGTACGGTATCCTTATCAATCGTCTCTAGGCAGAGTTCGGCAAGTTGCGGCTCGTCGAATAATCGAGCTTGAGTTAGGAGCATGAAGGCGTTGTCCGGTGCCAAGGACTCTTTTAGGAAGTCGATACACGCGTTTTCGAGGGCCCGGACCGCATATTTTTTGGCTGAAAATAGAATTTTGCATACAGTAAGTTTTAAAGGGGCTGAGAACATTAGAATTTTTTAGTAATTCATAGGAATTAATCTATTGCATAGGAATCTATTACTACCCTGAAATTTGGGAAAAATTACCCGTATACAACGTAGTCATCACCGAGTCCGGCCCAATCGACACCTCATCCGTGTACAAAAATCGTAGCAGGGCCATGAAAGAGCACGGCTCAATGTCGGGGAGCTCGATTTCTTGAGGACCTAGAATAACTGGTTTTAATTAGATCAAAGGCGCAAGAATCAACCGTTTCTATCGACTAGATCTCTACAACTACGCGCCACTCCAAAGAACGTCCGCTTTAGCGGCTGAATGATGGTCCAAAAGCAAATCTGTAGGGCTAGCGTTTGGTGATTCCATTTATTTTGGTGGGATTCCTAGCTGTCCAGTCCTAGACGTAAGGAGGGGTCGAATTTAGCCGGTTATAGTCCTTTTCATTCTGCCTTAGACGCCACGGAAACTGGTCAGTATCTTGAAAATCCATACCTTGACCAGAGTTCTTCGGCGTCAGCCTCCCATTGAACATCGCATCGAACACGACGGAGCCGATGGAAAGGACGAAACGATGGGCGGGAATTCGCTAAAATATAACTTAAAGTTAAAGCTACGCTAGCAAAGATTTCTGGACGTGTAGCGGATGTGTTGTCGCAACGAAAACTGCAACGCGACCGCTACGCGTTCAAGCCGTTCTTCTACGGGTCTATTATAGTCTAGTCTACCTGATGATTATCCCCTTGACCGACGATGAAGTAAACATCGGCAAGGATGTCGTTGCAGTACATGAAGGAGAGGCGTTCCTGCAGAGAAAAAATGTTGGAAAAGAAGAAAATTAAACTTACCTTCAAAGATCCCTTCTCGGCCTGCCAGCCCAGCATATTCGTCTCGACGGCGTTGGCTGGACGGTGTTCTGAATAGATATCTGACTTTCTCTTTATCTCTTTCTCTCTCTCGCTCCCTCTCTCTTTCCCTCTCCCCATCTCTCTCCTACCTGGATTCGAATAACTCGAATTCCGACCAATCGCCAGTACATGGGAGGTGTTGGCCGGGAAGGTGCCCGGAATCAGACGTCTTGGAGTAGAGGCAGCAGCTGAAGAAACATGTTTTTAGTGATGCTAATTTTATTTTCTAGTGTTTTGATAGCCGCCATTAGGACTCAAAGGGATGAAGCTTACTCGAACACTCCGGGACTTGCTCCAGGTCATCCGTGGCCTCATCTCCATAGTATAGGCGCGGAACTCGGTTTTCTAGGGGAATAAACTTTTACTAGACATGCAAAAGGGCAATAAATTCCTTCCAACCTATTTTCTACTATACACAAACTATTATTAAACCAGCACCGAAAACCCGCTTCGCGGGCCTTGGGCGCTGGAATCAAGCCCTTGCATACTGGCTAGCATGAGGAAATTTCTATTTTTTCACATTATGAAAATTAGTTCTCCGGCGCCCCAAAATTTAGTCAAACCGGCTTTAACTTTGTAAACTCGCATTTTATAGCGATTCTGAAAACACCATCGGAAAGATGAAGGTCTATTCCCCCTAGTGACGTAGAATTGGGACGTTTTGAACACGGAAGGCCCCCAAATCGGGCCTCGAAAGTCCAGCCGGACACAGAGACACACACACACACACACACAGAGATACACCCCAAAATTATATAAGGTAGGATTTTAAAACAATTAGTTAAAGAAATACCTCCCAGTTGCAGATTCCTCAAAAACTGCTGGCAGTTATTCAGCACCTCGTAGCCGCGTAATGTGAAGCTACCGTCTTCATTTCTGAAAAAAAAGGAGTTTTCAGGTACAGTATTTTATGTTTTTTTGCGCACATTTAGCAGTATTATGCTTTTTTAATTTTATTATAACCATTTAGTTTGCTGCCTATTTTGTAAGAAAATGGATAAGTAATACTTACACAACCGGCTCCCCATCGGCCGTCAGATTTCTTGGGCGCTGCTCGTTGAGGGCCCAGTGGTTAGCCTGAAAAGGTATCAAATAATTTTCTGCTAATTTTGTTTTCGTATCGGTTACAACATGTAATTATCCGCCCCCAAAAGTCGACTTTTGGGTATCTGACTTGTTTTGATTTCTGCTTACGATCTTTGAAAATCCTCCAGAGGCTGGATTTTCTCAAGAATACTTTCTGAACTTCAGCGGCTAATTGTTTACGCAATTTAATCGCGAAAACAGGATCGGCAATTATTGCATTTGGGTATTCCATGGCTTTTCGTATTCTCATTGTTGGTAATCCACCTCCAATTGCTCTCCCTCGGGCTGCGCTTCTTCGGCATCATCAAAAATGCGTTGATGGTTGGCTCGGGCGACCAATTCCGGACCCTAAGATAACTTTATGTGATGTTTCTCCGTTTATATTTAAGAATACGTCTTTTAATCGTAACCCGAAACCTCTTCGAATGATAAATTACCTGATCCTCATTCCGGTTAGCCATTTCGGGGCCGAAATCGGGCTCTTCCTCACCAAGTTCCTGCTGATTAGCATCCGGCGCATCTGGCGCGTTGCCGAAAATCGACACTAAAATACAAAAAATGTTGCTAAGCGCTTTTTGGCTTGCCAAATCCAGGATCAGGATTCGCGGCTGCGCCAGTGCCGGACGAAGACGGTCTGAATTTTAAGCTTTTGAGAGCAAGGTAAAACTAAGGAGGCTGTTTAAAAGCATACTTTGGCTCTTCCTCCGGTTCGTGCTCGTTCTGGAACCATGGTGATTCGAGTGGGGGCGAGGGTTTTGGCTAAATTGGGCACTTTCTGGATAAAATTATATGGATTTTGGCTTGCCGGTTCGTTTAGACATTCTTCTCTGTCGTTTTTCATTATTTGCAACTTTTTAGTACCTGGCCAACTTCCCGTTCGGCGGTATCCGTCGATACTTGAGGCGCGGAAGCCGACGGATTTGGATGTGTTGAAGAGGACGGCTAAAGGTAACGGTTTTAGCATCAAAATAAATAGCAGTAGGTACGGCATTATCCATAAAATTTGTATATCTTTAAAACCCACAAATTCCCTCTTTTCCTCTTCGGGTGTGACCGGAACCGGAGGTCCGAAAAGCCGCTGCTTCATCGCCGTAGGGGGTTTGGTCTTCTTTTCGTCCGGCATCTGGGAAAGGAAAGTTAGGTAATTACGAATAATATGCGTCCTCGAGCGTATATGAAAAGCCCATTAATGTTATGTCAGTTTTTAAACGCTTCTTAATACGCTTATGCTATTTTAAAATTCAGAAATTATAATAAACGCGGCGTTGCGCCGGTTTTTGCTGGAAAAAGCGCAACATTACCAAACCTATCTCTATATTTTTGGGAATTAAAGTCTAGAATCCCTATAAATTGAACTATATATAATCTAAAGCGTTTGACATGGTATGATGTTGCTATTTTCAGCAGCTGATGGGGGACACTGGCCGAGAGCGCTCGAGAGAGGGCTACTGGGCACTGCAAATGACACCGGGTGTAGGGCGCCAACGGAAATGGGGTGCTAAAGAATTGTACTCTGAAATACCGTAAATTTCCACTGTAAAAATACGCCAGGCTCTTTGCTTATTGTTTTCGAAAAAAAATGGAGCTTTCTCAAAAGTTACTAAATTTTATTTTTAAAACCATTTTCTGTAGTTTTTTAGTTGCTTGACGTATTTAACGTCATATAGACTTTTTTTATCATTTTATCCGTAACTAGACACAATACAAAATAAAAATCGATGGCTAAAGGCATTTCAAGGGGGTTTTTGGTGAGGCAAATGTGGTAGAAAAGGCCACGGTAGAATTGAGACTATAAGTTATTGGGGCAAAAAATTTACAATGAAGAGGCGGATTTTAAAGGAGTTTGGAAAGCAAAAGCAAAAAGGATTTGAGCTAAAACCGCATTTTTTCGAAATTTACCATTGAAAAATTTGCATAAAACGTTTTTCTAGGCGTCCAAGTCCCTTTAAGATTCGCTTATCTTAAATAAAAACATGTTTAAATCAAATTTGGGTAGTTTTTCTTTGAAAAATGGGCACACAACACAACACGGTTTGGGATCACAGTCACGCGGAATCGGAGAGGACGGGGAAATTCGGAGAGATAGCAAGAAAAATAAAGATAAAGCGACATCGAGGACTACAATTGGTTTTCACTAACATTAAAATGACGACAATAAGGAAAAAGAATATTTTCAATTAAATAAATATAGGCACATTTACGAAAAATACGCGAAAAATCGACTTTATCAGCTGACGAGTGTCGTATTCGGGCGCCACACGGCTACTGTAGTATCACTAAAAAATTTGCGATAATAAAAGAATGAAATAATCGCTGCGATTTTATGATAATATCCATCAATAAAATGCATTGAAAGTTTGATTTACGAATTCTAAAATTACCAAAAATCTATTTTTTAACTTAAAGGGGCTCCGAACTGCCAAATCAAAGCCCTTTTGGGAGGGCTATTTGACTTCTGGCAAATTGCCAGCGGGCGCTGCGGGACAAGAGCCCTCACTCTTTCGATTTTTGCGCGAAGTTGTTTTTGCCCGGTTTCTTTGTGAAAACACTATTTCGCGCATTCTGGCCCTTTTTTGAATCCTCACTCAATTTTAATGTTTTGGTGTTTTAATCATCATTTGGCCCAGAAACAGCCGAGAACGTGTTTCGAGGTGACAACGACTTTCAATTTTGCGAGCTTCCCGGCCCCTGGGCGTACAGAGGCCTCCGACGTACAGGGCTCCGATTTTCGGGCCGTCACTCAATTTTTGGCATTTCGTAGCCCCTTTAAGTTTTATTTTGCCAAAATTTGAACTTTCATATTTAGTTTTCAGGGTTAACTATCAAAAAAGCGAAAATTTGGGCTTTAAAGGTACCTGGAAGCCGTAAACACGAGGCCCGAGGAGTAGCAGATGCTGTTGATCGAATCTTGATGAGCTTTCTCGATCTGAAAAGCAATAGAAGATATGAATTTCCAAAAGAATCTCTGCTAGCGTCTCTCTCTCTTTCTCTCGCTCTCTGGCTCTCTCCCTCTCTCCCTCTCTCTCGCTGTCTCTCTCTCCACAACCTACCGTGTCCACCAGTTTCAACCTCCTCGTCGACTCAGTTTCCCAGAGCTTGAGGTGGCCCTCCTTGCAGACGGAGGCGAGCAGGGTTTCATTGGGGAACGGGACTTTGCACATTCCCTAAAAATAAAAAAACATGGTCTATGCATCAAAACATGGAAAATTGAGGTAAATAAAAAAGTTAAAATATTCCTGTCTTACCTGAACGTATCCATTATGCGCCTTCAGCTCGAGATGATCACGTTTGTAGTCGAGCAGATTGATTTTCATGATGTTCTAAAAAGAAAGAGAATTAAGGCTACAGTATCGCATACCATATCTTTGCTGGCGGTGAATAGGTGCTTCTCGTCCGAAACGATACACGTGACGTTGTCGTAGTGGGGCGGGTTGAATTCGACCTGAAATTGCGTTTTTAAGAGAGCGAGAGCGACGGAGAGAAACAAGGAGAGAGAGATAGATAGAGAGACAGAGAAAGAGAGAGAGAGAGGGAGAGAGATAGAGCGAGACAAAAATTGAGAGAGATAGAGAGACATAATAATTTACATACCTTTGCTTCGTGTATCCCCTCGCCGGTCGTTGGGATTGTGTACATTTTCACATAATGATCACGAGATCCGGTGAAGACGTTGCATACTAAAACGACCTAATACCGTTTGTTAACTTTACTTACCATTCCTCTCCGTATCCAAAGCGACGGACAGGCAGGAGACCTCCGAGCGCGGACTGAAACAAGAATTTGCATTTTTAAGAAAATAAAGAGTTAAGCTATAAAGAGAGTGAGAAAGAGATAGAGAGAGCGAGAGAGAGCGAGAGAGAGAGAGATAGAGTGACAGGGAGATAGAGAAAAAGAGAGAGATAGATGTTACCTATGCGCAGCTCCGACCAATCGTCCAAATGATGCCATCTTTGATAGACTCCAAACCCGAACATCTCCGCCAAAAGCGGAAAGCAGAAGTTCTCCACTTGGGTCGATATCAATCGCATTGACTACGGTCTCCAGGAATGGAACGGTATTCTGGCGAGAACCGATTGGGCCTCCGTCACCTGAAAATCAGAAGTTACTTTGAAATGAGCTTTATAAGGAACTTATTTTTGGAAGCAAATTCCATTACATTTAACTGTTTCCTACCTTCTACGACCTGCCCGCTGCTCTGGAATAATCGGACGCATTTGTTTTCTCTCAAATCCCAGATCCGCATCTGGTACATGGAGGCGGTGACGGCCAGGTGCGAGTTGGGTACGAGTCTGAAAAATCGAATTTGCATATCTTTCTCTCGCCCTCTTTATCTCTCTCTCCCTCTCTCTCTCGCTCTGTCTTTCTCTCTCCCTTTCGCTCTTGCTCGCTCTTGGTCCCTCTCTCGCACTCTGACTTACTTGACAGCATGGACATTGTTAGGGTGAATTCCAAGCGTAGCCACTTCCTGACCCTGCTCCAGGTCCCAGAGCTTGGCCAGTCGATCTGAAAAAGTTCAGATCCAGGACTCCCTTAGTAAATAGGATTCCGTACGACCCTTAGACGCTACGCTGCGCAACTCCTTCCGCTAAAATTTTACAGCTTAAGATAGCCATTCACATCCGATTTCGGCATCAAAAAGGAGGGGTCGACATCCAGCCAAGGAAAGAGGTCGATTTTAGCGTCTTCTGCCCCCTCTAAAGTCTAGTATTAACCACAATACCTTTCGACCCGGTCACCAGCAAGTTCTCCAGCCCATCAACAGCAAGTACAGGTTTTGCATGGCCGTCCAGAATGGCTGTTCGGAGTAGCTTCCCGGTGCCTCGGTCCTTTGCCGCCACGATCTCGCCTTTCTTGCTAAAATTCATACCGTAATTTTTATGGATATTGGTGTACAGAGGAGCTTTGCGTACACTGTGACATTGGGGTGCTCTGGCCGATTCACTACGGTATTCGATTACAATAGGTAATAGGCCTAGCGATTAGGACAAGCTGTGGACAATTTTGACGATTATTTTGGACTTTTTGGACGCGAAAGAAGTTACAGTTACGGTTACCCACTAGCAATCGTCTGGCCCGAGCGGTCTAAAGCCCGGATTATGTTAATTATGTAGATTAAATTGGTAATTACATCAATTTTCTTTAGATAAAATCTTAATTGATTAAACTAAATATGATTATGTGTTGATTAAATCGGACCGTTTATGTAATTTAAATCAGCTTGATTTAAAGTTGCTATCTATTAGTCAAAAAAGTAACAATTAAGCTCTGCTAATTTTCGGTCTCTTTCATTCTATTTTGTTAATTTTATTTGGTGCGCTGAAAACCTGGTGCAATTAAGGAAAATAAGGAAAACTAAAAAAAATGTGAGGATACAGTAAAACAATTCGAAAAGTACTATATCCAAAATTGGATCTAGTTTGAAAACTTTTAAATTTAGAAAATTAGAGTAAAATCCTTTAAAAACTGAAAATCGTACAATTTTTCGAAACCCTTAAACCCGAAACTATCATTTAAAATTGTTTGAAAATTTAATATATTAAGTTAAATCCACAAAACTAAAATTAGACTCAAATTTAGACCAACTCACTAAAAATTTAAACTATTGAAAACAAAAAACTGCATAATTAAAAATAATTTTTTGATCGAAGTTCGGAAACGATGCGGAATTTTGATTGTTCTCAATTTTTAGCATTAATTTAGGTGCAAGACTAGGGTAGCCGGTGTTGATGAGTAGGTGCTAGTGCCAAAATCGAACCAAAAATTGGGATAATTAAAATTATTTAAAATCAGCATTAATTGATTAACCGGTTGAGTATATTCGAGGGCGAATTCTCGTTTGCCCAAGCCGGATGGAGCCTTGCGAAGACGCTGCGCCGGCCGCCAGGGGCGCCCGCAGCCTGGAGACTCGGGGCTGAGGGCGTCTTGTGTAGGGTTGTGGAGGTGGAGGGGTTGAGGGTAGATGACGATACCTCGGCCAGCGGTGGAAGCCGGGATGCACTGGCCGCCTGGCTGAAACAGCACGCACACTACGGTAGTACATTAGGCAATGTAATTCCGGGACTATACTACGGTAAGATTGGGAGGGAGCAGAAGGGGTGGCGATTTTTAAAGGGACAAAAAATGCCAAAAATGTTAATTGTCTCCGGATTTTTTTTCAAGAAATTCGAGATCCATGCTACAATACCGAAAAAAATAAAAAAATTAGAAAAACGGAATTTCCAAAAATCGGTGTACGGTAGCCGAAATTTTGATTAAATTGTGTTTTTGTGGCATGGTTTGAAGGGAGCGTTACAGCATCTTCGGGACTTGCTACAATCACTGTTCCTCCCTCGCGTTACCTCTCTCTCTCTCTCTCTCTCTCTCTCTCTCCTCTCTCTCTCCTCTCCCTCTCTCTCTCTCTCACTCTCTTTCACACGCTCTCACTCAGGCTCTCTCTCTATCTGTCTGGCTCTCTCTCTCTCTTTCTCACGCTCTCACTCAGGCTCTCCCTCTGTCTGTCTGTCCCTCTCTCTCTCTCTCTCTCTCTTACTGTCTCTCCCTCCTTATCGCAATCTCTCTCGCTCTCTCTCGCTCTCTCTGTCTCTCTCGCGCTTTCTCTCCCATTCTCTCTTCTTCTACATCTCTCGCTCGAGTGTCACGCTCCCCTTAATTCACCCCTTCTGCTCCTCCTCTCCAAAACAATTCAAAAATCAAATTACCGTCTCTCGGCCAGCGCCCTCCGATTGGCAATGATACGAGCACCAGGTGTCATTCCTGTTGTGGTCGTCGTCGTCGATGTCGATGCAGATGTCGTAGAAGCGGAAGCAATCGATGTAGACGAAGACGATGGGATCGACGCAATGGTCGACCTCAGCCGGCCATTCCGTAGAAATGCCGGCGGATGGGTGGCCGAGGCAGATGAGGGCAGCGGAACGACACTACACCATACAGAGACTATCCACGGATTAGCAAGCGGTTTTTTTGGGGTACGGTAACTTGTTTTCAGTAATTTTCGATTAAAATAATTACTGCATTAATAAGGTGTTTTTACATTAATTAAGCTACTTCATGTCAAATTGTTCTTCAATATTAAATTAATTGTTTAAAAATTAGCAAATAAGCAGAGTTACGAATTGTTATTATGGGACACAAATGTTATAAAAATTTTTTAATCTAATTACAAATATTTAAGTAATCATTAATTCATTCGAAATGCAAAAAAAATTGGTTAAAATATGTTAATAAAATTTTGGTAATATTTTCAGGCGTTGTATGATTTAATTTTGTTAATATTAAATTTGCGAAAGATTTAAATAAAATTTGTCTAAAATTTCTGTGTTTCGAAAATAAAATATACTTGAATTTCTGGAGTCTCTAGCCATTAGTGTGCTGTGCTGTGTAAGAGAAGCCATCCAAAAACATAAAAAAACATCCTCGCAGCCACACAGAATTTGCATAGAAAAATTGGATAAATTAGATTAAACCGCACGTTGGTGCTAGGGTTTTTAAAGGGACAGGCCAGTCAAAATCCATCAAAAATTCCTACTTTTTCCTCCTCTGACGATCGGACAGCTGGCCGTCACTGGCATTCGAGTGGAGCGACTCGGAGGGATCGTCGTTGGGGTACAGTAGCTCTTCAGCGGTCGTCGCACGACGTCGAATTTTGTGATCGTAGTCATCTGTAAATAACGATTGATTACGATGACATTTTAATATTTTACTCCGCGAAAAATCTCTGCTGGCTTGCCCTCGTCGTTAGAAAGTTTTAAAGATTTAACAAATTGGAAGCGCACGACAGGGAGGCGGGGTCAGGGAGAGAAGAGAGAGAGAGAGATAGAGAGAGCGCTAGGGAGAGAGAGTAAAAAATCTGGTGCTAGAAGAATCTCTCCAATAATCCCTGCCAGCTTGCCCCCCCCCTGCAAAACCAAAATAAACCGACCAGTACCATTTGCATGCGAAGGACTAGAATTCCTTGCTGAGGAACCGGAAGCCCGCGAGTTTGACCTCGAAATTTTTCGCCTTCCGTCCAGCTGCCCGAGCTCGTTTACTAAAAATCATATTTTAGGTCTGTACATTACTTAGACGGTCTATCTGAATGTATCAAAAAAGGCTGTAGTAGCCCTACCGACGCTTCCACCAAAAAAGCAAAAAGCAAAAGATGATTTGCACGCGCCGGGGTTCGAACCCGAGTCTCCGGATTGGGGGTCCAACATGCTAACCTCTGCACCACGCGTACCACAGGGGTGGAGAGGGGCGGAGCCTAGATGACCCCGCCCTCCCCCGGGGGCTTGGTCTCGGGGTATGGGGCGCGGAGTACAAAACCGAGGGTGCGGGTTCGAGTCCCGCCGGTGGCGGCGTTTTTGCTTTTTGAGCTCCGTGATATGCTGTGGCTTGTAGCCACAATAACAATGACCCGGATGGCAATTTCATAGCGAGAGGGCAATTTGATTTTCGTTCCGTAATCCATTAAACAGCTCGATTTTGAATGCGTAATCAGTTGTTTGCGAAAATTTGGTATAAGCTTTGTTAAGACGGCCGTTTGATACCGTAATCGATCAGCCTGTTCAGGTTTTTCTTTCAATCTCAAATTGATGCCGTAATTGGTCAAATCGGTCCATTTTCATGTCGTAACTGATTATAATGCGCGATTTTCTTGTGTATTTGTATATTTTATGCTTAGTTTCTAATGATTTAAGTGTATTGTATAATTTCATGTCGTAATCGATAAAACCACCGAATTTTTCCTCTTTCTTATCGCAGTCGGATAAGGAGATCGAAATTAAACGGCGTAAACAGTAAAACCTTTCGTTTTAGTGGCTTTAAGGTTTCGTTAAGTTTAAAAAATTCCTAAGCCTACGGTAGGACACTTTTCATTCTTTTTTCTTACATTCTTCATTATTCTGAAGTGTTTTTCAGCCCAAATCCCTCGAAAACCCCCGATTTTCCGATTTCTATTTGCCGTTTGGCACGTTGAAAGGTGATGACTGGACCCCCGCTAATTCAACAGCACAGTTCCACCCATTCCATCCATCCCAGCCCTTTTCTCGCCTTCTCAAGTCCTTTAGAAGTCCTCTTTGAACGGGTCGGCCGTTTTTGAGCCCCATTTCGCGGCTCGGATTTCCTGCGCTCGTCTGATTCCCACGCCTCTCCAAATCCTCCCCACCCCACACATACCCCCTACACACATTCGGAAGCTCCTCACACGCAGCCGAGCTTTATAGTTAATGGTTTTTCATAGCTCAAAGATAATGTTATTTTTTTTAAGAAATTTTATAATTGTTTCGAAAATCACTTTACCGAAAAGATTATTTTTCGAAAACCACCCAAAAATCTGTACAAAAAAATTGCATTGCTTTTTTACCCAATTTGCCTGGCCGAGATTTTTCGAATTTAGGAGAAAAAATTAATTTCGATAACCTGAAGTTTCGAAAAATAGTTTCTTTCCACCCTTCTCTCTCTCTCGCTGTCTCGCTCTTTCTCACGCTTTTGCTCTTCTCTCATCCTCGCTTTTTCTTTCTGACTTGCTTTCTTTCCCTCCTCTCTCTCTCTCTCTCTCTCTCTCTCTAAGTCTCTCTCTCTCTCTCTCTCTAAGTCTCTCTCCTTCCCTCTCTTTCTCTCTCTATCTCGCTGTATCTCTCACTACCTACATATCTCGCTCTCTCCCTCTCTCTCGATCTCTAGCTCTCTCTCATTTTTCCATCTCTCACTCTCTCTCTCCCTGTCTCTCTCTTACCCAAATTATGATCAATGATGACGCTCTCCAGCAGCTGCTCGTTGATGAACGTCTGCTGCTCAAGTTGCATGATCCTCGCCTCAGCCTCCTGAAAATGAAGTTTAACAGGAATTTAAATTCAATTAAAACTTAGTTGCTAGGCTTAATTTTCAAAACCCAATCCCCGAGAAAAGCATTAAATTAGATTATAAGTGCCCCCATCTTAACCTAATCCGCACTAATAGACAAAAAGGAGCGGGTCCTCCTTGGTCGTGCCATAGGGCAAAACACAGTCAAAAAGGAGGAAGGGTAAGAAAGGGCGGGCCAGGGAATCCCCTCGAGACTTCCTCCCAGGCTTCATCCCCCTTCCGGAAAAAAGCGCGTACTTTAGAAAACGGGCTGTACGACTCGAAGAAGTCGCCCCACCCTTCGTTTTCTTCTTGTGGCTGATGTCCGGTTTTAGGGGCTCGATTTTTGGTGTTCCGATGGATTGGATGGGTTGAATTTTTTAGCTTAGCTTTCTCTCAGTCCCTCTCTCTCTCTCTCTCTCTCTCTCTCTCTCTCTCTCTCTCTCTCTCTCTCTCTCTCTCTCTCTCTCTCTCTCTCTCTCTCTCTCTCTCTCTCTCTCTCTCTCTCTCTCTCTCTCTCTCTCTCTCTCTCTCTCTCTCTCTCTCTCTCTCTTGCTCTCCTCGTCAAAAATAATCTGCCATCCCAAGAGTTGCGGCTTGGAACGGAATGGCACCGGGCGATCGGTCCGAAGTTCGGGTTGCGAATCCTCTCAAATCCCGAGATTGGCGGAAGGAGGCAAATGAGGGTGAAAATTGTGTTGCGCCGCTGGCGAGCAATTTGCGGACCGAGATTTTTTGGCTTGATTAGAACTCATGAGGTTTTTCATGTGAATGTGGCCATTTTTAGAGCAAAATATCTCTATCTCGCTCTCTCTCTCTCTCTCTCTCTCGCTCTCTCTCTCATCTTGATCTTGGATAATCAATTTTTCGCGATGAATTCTAGTGCTTTTTTAAGTGCTTTTATGATATCCTTAGTGCAAAATCTCCAAAAGCCGATATTTTACTACTTCCGCTTCCCCCGTCTGAACCAGAAATCGTCGCCTAAAATTTGGCGATGTCACGCGAGACTCCTCGGCCTCCTGGCCAGCCCCGCCCAATTATTCAGCCACCCCCAATTTGCATGGCTAATGGGTGGCAGAAGGGGGAGGCAACTAAATTCCGCCGGATGAACTTTGATCATCTGAGGGTCGCTGCCGAATTTCTTAGATGGTTAAATGGACTTAGAAGTTGTATCGAAAAGCTTGTCGGTATTCCGAAAGTTGCCATTATCAAGACTCCGACACTTTTACGCTCCGTTATTTAATTCTAGGTACTTTAAATAAGCATAATCATTTTCCATAAGAAAGAACAGTTTTTAATTCCTCACAATTCGATGCTAGTTTGCCAAAAGCAAGCTTAGAGAATTCCTAAAGGTTCTCTGCTAGCTTCCTCGCCTGGCGCTCCCCCGAATTTTGATATTGCCGTGACAAACAACCCTGACAAACAGAAATTCGTGTGCCAGTAGATGTGCCGTCGAAATGGGATGATGTTCCTCCTCGCCCCACCCTCGAGAAACGGGCTATTTGCGTCTCCTTACCCAAAAAGAGCCCCATCCAAAAAGCCACATAAGTACCGGTCGGGCCGTGCATTTCCGAAAGGGAAACGGACCCCCGGAAAAGGCCGAGCAAGAGTCGAAAAATGGGTGGGTGGGTGGAATGGGATGGCCCAGGATAGGGGCTTTTAGCCCCGAAGCTGACATATTTCCGGAGTGTCCGTTTTGAGGAAGATGTTTAGCTTGTTGACGTCCAAATTGGCGGCTTGGTTTTTTAGTTCGAAACAGAATTTATTAAATGTTGAAATATCTAGTGATATTGAATTTTTTTCTCTGTCTTTCTCTTCATCCTATCTCTCTCGCGCTCTCTATCTTTCTCCCTCTCTCTCCCTCCCGTCCTCTATATATCATTTTTTGCCTCTCTCGATCTCTCCCTCTCTCGCCCTCTCTATCTCGCTCCCACTCTCTCTCTCTCTCGCTCTCTCTCCCTCGCTCTCTCTACCCCACCTGGCAAGCCAATTCCAAACCAATTTCTCGGGATAAATTGCAAAATTCTGATTTTCTGAATTTTTCAGATCATCCATCTACTCCTCCCAGACGCATCAATCCTAGCAACAAATTTGAGCTTTCGAAACCAATTCCCGGCTGCTATAAAATAATAATAAATTCTGCCCCGGGGCAATGAAGGGCCAGCGAAAAGCGCTGGATGCAAATGATTCACCAGGGCGAATGGCCGGGTATTTTTCTGAATGTTTTTGCGGTTCTCTGGAATTCATTCCAAATTCTCGGGGCTGCCCACCCCCACCATACCCACTAGAATATTCATCGGCCCGTTTTTTGGGGGCAACTAACGGGCAGTTGACTCTGTGAATTCCGCCGGCCAATTGGATAAGGTCAGCCGCCGGGAGGGCGGGTTTGGCAAAGTTCAATTTTTGACATATTCTCCGAGTTTTGAGCTACCACACCTAGGATACCGTACTCAAAGCCGTTCTTAATTTTTTTCTCAAACTCCGAGTATTTTTCCGATCCACAAGAATCTTTGCTAGCTGGCCCCGTAGCCAGATTGATTAGTGGTTCCGAGTACTTGTCGGCATTTCTGGATCATTCCGGAAGGTGCCGAGTTCGAGAGGAATAGAGAGAGAGAGAGAGAGAGAGAGAGAGAGCGAGAGCGAGGGAGAGAGAGCGTAATGGAATTTTGAAATTGAGTTGTCGGTATCTTTTCAATTCTACGCTTTTCATGTCGGTATTTTGCTTGTCGGCATCTTGCCTTGGTGGAATTTTGGTTGTTCACATTCTGAATCTTCAAATTTCGATTGATGACCTTCGACTGCTAGCAGTCTGTTTTGTCGGCATTTCTGCTGTCGGCGTTTTCACCTTCAACGGCCTTTTGACTATCGGTATTTTGTCATGTCCGCGTGGGCCGGCGCGGATGGAATTTCGGATGTCGGCATTTTGACCATTCGAATTCGATTCTCATTTGGGCAGTCGACATTTTCATTGTCGGTATTTTCGCAATGACCTTTTTTTTCTGCTCTTCGAGTCCCTTGAAAACACAATCGGCAGCTCATTGCCGGCTTTCATGCCCTCCAGCTCAAGCTCCTCCCTCAGCTTTGATGGCCCATCGCGATGTGGTGGTGTTGTTTCATCGCGGTTGGTAGGGGGTTAAGAAAAGGAATCCCCGGCAGCCATGACCCCGAAAACCCGTAAACCAGCGTTTGGTCTGGCCCATTCAAGCGGGTTGGGCCCGGAAAAAGAGCGTCAAAAGACCCTCAGAGGGCCCAGACTATTTTTATCAGCCATTGGAGTGGACAGCTGTTGCTCCCGAGATGGATCCCCATCTCAAGCCAGTGCTGGTATCTCTCTCTCTCTCCCTCTCTTTCCGTGTCTCTCGCTGGTGGGGGTGGGTGATATGGTGGCGGTGAGTTCCTGGGGTCCCGCCACGAAAACGTCTTGAGGCGATTTTTCTCAATTTTCGCTCCCCCGTCCGGTTAGGTCAGACCGGCGGGTAACGCTTTTCCATTGCTCTCCGTTTCGGACAGCCGGTCTCGAAAATTCCGGACCGTTCCGGATCACGTTTAACTCCGGCTTTAAAGGCACTCGGCTATCTTGCCCTTACCGTAAATTTAGCTAAGCTCAAGCTATGATTAAAGGTAAGCCGCCAAGACTTTGAAAATGGAAAGTGAAATTTTCAAAGGTATCTCCCGAAATTCCCAAATGTTCTCTGCTCACCTCCCCTTTTCCGCCCGTAAATTTGAGACTTCCTGGTTTTTTGAAAGAAATTCCTTACAACTTGTCATTTCCAAATTCCTTTTTCTTTCTTTCCCGGCTTCTTTCTATCTCTCTTTGATCCTCTGCTTCTCTCTATCCCTCTCAATCTCGCTCTCTCTATCCCCTCTCTTGCTCTCATCTTTCCAAAAGCTCAAAGTCAACGAAAACTGGTTGTTTTGGCTAGTGCCTCAGAGGCGGCGAGCCAGAGGGAGGTAAAGTCCATAAATTCCGTTGTTTTGCCACTATACATTCCAAAGTGAGGGAGGGAGGGGGGCGGGAAGATCATCGCTCAGTCAGAAGACACCAGAAGACCCAAAAGACCCAGAAGAAGCAGGGCCCCACGGGGCCCTGCTTTGGGTCCTTTGGGCGGGTGACTTGGGGGCTTTATCTCGACTACGCATCATTCCGCGGACATTGCTATTGTTTGGATTGGGACAGCTTTGTAATGATGAAATTCTGGAGATAGACGTTCTCTCTCACTCTCTCGCTCGCGGTCTCTCCTCTCGCTCTCTCTCTCTCTCACGCTATCGCTATCTCTCTAGTTCCTGCTCTCTCCAATCTTTTTTTCTTGTTATGACCCATGACCAAAACCCGCGCAGTCGTCCTCCCAGCGTGCCATGTGACCCCTTTCGAATGGGAAAGATGAGGACCCTGGAAATGCAATTTTTAGCAGCGTGCCCCCGGGCTGCTTTTGGAGGGCGTTCCGGATATAACTAGGTTTGGGTGGAAAAACTTGCTAGATCTCGCTCACGTTCTCTCTCTCTCTCTCTCTCTCTCTCTCTCTCTCTCTCTCTCTCTCTCTCTCTCTCTCTTTCTGTTCGGAGGCCGATGGTTTGTTTTTTCCATTCCCGACCTCCATTTTTAGCCCTCAAAAAAAGCCGAGAAAAGCCCTTTCGCCAGGGCAAAAGCCCGGAAAACCTCTAGTGGACAAGAGGTCATTCCTCAATGCTCTCTCTCCCTTCCTCTTTCTCGTGCTCTCCGGCACACCCAGCGTCATCTAATATCCTCCACAAGCCCTCAGAAATGGCCCCCGACCCCATGCTTCCTTCCGTCTTCGAGCACCACCCCTTATTGGTCCACCATAAAAATTCCCTTGGCCTGAGGGAGCAAGACTGACCGGGTTTAATTTGATTTTATCAGGCCTACGGTAATCTGAAGCTCAATTTTCATTCCTATAAAACCGTAATTTCAGGATGTCGATAGTCACAACGTCGAAATTTCATAAATTAAAAATTTTCTAGCGTCGAAATTTCAGGACGCCAAAATTTCGATGTCGAAGCTTCAAAATACCGAGAATTACATAAGCAAATCTGCCAAAAAACCCCAAATCCTATGCAAAAATATCCAGGGTTAAAATGTCGATATTCTGGATTTCGACATTCTGAAAATTTGACACTATGGAATTTCGACATTATGGTTTTCAACATTATGAATCTCGACAATATGAAATTTTTACATATTAGAATCTCGCCATTCTGAAATTTAGACATTAAGGTTTTTGACATTATGATAGAAACTCCAGAAGGCTTGTTTTTGTCGAGCTCATGACGTTGGTTCAGAAATATCAGTTCCGGTGACCTTTAACATGACCGCGTCGAAATTTCAACAACTTCCTATTTTCGGATCTGGGATCCCGAGCTCGTGCTCAAAAATTCAAGCTCCATTTCCTACCCTAAAAGCCATTTCCGGGGCAATTAACCACCCTGTCCGTGTTCCGGATATACCATGTCTTTTCTTGGAGCAACTGACGCTTAGGAAAGAACATTTAACCGGGGAGCTGCCGATCATGATTTGGGTGATGGCCAGAAAAACAATGCGGCATGGACTTGGGCCCCTGGGGTGGGGAGCGAGAGAGAGAGAGAGAGAGAGAGAGAGAGAGAGAGCTAGGTGGTGTGTATCATGTGTTCCACCCTTTCCTAACTAAGTTCCCCAGAACATGTCGTTAATTGGGGGGGTTGGTAGGGTTTTTCACAGAAGTTTGGTGTCGTTTTTCGTCTTCTGTTCTTAATAGGTATTTTCGTTTGCTTGGAAAGCCAAATTCTAAAATTAGCGTTCACCACTAGCATTGATTGTAGATACTTCATATTCTAGGGATCTAATTTAAGCCTATTTTTGTCTGAAAGATAATTTAAGAATAATTTAAGGCTGAAAATTAGAATTTTAGTAATTTTTTTGCCGATTTGGCTTCTCTACTCCTGAGGATTTTTTTTCTTCATAATTTTTTGTAGCACTTTACTGTTCCCCTTTTTCAAATATCTTCAGAATTTTGACTACTAGATTCTAGCTCTAATTTGATATTTTTTTGGTGCATAATCTGCAGCAAAAATACGACAATTATACATCCTCTAGAGGTTTGGATTAGCGCCAGATTAGCAAAAAACCGCGGTGCCAGAAGAATTGCGCTCCAGGTAATAAAACTGTGCAAAGAATGCACTGAACGTGCACGAAATTTGGCAGTCAGCCAGCCGGGTTCAGCGGAATAAAAATTTTTTAAAAATTGTTTGCAGTTTTCGATGGTCAGGAAACCCATTAAAAATAGAGATTTTATCTCATGAATATTCCCCTCCTTCTACCCGACACCTGGTTTTTAAGCTACGGTATCTATCCATTAACTATAGGCCTCCATCCCAGAAACCTTTCTAGCTTCTAGCCCCCGGAGGGCTCTCGGTCAGATAATTAGGGATGCATTATTTGTGGTGGGGCAGTGGCCCCACCACCCCTGCTAAAAAATGGAGAATGCGACCCCACGTATACACAACATCACTCTTTCTCTCTCTCTCTTTCTCTCTCTCTCTCGCTCCCTTTCTCTCCCTTAATACGTATTTACAAAGGGTCGTGCCTTGAAGGCGCGCCTAAGAAAAGCACACTATTCTGATTAGAGTCTGAAGTTCACGGAAAATACCTTGAACCGGGTCTTTGCTCGCATGGATTATGAGGTTTTAATGAAAATTGAGGCTACTTGGATGATACTACAAAGCACGACTAAGTGAGAGTCCATTGAACGTTTGCATCAGCTAGCTTTCGCCATATTACGAGAGATTTCTTTATACGTCAGATTACCTAGAGTTAGCGTTTTCCATCTGATGGACATAGCCAAAGTATCGCCAGGGTGCTGTAACCAATATTCCCAAAGAATCGCTGCTTGCTTGCCCTTGGATGACCTTGCTAGTCCATTCAAAATCCTCGTCTGTGACACCTTTTCCTAAAGAGTTTCTGCTAGCTTGTCGGCTCTCCGGAACTTGTCTCTCCTTGTTAGATTCTAGCCTTCCAAATCCCTTTAAAATCCGAAACCACATTTCCGGAACGATATTCTAATAGCACCACCGTAACCCCGCCCATCCTGCCGGTTTGCCTCGCACTGATCAACACGTTCGACCTTTTTGATGGCTTTGAAACACTAAGTGCTATACCGAAAATCACAAGGCTTTTCCCGGAAGTGTCTCGGACCCCAATTCCCAATTTCCCCAAAAAACCCTGCCAGCCACCCCGAAAACCGACCTTTTGCTGTGCGGTTGCCCTCGTAGCGGTCGTCGCCTGATCTGTGGCAAATTGGACGATGTGGTGCATGATATAGGCAGCCTCTGGAACCGAGTTGATGCTCTCGATTAGCTCCTTGATGCTGATGCTCGGGTCGATT
Source organism: Mesorhabditis spiculigera (assembly GCA_958295435.1). Lineage (NCBI taxonomy): Eukaryota > Metazoa > Nematoda > Chromadorea > Rhabditida > Rhabditidae > Mesorhabditis > Mesorhabditis spiculigera. The sequence goes on along the minus strand of CATQJA010002702.1, from coordinate 1,029,501 downwards.
TCGTCGCTCTGAAAAAATGGGGGTCAAGTTTGAGCCCAAAAAAACCGAGAAAGTTTTTGCTGCTAACGCCCCAGTCTGTTTTAGATTATTTTTTTTATTGATTTTTATACCAAACCTTTTGCCAGCCTTTATACTCAACTATAATTTTTTTGATTGTCGTTAGAGCCCACGAAAATCTGGGCCCTAGGGCCCGGAGCCCGGGCCCTAGCACAGCCCAGTAGCGCGGGTGGGTTTCCTGTTTTTTCCGGTCTCGCTTGGGGGGCCAAGGTCCGGGTCTGGGTCCTAGTTTTCTGGGCCGCTAGGGCCAGAAGTCAAAGATGTCCCTGGCCCTAAGGCAGATCCTAAGCCAAGCTTTAGCGAAGCCCAAGCCTAAGCCTAAGCTAAACCTAAGCCAAAACTAGGGCAAGCCTAAGCTGAGCCGAGCCCAAGCCTAAGCCTAAACCGAAGCCCAGTTATAAGCTTAAGCTAAGCGCTCTTCGGTTCTTTTCTGCTTAGTCTCCAGCTTGGCCTCCCACTGGGCCCTGCTTAGTGCCCTGGGCCCTAAGAAGGGCCCAAGCCGGGGGCATAAAGTGAGGGCGGATGGGGGCATTAGGGCCCTAGGGGGAGAGAGGAGGAGGCCAATGGACTACTGGCCATTGCTGGCCATTGCTTCTGAAGGGAGGGTCCTGGGGTATATGGAGATGGCCGGTCGGCAGCCCGGGGTCTTCCGCCCGCCCTGCCGCCATTCTGGGCCCTAAAAAGGGTTCTTCTTAGGGCCCAAAGGAGTCGAGGGGTTATTATTATACTTTCCGGGGTCATTTTGGCAGGGATGGTGTTCGTTTTTGTGTAATTATGCTGCAAAAAACCCTGCTGGCTCGCCTGTGATTTTAAAGGGTCAGGGCTGCCTAATAATTTCCACAAAGATTTCTGCTGGCCGGCCTTCACGAAGCTCGGAAAAAGGACTTCCGTTTATGATGTTTTTCATGGCAACTAATTTTACAAGAAAAACATGGAACTCCCTGGGGATCTAGGGAATCTGTTAGCCTACATAGGCCAATCTCGCTGCGGCGTGCTGCCCATCTCGCATTTGGAACAAGACGCTGAGAATTTTTTTCTACATTTTAGGAGGGTGTATCACTTTCAAGTTCATTCTCTATCTCTAGCGCATGCTCTTGCTCTCTTGCCGAACTTGCTCACGATATTTCTGGACTTAACTCATATCATCGCGCTTATTCTTGGCATCGTCCATCCTTTTTCTCTTCTCTCTCCTTCTCATTCTCCGGTATCTCGTCCTCCTTTATCTCTACCTCGAGCTCCTCCACTCCTTCGGGTCATCCCCCAAATGGCCAAGGATTCCCGGGGGAGCACCACCCGGTGGGCCCAGGACCCATTCCTGCCTGGCGGCTCGAAGTTCGACCCCCTCTATTTTCGGGTCTGGTTGGGAAACGTGCGGTTTGAGTTGCTTTCGGTTTTGTTGATTTGAGCACAAACTTTTTTGTATTTTAAAGGGGTTGAAGCGGCTAGGGAACATTTTTTGCGGTTTTGTTAACGCTTAACTCATTTTGGCTGTTTATCTCTCTCTCTCGCTCACTCTCGCTTGACGCTCTCTCACTCTCTTTGATTCTCTCTCTCTCTCTCTCTCTCTCTCTCTCTCTCTCTCTCTCTCTCTCTCTCTATTTCTCTTGTCCCCCCCCCGGGTGTCAATGGGTCAATCACCGGGCCATTGTGTTGCACATCTCCAAGCCGTATGGGTGGGTGTATTTGCGTGTATGTATTTCCAGAGCTCCCAACATCAAGCCGAAGCAGCAGAGTCCTTCAAAAAATCCAATTTCTGCATGTATTCCTTTCTGTGCCGTCCACCAAAAAGCACCAGCTCACCCCTGGGGCCCCCTTTAAAAAGGCAATTTTTCGGGCCACTTACGGGTCAAGGAGGGTGGGTTCTGGCGAGCAAGAGCTCATTTTCGGAGCCGGTGTAGCCGGATATCCTTGAAAAAAACGGGTTCATTCAGGGTTTTTGGAGCTTAAAAATTGCTATTTATGCTAATTTTTGTTCCCCTTAGCAAATTAAATGGCGAAATTGGTTAGCCTTATTTACCTATTTATAACTATTATAACTATTATTATATAGCTATTATAACTTTTTTACTATAATTTGTTTTTCAATTCAAATAGATAAATCCTCTTGCTTATACAATTTTTGTAATGTTCAGATTAGCTTACGTAATAAAGCAGCGTAATCGGTTATCCGCTTTTTGGTATGGAGCGTAGTGACGATTTAATTTTTTCTATACAATTTTGTTTAAGACAGCAAATATTGATTTGATTCGAGCTCTTTCTGAATTAAAAGGTGTAATTCATCGACCGTTGGCAGGTGTATTACGTCGTCTGGACAGATTCGTGATCAATTTAAGTCTATAACTTTAATGTTTTTGTAGTTTTTTTATTCTTTCCTTATTAAATACAATGGTTCCTCAAACTATACATCCCACTACGCCATTTCACTCCCCCACCCGGCTCCCGTTTTCCGGGCGACCAACTTCCAGAAATTCGGCATTTCCGGTGCAGACGGGTGGTCAAAAATCGGGTGGTTGCAGGGGGGTACATGTCACTTTTTTTTGTTTTACGGGTTTTGGAGGCCATGCGGCTTGTTTAGATAGTCAAAAATTAGCATCTACCGTTTTTAAAGGGACCTGGAAATCGCGAAAATCCGTCTTTCTCAAATACTAGGTCTCTACAACTCCTTAACACTCCAAAATACGCTAATCTTCACCCAATACCCAGTGGTTTGAAAAAAAGTTCAAATTCCCTTTGATCCGTAAATTGGCGCTGAACGTAGTTGTCGAGATCTAGTCGAGTCCAGAGGTTGATTTGCGAGTTCCTAAGCCCTTTAAAACGTGCTGTAACCTGCACTTTCCCGTAGTTTGGATTCTAAAATCCGCAAAACCCAGCGCTTCTTAAGATTTATAGTTATGGATCACCCACTAGTCGTTGCCCTTCATGATCTAACATCCCCTTTTTCTGCTCCTCATCCTCATCCTCCCTATCCCCCTCCCGCCTTCAACCCCATAAAATCTTTTATTTATAAATGGCGTGTGTGTATGAGTCCGTTGCTCTCTCTCCTCTCTCACTCTCTCTCGCTCTCTCTCTCTCGCTCTCTCACTCTCGCTCTCTCATTTCCGATGTGGGTCCCGCGCTGCGAACAAATCAAAAATTCCAAATCACAACCCCTGGGCGGGAAAGTGGAAGACAAGAGCACGACCAGCAGAATTCCGCGATTTCACTCCACCCTCACCCAAGGGCTGCAAAAACTAGATCAATGGACAATTTTTGGATTTACGATTATCCTACCAAGACGTAGCAGGTCCGAATTTTAGCAAGGGTTGATTTTAAACTATTCTAGTCAAAGTTTTGCTTACCTCCCGCCTCTCTCGAAGATCGACTAATTTTCAGTTTCAATTTTCAATAATTTATAGACGCAAAATTGGATGCAATAAAGGCGTTTTCATGCTGTACGGTAGGATAACATTAGATGAAGCGCTGAGGCGTAAGCTGATGAATTTCCTCCTGATTAAATGAACTGATTAAACCGAACTTTTTAATTCTTGATTTTTCTAATCTCCTCTTCAATTAGAATTTTTTTCTGCAAAGGGCCGTCAGTTCGGATTCGCACGGAATTCTTTACCCCCTGCCCGCTTCCCCGCCAATTCTGCAAAATCTCGGACCGCCAAAACCAAAATCCACTTTTTTTGAGTGCCTACAAAATTCTAGGGTCCGGCTGACTGGCCACCCCGGGGGCGTGAGCCAGCTCCAAATTTTGCTCAAAAAACCGGTCCGGACCCAAATTTTATGGCAAAAAAACACTTGTTATTCCGACTCCGGGCTGCGTTAGGTTTTTTGAAAAAGATACGAATTTTGTTTTGTTGGATCCTCAGAAGAACCATGTGAAAAAAGCGGTTCCTGGGAATCGAGCTGAAAGGAAAAAAGCGTGGGATTCCAATGAAAAACAGCTTTAATTGGAGAGGTTTTTAGAAACGGTAATTTTTAAACTTTTAAACTAGCGGCTGCAGACTACAAACTAGGCAATCTAGCAGGGAACATTTAGGAAGGAATTCCAATTGCTACTGCGCAAGGGACAGTGAGAGAGAGAGACAGAGAGAGCGAGAGAGAGGGACAGAGAGAGATAGAGAGAGAGAGAGAGAGAGAGAGAGAGAGAGAGAGAGCGAGATAGAGCGAGGGTGGGAAAAAGAGAGGGCATGCGAGAGAGATATCGTGGGCATGCTCCCTTTTAAATTGCCGAAACTGGTTTTTCCAACTATCAGGTGTCTTCTGGTTTTTCTAGCTCTTTGCGTGTATTTCTGACCTAATTCTTTTTCTATTTAACTCCAGAATAATTCCTATCGGGCCCTCCCTTCCCCCCGGTAGCTCGATCTCTGCTCGATGAGACTGAGAATTGGGAGCTCTTTCTCCTCTTTTTCTCCTCTTTTCTACCCCATCCGCCCAGAGAATGCCGAGCTGTGGAAGAAGAAGAACCCAACGGACACACACCACAGTGGCTTCAGTGGATTGAGGAGAAGGGGGGGGGGGAGGAAGATGAATGCAATTACGCATCGGATCGCCCCGCTCGGATGCGCCGCTTTTTTAAGGAGTCGAGGGAAGCAAAATGGGGCCCCGGGATTTGGGGGCCATTCTCCTTCAATATTGCAAATTTTAAGGGAATTGTTGGCGGCTAGAATCAGGTTCTGCATCATCCGATTCCGAGACAATCTCTTTAGGCTATTCTTCGATTCAAGTTTTCGAATTTTGGAAATTCCGAAAGTCTCGAATCTTAGGTGTATAATTCTGTCGAAATTCTTCTGGTTTTACTTTTTGTCTCATAAAAAACCTTAGTGCATCTTTTTTGGAATTCGTAAATTTTAGCACTGTCGGTGCATAATTTTTTAGCTAAATTTAAATCGCTCTGGCTTTTTCGGCTTCAATCGTCCTTGAAAACATTTTAAGAACCCAAAAAAATTTCGAATTCGCGGGTTTAATCTTAAATTTTGCCATTAGATTAATGTATAAAAAATTGTGCAAAAGTCTTTTGAATGCGCGTACCTTTATCTGCATCTTTCTTCCTTTTCCTTATCATTTACTCAGCTTATTTTCATATATTTAATTTTTAATTCGATTAGACTTATACCTTCAAGGCGCTTAAACGATTTCCAGGTAGCTGAAAATTTCAGTACGCTGCAAAAGTAATTTTGCATCCAAATAAGAGTCCAATTTGGTCCCTATTTCCTAAAATACACCTCCAGGCCCTTCCACCCTCACCGTCCAACTTCCGGGGCGCTCCGAACCAGATCCCGCCCTCCACAAGCCCAATCCCTCCTAAAGTCGAGGCGCCAAATTCGTGCTCGAAATTGGACATTTTTGGGGAGAGCGACACCAAAAAACGAGCAAGAGCAGGAAGGAAAAAGCTGGTGCTCGGATGTTGCCGAGATCTTTGAGGCTCACCCGCTCTTGCGAAAGAGTTGAGAATGGATGAGCGCGAGAATTCGATCAGGGGCTGTGGCCAGTGTGTTGTGAGGGGGAAGTCGAAAATGGACACTCCCTTTATCGGGGGAAGCGCGAAAAAGGTGTTCCTTTTGTTCGGGTCAACTTCGTGGAGTAGGTTTTCAGAACATTTTTTGGCTCCTATTAGCAACAGAAGGAGCTCGAGCTCCTTAGAGAACTATCAGATTTTTCTAACCGTTTTCCTGCACTTTTCGGCATGTTTTTGATGGATTTTAAGACGGGTTTGAGCCATTAAAAGTTTTTAGAAACTTTTTCCTGCGTGTTTTGAACTTTTTTACGACTTTAAGTGCTTCGGTGCACGAGCTAAGGCAGCTAAAAGCTTCAGCTCAAGCTTCTTTCTTTCCTGTTCTTCTGTTTATCGCGGAAATTTTGCTTGGAAATTAGGCTGTTCCTGTTGATTTCATAGAGTAATTCAATTTTTTAATTTTTTCTTATCTGTTCATGTTTTCGTATTTTGCCTCAATTTAAATAGGTCGATTTTCTGGAATGTCAAACCGGCCGTCGATAGAATTGCCAGCCCCGGTGAAGCGGGACAGTCTGATGCCTGGGGACCAGCCGAGGAAGGGGTCGTTTTTGGGACCAAAGGTATGAAAAGATATCGTTAGCCATCTGTCTCTCTCTCACTCTCTCTCTCTATCTATCTATCTATCTATCTCGCTCTCGCCCTCTCGATCTTGCTATCTTTCTCCATCTCTCTTGCTCTCTCTCTCTCTCTCCTTTTCACTCCCTCTCTCTCTCTCTCGCTCTCCCTCTCGCTCCCCCTCAAAAAATACAACTGCTCGAACGTGCCCAACCCTGTTTTTCGCACTTTCTTTACCCCGAATCGCGTATCCCGATATCTTCAATAGAAGGGGTCCTATGACACGTTGGATTTTGCCACCACGCGTCGCCAAAAAGTTATATTCTTAGCCGAGTTAATCCGTTCGGGAAGCCCTAGAATACGTCAAAGCGCATGTCCGATTTTTGGTTCATGGATTTGTTGACTGAAAGGTTGGGGAAAGGGGCAAATGGACTCTGCTAGCTTGCCTTAAAAGCTAGCCGTACTATGGCCAAAAAATTTCATAAAGGAATTGTGCTAGTCTGCCTGATTGTTAGATTTTAAGCGAAGTTTCCGCAAACGGCCTTTGCTAGCTTGCACTCAATCCATTTTTCGATGTGCAAATGTTATTTGCAAGCTTGCCTGGCTATGGACGAGGGATTTACAAAAAAAGTCTCTGCTAACTTGCCCCCATCATCCTTGACTGGTTGTTAGACAAAAGATCTGGCTAGTTCGCTCGCCCGGTCGGATATTTTCCCAAATCGTACCTGCTGGCTTGCCGGATTTTTTCACAATGAATCTCTGCTAGCTTGCCTCAGATTTTTCTCTCTTTTGGAATCTGAAGATATGGAGTGTATTTCGATCTCCGATCCCCTTCTAGAATTCTCAATGCATTCCCTCGACTAAAAATCGTCAAGTAACCCATTCCGGTCAGGTCTTTCGGATAATCTCGGATCTCCATCGGCTGACAATTGCCCCCGCTTCAGATAAGACCCGCTTAGAAATTTCTGTAATCCGACGTTTCGCTCTACTCCGCTGTGGTACTTAGGATCTGTATCTTTGATCCGAGTAGTCTTAGCAAAACGAGCAAGAGAGAGATAGAGAGCGAGAGGGATAGAGAGAGAGAGAAAGATGGAGAGAGCGAGAGAGACCGACGGAAATAGAGAGAATAAGTAAAATTTGATATACAGGGAATACCTCAAAAGCCAATTTCCTGGAGATCCCTAAACTTCTCGAGTCCGAAATTATGTTGGAATAACACCAAAATTACCGGAAATCGAGGGACTTATTCCGAACCTAATTTGGCTGATTTTTCGCACAGAAAGCAATTACCCTGATTCCGGAATTCATTCACGCAACCTAGTAACGGACCAAAATCAAATAGAGAACCCAAATGGTAGAAGAAACTTGATGTCTTTTTCCGTCACTTTCACAACTAATTTGCGTCAAAAACCCAGAACCCCCATGTACTCCTCAGATTCCGGTACACTGCCCCTTATACCACACGGTGAACACGATCCGCTACCCAATTTTCGCGATTGCGCCCGAGTACGCAATGACGGCCGGTGGGTGATGGGGTAACGAAGTTTGTGCGAGGGTGGCGACGGAATTGCCTGCTTGGCCGTTCTACCGTAGAAAAACTGGTAGTTGATCATCGGAGAATCGAGCTGGGCGTAAACAGCAATTTTTTCTAAAGGGTCTCTGCGAGGTTGCTGTAGACGTGCTAAAGGAGCAGAATACCAACAAAAATTTCTCAAAAATACTAGCTGGTCGCTGCGACATTTTTCTGCCCCTCTTGCTCCAAGAACTGCTCCTCCTCCTCAAAATTCTCTGTTAGATTGCCTGCCAAAAGTCCTCAAAAATTTCTGCTAGCCCGCCTTCCCCGACTTCCTTATTTACACCCATGTACCCCAATTTTTGATGCCTTGTCAAAAGTGCCAAGGGCCCCGTCTCGAGGTCAAGCACCCCATCTAGGACTTCCCAGATTTCCAGGATTCCCGCACGATCTCGAAAATTCCGAGTGACACCTCCGGACAGCTGATCGCCGCCCTAATGTCCACTCGGCAACAATGGGAATTCCAGTGGAATGGAATGGCCGGCCCGGGGGGATAATCCGCTTTTGCTATTTTCCCCCGCGGCAGGGCGAACAAGGGCAGTTACGGTCACGAGAATTCGCCCTAAAGGGAAGAGAGAGAAAGAGAGAGAGAGAGAGAGAGAGAGAGAGAGAGAGAGAGAGAGAGAGAGAGAGAGAGCGAGGGTGATCGACAGAGAGGGCGAGCTCAGGAGTGAGAATGAGCAGGAGTGAGAGAGAAGGAGAAAAGGAGAGAGAGCAAGAGAGAGAATCAGAATGCCCTGAGAGCACAAACACGAGCTCTCTCTCCTCTGTCTTCCCTCTCCCCACCCCGCCCCTCATCATCTCACCCCCATCCCCTTATTTGGGCCATTCCACCACCCCCTTCACCCCGGCTTCTGCCATAAATTTGGCTACCGTAACCCGCCCGTAATCGAGCGTAGCTGTGGGGGGAAGATTCGTCTATTTTGAGGGCATCTGCTGATTTCCGGGAGCTGCTACGTAACGCCCCTCAAAACAGCGATTTCTCACCAGGGAATCTGGGAGATCAGCTGCCAGGTTTACGCTGGATCGTCAGAGCAATTTCCGGAAAAAACCGAGGCTCTGAACTAGAGACATATTCGAGCTGTGTGGAAGAATATTCGAAGTCCGAGAGATTGAGAAACTGCTGCATCAAGTTCAGGGAGTTCACTGAGTCTGTATTACTACTTTACTACTGAAAAACCACCGAATTCCGAGTGCGTTCTGAATCCGAATAGTACTCGAGTTCAACGTCAAGTTCCACAAGTACACGAACCGGGTTCCGTTTCTGTACGATACGGAACTGCACGGAGTATTCCAGCGTACTCCATTCGCATTACTGGGCTTAGGATATTTTACTGACTAAACTACTTTCCGACGTACAAATAAAATACTACGGTGCATAGTGCACAATGTCTCGTCCGATCACTCGGAACGCCCGCCCGGCCACCTTTCACCACACCCAAAATCATGTGCATCGAGCTCCACTTCTAGCCCAGGCCTCCCGAATTTTGGAAAATGTAGAGTTTCACGCTTAGTAAAATTGATTACTGTTTTTCTATCATGAAAATTTACAGTAGTGCTTTAAAAATGTGCATTACTACGTTTTGCGTACCCAGAAAAATTTTTGAACCTCCAGAACCTTCCGTAAATTGGTGGGAGACCAGTGGTGTTCCAGAATTCAATTCATACGAAAAGTAAATTGCGTCCCGCTAAATCAGCGGCCTCCTAATTAGTCCACGAGACACATCGGGGCGCATGACTCGGCTATTCAAACTCCACGCAAAATCTGGGGATCGGGGGACGGCAGCAAAATACGTGATTTCTGGAATCTTGGAGAAAAAGTTATGAATCATACTTAATTTCTCTCTTTCTCTCTCTCTCTCTTTCTCTCTCTCTCTCTCTCTATCTCTCGCTCGCTCCCTGTCCCTCTCCATCTCTTATTTCACTGGCTATATCTCTTCAATTATCAACGTTCTGTGGCTTTTTCGCTATGTCTCTCTCACTCACTCACTCTCTCTCTCTCTCTCGCACTCTCGTTTTCCTTCGATCCTTATGTATCTTTGATTATCGCGATCCTGGATATCCCTGAGCTGTCTCACGTGCTCTTGCTCTTTTCTCGCGCGCGCTCTTTACCATGCTCTTGCTCTCTTGCTTTCTGATTCTCTCGTTTTGGATGTAAAAAAGGGAAAGATTTCTTTTTCAAGCCTTGCAAGTAACATTTTATCTCATTCACTTCGTCTCTCTCACCCTCTCTATCCCTCTTTATCTCGCTCTCTCTCTCATTCTCCAAATCTCAGCTCCTCAAAATTGCTATCCGGTGGCTTGCCTTTTGCCGGATTAATTAGGGCAAGACGGCGGACATTGAGCCGCCGCGGCTCGTGCACAGCTTTTCCCGCTTGTCTACGGCTTTGCCAGCCCCCCCGAAATGGGCCCCGAGGAATGGGACCCACACGAGAAAAAGCGGCTGGAAAAATTGTAGCCCATTGTTTTGGCATTGCCCCCGCCACAGCCACACACACAACCCGAAAATAACCCGAAATAAGCCTTGAAATGGGGGGATGGGACGGAATAGCTGGAATCCAAATTATCGGGGCATCTGTGAGAGTGGAGGCAGTTTTAAAGGGAGGGTGACACCAGGAAAATTGAGGTTTTTTTTGCCTTATTTTCGAAATAATCAGGCTAAAACTGTTGTTGGTACCGTTTTAAGATCTTCAAAAGGCCAAGGTGGTTTTGGGTGGTTAGAAAAGGAGCGCGACACCAGAAAAACTGCCGTTTCCGTCTGGTGAAAATGATGTCAGCACCCCCTTAAAATGAATTTCGAACGATTATGTACCTAAAATCTGCCTTTAAAAGGCTTGCGAACGTCGTTTTGCCATCTTCGTTAAAATTTGCGGCAAAAATCGAGTGTCAACATCCCTATAAAAGACACAAAACTCAAGAAAACCTCTGAAACCCCCAATTTCAAAGGTTCCAGCAAGTTCGATCATGTCACGCTCCCTTTAAACTCCTTTCAAACTCAATTACGCTACACTACCCTATACGATTCCATCAGTCTCTTAGCTCTTTCAACCTCCTTTTACAGGCCTCGTTCTCCGAAGACGGCAAGGGGCAGCTGAAGACGTTGTTGACCAGCCGGCCGCCATGCAAAACGAGGGCCATGAATCCGGTCGGACAGGTGAGTCGCCCTGGGGGATTTCAGTACGGGAGAGTACACCAGTACGCTAGAGTACGCGAGGGTACAATCCACACGTACATGACACTACCCGATTTGGCTACAAGGCCCTACCACCTGCCCACCCTGGAATCGGGGGCCTCGCATTTGTAATTACCTCTTACTAATTGCTAATTGCAATTTCGAGAGCTCCAAGCGGGGGGTAAATTGGGATATTTCTAAAATCGTATAGCCACTTTCAAGGTGGGCTAGCGGTATCTGAAGTCTAGAGAATATTTTTAAAGATACCTTGAAGGCATTTCGTGGGTTCAGGAGACCTGGTAGAATTTCATGGATTTCCGAGCAGAGAAAACTGTTTAGAGGCGCCGGGAAGGTAAGATTCTATGAATTTTTTGGTAGGGACAAAACTGATTAAAGGGGGCCTGAAAAGCAAAATCCTATGGATATGTGCCAAGGATATTATTTTAAACGCGTTAGCGGGCAAACTAGCAGAGATAATTGGGGTCTAAAGGGACCGGAAAAGTAGGATTCTGCAGATTTCGAGGCAGAAAAACGGCCATAAAGGCACCGGGGAAGTATTTCGACGCACCGGGATTTTCGATAAATAATTTGATTTTAAAAGCCATACGGGCAAACTAGCAGTGATACTTGGGGATTAAAGGCACTGGGAAGGCTGAATTTTCTATATCCCACTAGAAATTGCCTCTCAAAGGGCCGATGAAGGCAAGATCTATGAAATTCTAGGGCCAGGGCCAGAAAATCAGGCGCCTTGCAAGAATTAGTGAAAATTGTAGGGGAATTCAATTTTATGTTATTTTTGTTACAAATGCGACCTGTCGACACCTCTTTAAAATGTGTAGAAAAGAAACTAGATTTCTTAGAAGTTGATTTTTTATTTTGGATCAATGCTTCCACATTCTAGCTGTCAGCGTCCCTATAAAAACTCTTACTACGGTTCCAAACAGCTACTAAATACTATTCAAGGAGTTTTTTGTAGCCTTCCACCGCTGTCATTCCCCTTTAAAGATCAATGGTCTAGCCCCGAGGGGTTTTCGTGTTTTTTTGGGGGAAGACGTCCGAAAACGAGGCAGCCCATTCTAATGGCCATGGTGGCGTGTCTGTGTGGGGGTGGATGATGAGAGAAAGTGAGACAGAGAGAGGGGGAGAGAGAGAGAGCGAGAGAGAGAGAGAGAGAGAGAGAGAGAGAGAGAGAGAGACAAACCCAAATAGACAGTCAACAAAATTGGCCCCATCACAAGCCACCCGGCCCTTCTTTCGGCTTCTGGTGCTCCATTTTTTTTGAGGGGTCTGTCCGAAAAGCGAAAACCCGGGTGCTCCCATTAAGGAAAAGCCCCCGCTCTCTTAAGGCTGGGCCCTAAGAGAGGGCCCAAAAGAGAGGGCCCCTCAATTTTGAAACTCATTTATCCGGAAAGCCAGCCGCGAAGAGCCATTTTTCCGTATCTTTGCTAAAGCCAATGAAGGAACGGGGTCAGATGGGGGGAATTATAGGGCGATCTGGAAGTGCGAAAGTTGCGACGGGAAATAAGGGAAAAATAGGGTTAAAGGGATTAGGAAAGGAGATTCTTGGAACTTCAAAAATTACACTTTTGCTCGGCTAGGCGAGAGAGCGATAGAGAGTGCGAGAGTAAGAGAGAGAGAGAGTGAGAGAGAGAGAGAGCGAGAGACAGGCAAACAAAAGACAGACACACAAAACGGTCGTTGTTTTTCCAAAACAAAACGGAATGAATAGCAAATATGGCCTGGCCATATCCACTGACCAGTCTTCGAGTCCCCCAGGATCCTCTGGACGTCAGGAAAGTACAAAACGCGTCCATTTTCAGTTGGTGCTCTGTGTTTTCGGGTTCGCCGTCTCGTTGGCCATTTGCGTTTGGTTGGCATTTTTCTCTGGTAAGTCAAGGAGAGAGAGAGAGAGAGAGAGAGAACGAGGGAGGATGCGAGAGAGAGTCTCTTAAAGCCAATTTTTTAGGTGAGGGCTATTTCTGGAAGCGTATGGTCTTCGCATCCGGAGCAGCAGTTTGCTGCCTAATGTTCGCCCTACTGGCATACACCAGCAAGAAGCGAATAGATCAGTGGGTTCTTTCTTCTTTGGCGGTTCTAAAGGGACTTGAAAACGCGGAAACCGACCTTTCTGTCTACTAGGTCTCGACATATACGAAACTACAAGCACAATCTTTCCGTTTAGCCCGCAAGAACCGGAACCCCTCCCGGACCTCTCCCAGGATCGGCGGAGATCAACAATTGGTGGCCGGAGCAGTAAGAGGTCGATAGCCCATTCGGCAAGCGGGGATCATCATTCCGCTTCAGCGCAGCCAACGCAGGTAGGCAAACTCGTAGGGGTTTTTGAGGAGATCAGGGGTTACTAGTAGGACCCCAAGGGCAGCTAGCAGAGGTGTCCAGGGAAACACGGACACTTGGTCAAACTGCAGAAAGTAGCGCGGGAGGAAACTTCGCAGAGGTTCTTTGCGGAAAAGGAACCATAGTTCCAAGCCAGCTAGCAGAGATTTTTTGGGAAATTGAGGATTTTTCGGAGTTTTGAGGGCATCTGCGGCCTAGGAAAGCTAGCGGGGGTTTTCTGGAATAACTTAACGGTATTTTGGCCCAGCTCAGGTTTGCAACGCAATCCAGCAGCGATTCTTTGCGGAAAAACCGTCTTAGAATTTTCTACTACGTTCAAAGGCCAAGGCGAGCTACTTACTAATTTCTACTTTATGTAGGCAGGCTAGCAGAGATTCTTTGGGAACTTTTTAGCTCTTCCTAACGATATAGAATTTTATGAAGGCTAGCTAGCGGAGATTCTCGTGGAATTTTCCCTCCCTCCAATCCTGCTAAATCCGCACGATTCCAAATTACACTCCAAAAATCGTACTATTTTTTCCTAGGTTCTCGTCGTCCAGAACAAGGAGTAATCGCGCGCTTCAACAGCCCCACCAGCTGCCGGTCAACATTTTCGCAATTTTCGGATTGTTTTCGATTTTTCTGATTTTTGGAGTATTTTGAAGGCTTTCGTTTCTCGTTATTTGCCCTGATTTCCGCGTTATTTCCAAGACCACACATTAATGGGAGAGTTTCCACCATTACTATCCCCCACAACTTCTACTTGCCTTTTTGTACATATGGACTACGCGGTGCGCCATTCCAACCCATAAATTCTCAACAAATTATTCAAAATTCAAAAACTCGGTTTTTTTTTTTCTAATAAGGAGTGCTTTTTTTGAGTCATACGCAAATCATTTCCAAAGATAGTGCATTCGATAGAGAATTTCATTCTGAGTAACGCTATAAGGTTCATTTTTGCAGAATGGCCGTCCCCGATTTTATAAAATTAAAAAACTAAAACGGTTTTTTTCCTACATCCCTCGGCGCGCATCCATGGCAGGCATGGCTAGCCACCGGGACAAGGGGGGCCTAGATGGCCTCCCAACCACGATTGATGATAGCGCAGTCGGTAGTGCGGTTGTCTCCGAAACTTTTTTGGACTTCTCTGGGAGGTTCGATTCTTCCACGTGTAATTCCTTTTGCTTTTTGAATTTTTTATAGCGGTGAATGGCTTTTTGGCTTCAATTGATCTTTATGAGCTCCGCTCTATGAGCCGGCACGACTATAGTAAAATCCCGGTGAACAGTGACAAGACTCGGGCCTGGAGACTCCACTTTGATCAACTTTGAAGCGATTGTCAACTCAAAAACGCAAAAATAACATCCCTGGGTGGTTGGGTTGGGAGGCCATCTAGGCCCCCTTGTCCCGGTGGCTAGCCATGCCTGCCATGGATGCGCGCCGAGGGATGTAGGAAAAAAACCGTTTTAGTTTTTTAATTTTATAAAATCGGGGACGGCCATTCTGCAAAAATGAACCTTATAGCGTTACTCAGAATGAAATTCTCTATCGAATGCACTATCTTTGGAAATGATTTGCGTATGACTCAAAAAAAGCACTCCTTATAAGTCTTTTGCTACATTTTTTGTCATCCTCCCACCTTACTCTAGTCGGCTTCTCGTGATTATAATTATTCATGGATTATTATGCGGATTTTGTACTCTTTTTGGAATAAATATTTTTGAAAACGATTTGTTTTAGTTCCTACATTTCTCAGAGTTCAATTTCCATTCAAAAAATTTACTAGAATTCCTTAGAAATTCTGTCCTTTTATCTGTGGCTTTTGATTATTTTTTTAGTATATTTCGGTTAAATAAAACAATAAAGTTAAGCAAAAAAAATTTAAAACCATTGGAAACGCACCTTGGCATCATCCACCGACGTGATAGCTAGCTGGGATTCTTGGATGATGTCCTGGACGTAGGTCAGTTTTTCGCTAAAAATAAACATAACGTCACCAATTTAGCATTTGAAGACACTAAAAATTAAATTCTTCTTTACTTACCGTACTCCCTCCAGCTCCTCCCCAATGGCCTCGCGCTCAGTGACTTCTTGCACGGAGATGAAGGCTTTTTCCTGAAGATAACGGGTTTAAAAAATTTTATTTATCTTTCTCTCGCTCTCTCTCTCACCCTCTCTCTGTCTGTCTCTCTCCCTCGCTCTTGTTCTCTCCCACTTCTCTCGCTCTGTTCCTTTCCTATCCCTGTCTCTCTCTCTCTCTCTCCCTCTCTCTCTCTCTCTCTCTCTCTCTCTCTCCTTCTCTTTCTCACCCACCAGTGCACTGATCTGATCGAGGAGTCTATGTCTCTCATCAATCCTCCTCTCCAATTCCTCTTCCATCCTCTGCACGGCATTCTTCTCATTCACAATCCTCATCAGCCTCTTCTCCAGCGCTGTCCATTTTGCTTTAGCGGCTCTCGGATTGAAGATCTCCTTCCCGTTCCGCTGCACTCCTCTTCCCGGCGCATTTCTGGCAGCAGCTCCCGCAGCTCTTGCATTCTGACCTGCCACACGTTGCGCGTCGCGTTGCTGCTTGCGGAGTCGGTTGACCTGAAAGAATTCAAAGTTGACCAGAAAAATTTGTAAAATTATGATGCCTAAAGGCGTTGCGTTGGCCCTACGGAACTGACGCAAAACGTCCGCAGCGTGTCTAAAAATTTCCGTAAAATAACCTCATCAGTGGTCCGCTTCATAAAAGCTTCTCGCTGCTTGTCCTTCATCTCGAGTGTCTTGATCTGTCCGTCCTTCTTCCTGGCCTCCTTGTCGAGCGCGGCAATTTTCTTGGCGCTCTTCATCTGCTCCTGTTGTGACTTCTTGATGGCGTCGCGGATCTGCTTGACGAGGTCAACCTGAAAACCCAGGATTTTAAGATTTTTTTCGCCTCAAGAATTCCAGAATATGCATTCTAACGGAGCCAGGAAGCTTGGTGATGCCCTTTTGATTTACTAGGCCTGGACAAGTACGTAGAGCTCCAAAAAAAACACCCGAGACAAAATTTTTTTTGCCCGTGGGGTCACGTAATAGACGCTGAAACCTCGATTTAAGGCGTCATTTGAAGCGCTGCGTAGTTGTCTAGGCCTAGTCGAAAAGGGGGCCAATTTCGACACTTCCTAGTGCCTTTAATTGATCCAAAAATTAGGGAACAACAGTAATTACGTTGCAATCTTCCATTCCTGAAAACCCTACCTTGACCTTCTTCAGGTCCTTCAACTCGGACTGGTAGCGCGTCATTTGTTGTCGTTCGACCTCCTGGCGGGCCTGCATCCGCTTGTGCTCCCGTTCGATCATTTGCAGCTTTTTGAACTCGTTGCGCATGTCGGCCAGCTTGCGCTCGTAGTCCTCGCGGATTTGCTGAACGGAAGACATTGTACGGAGTTGTACTGCGGAAATCAGCCCAAAATCGGGTTTTAGCTTCGGCTTCATTAATTCCAAGCGGTTTTCTGGAGTTCGGAATCAAATGAGGAGAGAGGGAGAGAAAGCTAGAGAGAAAGCGAGAGAAAGACGGAGAGCGAGCAAGATAGAAAGAGAGCGAGAGAGAGAGAGAGAGAGAGAGAGAGAGAGAGAGAGAGTTAGCTCACCTTCTGCCTCTCCTCAGCCATCTTGTTCGCCCCTCCCTTCGTCGACATCTCAGCCAGCATCTTGTCGCGCTCCGCTTCAGTGGCTTTTATCCTGGTGCTCAGTTCAGTCAGCTTCTTCTCATAGGTCAGTCGAACTTCAGAGAGTCGGCGCTCAGACCGCTCGAGCTCGGAGATGAGTCTAAATTCAGGATTCCAATTTTCGAGGATTTTTTCCACCTTTCCTTGATGTTGATCTCGGTCTCGAGGTCGGCAAGATTTTCACGAAGGGCCGTTGTTGCCGGGCTCTCATCGTCTGGGAGGTCATCCTCATCGTCGCCGTCACCTACAGATTGGAAGTTAGGAGGCAATCTTGCAGAGATTCTTTGGGAATTGCCAGTTATTGGGGCTAGCTAGCGAAGATCCTTTAGGAATTAATGACATTGAGGGCAAACTAGCGGAGATCCTTTGGGAGCTTTTTTCCAATCTGACCTTGTCTAACTCTCTTTATAAGCTGCCCCAACTACCGTACCATCATCGCTGACGTCTTCTTCCGTGTTCTCGAGGGGAGAAGCGTAATCCGACGTCTCCTCGTTTGTTTGATCCTGGACGGTAGCCAATCGGTTCCTGAGTCGATCGATGTCGTTTCTGGCTTCTTCGATCAGCTGCTGGCCACCCGAATCGAACACCGAGGCTCCCATCGATTGGTGCATACCGCCGGACATCGCCTTAAAGATACGTATTAATTTTACGTAACCGGTTCTATCGAAATTTCTATTTGCGGCAAATTAAAACAGTACTACTAGACCATCCTACAGTACTCACCTGATTTTTCCACCTCGCGTTCTCCTTCCGTAGCTGCTCGGACGTGGCTTGTGCTTCGTAGAGCTGGGATCGGAGCTGGAATTTGTGAAAATACGCGGTATCCTGGTGTTTCCTACCTTCTCCACCTCATCCAAGTACCCACGGACCACAGATGCGAAGGCGTCGTCATTTTCTGGAGGGGAAAAATTTGGGAAGCTTGCAAAATATACCTTTATCACCCGAAAGCACCACGCCGACCTTCGCGCAGTCGACTTTAGCCTGAAAATAATCAAATTTACATTTTTTTCGAGCAGGTTTGAAGGTTCTCAAGCTACAGTAATTATACTTGAATATTAATACAATTATTATTGAAATATAAACCTGTAACTCCACATTTCTGCCTCGCATAATCTCGTTTGTCTCCTGAAGGGCTTTGACGCGGAAGCGGAGTTGGTTGACTTCGGCCTGGAAGGAAAGGTAGTGAGAGAGAGAGAGCGAGAGAGAGATAGAGAGAGAGCGAGAGAGAGAGAGAGAGAGAGAGAAGACGAGGAAGAAAGGCTCAAGAAATCCACCGTAAGCATGATATTCTCGTGATATTGATCCGAGACGACTTCCATACCCTCGGCATCGACAGTACGACGGCCTAAAAATGAAGTGAAGATATTAAAAAAACATTAAGTGAATCCAAAAATCTCTTTAACAACTGCATAAAAATATGCAAATTACCGTACCCTGCCGATACTCCAAGATCTCGGTCTCGAGCTGCGCAATTCGAGCTCGAAGTTCTCCGATGGCTTTGGAAGATTTATCTTGATTGGCGACGACCTGAAGAGTAAAATTAATTATTTTTTAAGTCATTAAAATATTATAAAATCCTATATTACCAGAATGAGCCTTTAAAAGGTTATATTAGGATTTAAAAACAAAAATTAAAGAATATAAAAATATCTGGAAAATCCTTACCTTATTCTTGATGTTCTTCGCCCGGTTCGCGTACTTCATCGTGTTCAGCGTTTCCACGAAATCGGAATCCGATGGCGAGACACATGCGATCATTAGTGTGCGGCTGGATGCGAAAAATTTAAAGAGCCTTTGAAGTGTTACCTATTTCCTCCCAGCGAATCTTGCAGCAATCGAGTGAGCTTCGAGTCTCGGTACGGTACATGTGACACCTTTCCACTAGCGCCACCAAGAGCCGAGATGACGTTGCCGAGGGCCAACTAAAAACGCATTAAAATACTGACAAATTCAGGAAAAATCGATTACGCCATGAAATTCTATCTCTATGGATTGCAAACAAAAAAACCTTTTTAAATTTTTTTATTTCAAAAAAATGGTATACATAAACGATTCGCAAACTACGCGATGTTTGCGTTAGTTTCAAGTTTTTCCGTTTAAAAGACCTAGGAAGGCTAGAATCCGTAGAAATCGCTTCCAAAAAATCAATAACTCAAAAAAAATATGTATGTGGTGTTTCCTCAAACGTAAAATACGGTGTTTTGGCGCATCAATTAATCTTTTTCAGAAAATCCATGGAAGCTAGCCTTCCTAGTTCCTTTGACTTTTCAAAAACTACGCAACGCACCAGTCCACAGTTGATCGAAATTCCCTCCTTGGCTCGATCTCCAGTGGCCCCGGTCCTTTTCAGCCTCTCCGAGCCGGCCAAATCGACAAAATGGAATTTTGCCGTCAGGATTTCGAGCTCCGTCTCTCCAGCTGATGCGGATTCTGAAAAATTGCGTTTGTTTTTATTCATTAAAATAACAGTTACCGCCTTGTAGTGCCACTCTCTGTTGCCGAATTGTCATCGTGAAAATGGCATGGGATCTGGAGGATTGTTCGTTCATGTTGGTGGCGGCAACCGTTCGATTCAGGGCTCCGTTTTTCAGGATTTCGAGGGTCTGAAAAATTGAGGGTACTTGAAAAACAGGACAACTTTAAAAGGTTCTTTAGGATTTCCGGGGGAGTATTTCCGGGGAAGCCAAATTTTGTCCTGCTTTTCCCGGTTGACCTAGTAATCAAATATAAAGTGTTTTCACATTGTTTTTAGTAAATTTGAACTATATTTAAAGTAGAAAAACCTTTCAAAAAAGGTTAGCAAAATGTTTGTAAAAGTCGAAAATTTAATCATTTTGGGTCTTTCCCCCGCGCTAATCCTAAAGGTTCTATAAGATTTTTCGACCTAAAATTAAATTTTTTATTTAAAATGTGGGTAGTTTTTATGCTCAAGAATAGCTAAAAACCATTTAGAAACGCATGTGCTATTTAGAAAAAAATTTAGGCTTGGGCCGAAATTTGGTTTCCCCCGAAATACTAAAGAACCCTGTAAAAGGAAATTCAAATAATAAGAATCCTAGTAAAGGTAAAAAAACGTTTTGAGCGAAAACTCGAAAAAAGTTGATTTTCACCTGATGAGCGTCCGATACAAGCCTCGTCGCGCATCCATGGAGGTAGATCTCGCCTTTTTGCACGTCCTAAGACAAGATCGTATATTTGAAATTTGCTACGTATAAATAGGCACAGAGAAGCTGTAGTTTAATGGCCCTCAATGTTGGAAACCCTACTTCTCGAATTCCAATATTTGCCGAAGAGCTCCGGTCGTCAGAGAGGAGATCGAGAATTTCCTCGTTGTAAAGCTAAAACAAAGCTAAAATTGCTAGCAAATTAACGTTATTAAAAGTCATTCTTAAAAGCACCCAAATTTGCGTTTGTTAATTTTCCTATTAACTCTTGACAAACCTCAATGAACTGCACGGAAACGTCAAAAGTTGGCGGAACAATTCCTTTATCCGCCGCTTCACCGCGAAGTTCGGCAATTCGCCGGAAGACGTGGTGGACGGCGCGGGGGACGACACCAATCTGAAGTTACTCATTCTCGCTCTTTGTTTCTCTCCCTCCCCCCCTCCCCCCGTCCTCCCTTGCCCCCCACCCCCCCCCTCCCCTTCCCCCCCCCCCCCCCACTCTCTCTCCCACTCTCTCTCTCTCTCTCTCTCTCTCTCTCTCTCTCACCACCGATAAAACCTTACCAGCTCATCCGGCACATTTCCGGAGTCAAAAGCCGTTCCCATAGTGTGCGTCTTGCCGGAGCCGGTCTACAAATAATTTTATGTTATAATTTGTTATGCAGAAAGTATATATCTTTAAAGGTATCAGTTTTTAAGGTATCCCCTGCCTTACTTACCTGTCCATAGGCCAGCACCGTAGCGTTGAACCCATCAAAGGTGCCTTCGACGAGTTTTTCGATGCATTTTTCATAGATTTCCATCTGGAAAAATCACATTTTCAACCATATCATCTGTTTTTGGCTCAAATACATTGTAAATTTGCATAGTAATAATATGTTTTTTACCTGCTGAGACTGTGTGTCGAAAACATTATCATAGGTGAAAGAGCGATCGCCGCCGATCGTTACCTAAAATTCTAGTTTTTAGAGAAAGAGAGAGAGAGAGAGAGAGAGAGAGAGAGAGTGGGAAAGTAAAAGAGCCGTACCTGTTGCTCATTTGGTATAACGTGGGTGCAGATCTTCGACCCGTCGAGCTTCTCCCGGTTGCCCTGGGGGCGGATCCTGAAAAAGGAATTCAGTGATTATTAGCTTTTTCTCTATTTTTTTTCTCGTTTTTCTGATTTTCAAGTTGTTTAGTTTTTCCATAAGAAGATGCTGTTTCTGACCTTGAACTACGGTACCGCCATAAAAGGCCCCAACCCCAAGCTAGCGCCCTAAAATTATGAGCGACCCCCGGTGACGTGGGGGGTTTACAACCGGAATTTGGCGCGGAGCGTAGGGTGTTTGGGTCTTTGGAGATGAATAATCTATGTATGCAAATAGGTCCTATCTCTATTTGGGTTGGTTTTAAAGGGCTTGCGACACCATGAAATTCATATCTCCGATTTCCGATTCGAGAAAATCGAAAATAACCTGTTAAGATCTTAAATTTGTCGCTGCCTTTCATAACTTTTAATGGCTAAAGTAATTTCGTATATAACTCCCGCATTAAATTTAATAAATTTGTCCAATCCAGTTTTTCCACGTTTTTCCCCGCCGTTTCCCGGATCAGCCATGCCCTCCTCGGGGTCGAAATCGGTGGATCCGGTTTACCCATGCCGTATCAGCCGGTTTGTGCATGCGCCTGTCACCCCCGAGATAAAATTAGCATAGCCACAAGGCCGTCCGGTGGAGCGTCGCGTAGTTTCAAATAATTTTCAAGCCAGAAAAATACGAAGACACTCCAAAAACGGGCTAAAATCTTTTTGTTCGTTTTTTTACAGAGATCGGGTACCGAATATCCTCCGAGGCTAGGCTTTGAAAGTGGTAGTGAAGCCAAAATCCACAAGAGACGGCTTTCTAAAGGGGTAGGTCTTTCTAAGCCAAAAATTCGCAAAAATATTTTCTTTCTGGCTTCCCAAAAAATTAGTAAAGACAGAAACGACAAGTTCCGACTTCTGAAAGGGTCGGTAAGCCAAATATCCGCTAAATTTATCTTTAAAGGTCACTTAAAGCCAAGATCCACAAATCTAGCGTTATCCTAGGCCCTATTTCCTACCCTTTTTCCTAAGCTGATCCCCTTGGTGGCTCCCTGAGAGTGGAAGAGTCTCAATATTTGGAGCGCGCGAGCCCCCCCCCCCAATCAAAGCAAATACTGTGGCCCCGGGGGCACGATCGGATGGGACGGAACGCCCGGAAGGTCGGAAGGTAGCGCTTCGGATTATCCGCTCGTTCGCGACTCCCTATCGTAAGCTGAAAAAAGCGGAAAATGACGAATCTAAGGACAAAAATGGAATTTTTTCTGAAGCGTTTTTCCCTAATTTCAGGGTGTTTAGGAGTCAGAGGCCTTAAAACGCTTTGCCAATCCCTTTAAATCCGGGTTGAATCTTCACCTCCGACCATCTGCCAGCCGTCCCGCACCCATTCGAGCTCTAACAATAAGCCCCCGGTGCCCAAGAATGACAAGTGACCCCCAGACAGCTAGCTGGCCCCAGTCTGGGTCAACCAAATCGATAAGCTTGGTCCCGTCATTGGGCTTGAGGATAATTAATGGGGATGGTAAGAGGATGAGGATGAGATGGTGAGCACGAGCTTGATATTCTACTAATAGTCTGAGCATGAGCCCAACCTCTATCTTTTCTCTCACGCTATCTCTCTCCCTCTTCACTCGCTCTCTCACTCTCTCTCTCTCTCTCTCTCTCTCTCTCTCTCTCTCTCTCTCTTTCTATCTTCCAATTCCCTTAAAAATTCGTGCCAATTAGCATCTAATGCCTTCTACAGTCAT
Organism: Mesorhabditis spiculigera; assembly: GCA_958295435.1. Lineage (NCBI taxonomy): Eukaryota > Metazoa > Nematoda > Chromadorea > Rhabditida > Rhabditidae > Mesorhabditis > Mesorhabditis spiculigera. The sequence goes on along the minus strand of CATQJA010002702.1, from coordinate 1,006,646 downwards.
ATGGTGGGGGACCCCATTCCGAAAGGGTACTAATTCCGGTCGGTGGCTCCCACCACCTGGCCCTATGAATTATCGGGGAGACCGAGTAGCTAGCTGGGAGGAAGGGAGGAAGGTCAGATCCGGTCGGGCGGGCTGTCCGATCGACGTATGTTGCAAAAAACACACAACACGGCCAGCCACAAGCTGCCGGCAGCCATTTTTCACCGCCGGTGTTGCCTAACAAAAAACATGGCTATTGAATGGCCCGACAGGCTGGAAAATTGGATGTGATGGAAAATCGGTCAAAAATAAATTAATTAATTGAAGGAAGAGAGAGAGAAAGAGACAGAGAGAGAGAGACATAGAGAGAGGGTGAGAAAGAAAGAAAAAGAGAGAAAGAGAGAGAGAGAGAGAGAGAGAGAGAGAGAGAGAGCTACAGCGAAAAACTCCAATTGATGAAATTCCGTAAGGCTACGAACCTGAGGGCCACCTGCACGGACGCGGCATCGGAGCGCGTGCTGCTAAGGAGATCCATTTACGACATGAAATCCTGAAAGACGTCAAAGTTTCAGAATTTTGTTAGTTTGCGAAATCAGGACACGTAAAAAAGAAATCAATAGATTTTTGGCATAAGAAAAATCCTAACCTTAAGAGGCGAGAGAACTTTTAAAGTAGGGTCGTTTACAGACATGGAAAGAGGCAGAAAAAGAGAAAGAGAGAGAGCGAGAGAGAGGGAGCGAGCGGGCGAGAGCGAAAAAAGCTGAAAATTAAATAATTACATACAAAACTTGACCTTGGCCTTTGAAACGTACCGGCTTGGCAGATGTAAGTATCGGATTCCGATTTGTGCGGATCCGGTTACCACCACCCACCCACCCACAAGCCCCTAACCCACACGCTAACCGCCCTTATGAAATGGGTTAGCAGGCAGGCCGCAACGAGGATGGCGAAGGAATAACATAAACTAAAGCCGTAAGAATGCCAACAATTAAAAATTCCGAGAAGGTAAAAAACCGACAGCCAAAATGCCGATAACTGAATGCCGAAAAACTAGAGGTCGCCAAGCCAAAATGCTGCCGGGAAAAGTTATAGCCAAAACTCCGACAATAACCGTAAATTCCGAGACGCCAAATGCCGAAAAGTGAGAGTACGCAAAACGCCTATAGACAAAATACCGACATGCAACGCCTAAATTCCAGAGAGAAGAAGTAAAGAGAGAGACAGGGGAGAGAGAGAGAGAGAGCGAGCTAGAGGGGATAGAGTGAGAGAGCGAGAGAGAGGGCTCGCGAGAGAGAGCGGGAGAGAGCGAGAGAGCGAGAGAGTGAGAAATCAGCATGCGCTGTTTCCTGACACGCAGTCAAAATTAGGCATTTTCAAGGCTCCTAAAGGCACGGTGACACCGGACACGATCTCGGTTTTCACGATTGTTAAAAATCCAGTTCATTAGCCCGGTTTTGCTTTATTTTCGGATTTCAAGCGCCTTGAAAAGCTGCCCCTTGTCCCCCAGGGCCCCTCAATTTGCATAGCGAAATTATTGCGAAAGGGCACTCGGTCAAGGCCACCCATACTGCTGTTGTTGCTGCTCTTTTCGCACTGCGACTCCTCCTAGCGGAAAATTTGACGCTCCCTGGCAAAAGGGGGACAGCACCCGAAAAACGGCTGTCCACCCAAAAGGCCGGCCGGTGGATTTTGAAAGAGCCTACCCGAGAATGGGTGGGTTTTGAAGGTTATTGGAATCGGGGGCGATGCATCCTTTCAGGTAAACAAAAAAGAGTAATTTTCTGGAAATAAATAGAATTAAAATGGGAAAAATCAGAGAGAACCAACTTGAGATCGAGCTCCACGATTTTCATGGCGTAATCGGTTTCTTAATTTGCCAAAAGTCCCAAAAACTGCGCGCGAGACAAATTTGGAGTTTGCAGCTGAAAATGACTGTTTTCTACTGGATTTTCTTACGGTCCTTTTTTACTAAAAAAATGATAAACTGTGATACTGATCGCACGAATCAAAAAAAAATTAAAGCGCGTTAAAAAAAAATTTAGAAAGTTGGCGTTCAAAATTGAGCATTATGACATGAAAATCGTCTGCTGTTCACCCTTATTTAACGTAAAATAATTATTTAAATTATTTAAAAATAGGATTCAGCAGCAATTTTTAGCAACATGAATTAGATACAGTCATTAATGCGTCAATTCGCTTAAAAAGATTAAAAAATTTCAGCTGAATTTTATATGGCAGCAAATTCCCTTTTTCGAATGCAATGCGGAACCACCGAAATTTGCACAAATAAATTTGGCAGGAAAATCGCTGGCTTTTTGAATACATATAATTACAGTAAGCTAAAAAATACAAAAAATATAAAATTAACAGTATTCAAATCCAATTTTGTAGCACTAAAAATATAGGGGCAAACCAGGGTTGAAAAGCCGCTTCGCGACTTTTCAACCCTGGCCCCGTTTGGACAAATGAAACTGTAAAATTTGCATAATTCAGCCTCATGAAGCTGACAGAAATGAAAAGATTTCCTTCCATCCCTTTTTATAGGCTTCTTCTACTTCCGGTATATGCTAATTGTTTCCTACCAAAGAGGGTTCTCGAAAATTTTAGAAAAACTTATTTTTAATATCGAAAATAGCTTATTTCGATAATTCTGTTATGCGTGCAGTCATCGCAGAGCCATTACGCACCTAATGATGTATCATACGCACCCTAATATTCATCCCCTATTGAGTTATCCTCCGGACATACAGACGGAAGTTGCATGCAAATCGACACACACACACAGACACAAATAGTAGGATTTTAGGTACCACCCAGAATTATGACATGAAAATCGGGCAGCCCGGCAAGAAAATGACGAGCGGGAAATGAGCAAGCATATGTTCCTCGTGCTCCTCCTCAAAGGCTGAGGAGCATGAGAAGAGGGCAGGCTGCGGCTGGCCGTGGGAAGGAGGGGGGGTCAACCTATCGGCCGGCCATTCATTCCGGGCAGACCGGCCTTCTCTCTGTCTCTTTCTCTTTCCGCTGGGCGCACATTTGTGTGGGCGGAGCCTGGGCGGTTGCAAAGAGCGCACAATATCCCGGGCTGCAAAGGACAGGGCGGGCAATCGCCTTACCGGGAAATAGGCCTTGGTTGCCTACACCTACTGACTGATTCACTCAAATATTTGCACGTGCCTGGGCGCCGCTTGGGCCGGAAACGAGAATAACTGCCGGCCGGGTTTGTATGTACGATTATTTGGGGTGGGATATCGATTTTGGTCTTCAACCAGCTAATCTCTATTACCGTCTTTTTATACTTTACAAATTATGGCTGTCAGCAATTCATTAGCGTCTGTCCTGTGTGGATTAAGTCGTTGCTTTGGTCTCTATATTAATGCTTACTTTGAAATCACGAATTCTAAAATTTGCGATTTGTCGCTGTTTGATAAATTACGACATCATAAGCTATTCTATTTTTGCTTTCAAAGCCACTCATTTTCAAAACAAAATCTAAAAATTGCGCATTTTTATGCTTGATAAATTACGGCATTTTAAGAGCGGCATAGTCGAGCGTATTATGTCATGTTTCTGGACTTATCGAAAAATTAAGTTTGCCGCCTGATAAACTCCCCCGCCCCCCTGGATAATGAGAGAACCCCCATCTTGACAAGATATTTCATTAGTGCGTCCACCTAATACATGTAAAAATTATCTGTTTTCCGAAATAATCCTATTCAAAAAAAGAGTCCCTTTCCTTTCATAATCCTTCCGTGTCAGCATTGCCCTTATCACATGTCAAGGAGAATTAACGAGCGACTATTTTTGGCAGGAAAGCTCCGTTTTTAATTTATTTAAACATTTTATCCATTAAGTTGTCCTTAAATAGTCATTTTAGTCTGCGAAAGAATCCCCGAAAATAGCCGCAATTCCATCTAAAGCCAACAGGCAATAAATCACACAAACGACCTTCTCGGACTTAAATACCTAACTATATTAATTCTAAGGTCAAGCTAAAAACTGATCACCACCCCTTGAACTCGCCCATTTTGTGCCCCCGTAATCTCCCGGCATTTCAATTTCCCAGATCACACCTCGGAAAAGCGCTCTCTGCTGTGTTTCAAAACCGCCGGGTCCACCCGCCGCTTTTGCATTTGCATTTCGAGAGCCCGGCTCCAAAAAAATGTGCGGAAGGAGTAAAAAGCTAGAGGAGCCGACGAGGGGCCCGAACTCGTCATAAAAGTATGGATTCTTGCCGTTTTCACAATGCCCCGGAACAGGCACCGCCCGAATCGGCCAATCAATCGAACCGGCCCGCCGGGAGGGGGCTCTGCCGGCCCAAAAACGGGAGAAACATCACCGCCCGGCGCTGATCGTCATGTTCCGCCTTTTCGGGCGGGTCGATGATGATCGATGGGGCATGAATTTAGCATTTTTGAAAAACTTGTCGTGGCTTTGCGCATTTTATCTGTCCAAACCTACGTTTTGCTCCCTTGGATATCCAAAAAACCCATGCCATCTTATTTTCTTGCATTTCCTTCTGCTTCCTCTACCTAAGGTTTCGTCTAATCCCTCCTGAAATCCGAAATGTCCGTTTTTAAACGTTCTGAAACGAGGTTATAACGTAGTGCATAGAGCGCAAGTAGTAAAAATGTGCAGAGAAGCCCCGCGTTTTAAATCCCTAGCTACGTCGGGCTCCTTTGAGCGCGTTAATACTATGCGGTCCTTGCTTTTTTGGTTGAAACATTTCATTTTACTTCCTTTCCTTCGTTTTTGCTGTACAAAAACTAAAAACCTCGATTCTATGGATTACTAGTTTTTAAAAATTTTTAATTCTTTTAATGACTTGCTAAAGCATTTGCATTAATTTTTTCAAATTTTAATTCTTTTAATCTCTTCCTAAATCAATCCGATTTGAATCTCTAAACCCCACCCCAAAGAGAGAACAATCAATTCTTGCAAAAATTGGTCTATTTGCTCAGCGCTCTCCAGGCTCTAGTCATTACCACCGAATGACACATTGTTGACTTTTACCAGACCATATTTTTCTATTTTCTACTCCCCAAACAGTCCATAAAAAGTTCAAATCCCCGGATTTCATAACCAAAAAGACGCCTAGTGTAAACACGGCTTTTCCTTTCTCGAATTACTGATTCCGGTGTTTTCCCGTATATCTGTTTGTGCCGGATGTTCGGCGCCGGGTTTTTCGTGGGCTCAAAAACCTGACGGATTGCCACGGTTTTCACGAGATAACGTCTTTTCAATTTATTTAATTCGTAAAATGACTATTTCTAAAGTATTCACCAGCTAAAAATAAAGCCGTGGGACCTCGAAATGAGCTTATAGAGGTCTGAAAAAACTGGGAAATTCTCAGCGTTTGGAATTTATTATGTTTACATCTGGTTAATTCGCAGAGCAGCTAGCCCCAAAGTGTTTAACAGGGTAAAAATAAACCTAATTAGCCGGAAATCATCGCCGCCAAGATCGTATCGACCTAAAAAACATGGGAAAAGATCTAAAATTCTCACGGTTTTCTTACCTACTGCGTCTAAATCTATTGGATCCTTATTAAAACGACGTAATTGCTATTTCCTACGTCATGATTTAATCTGCCTACTTTGAATTTTTTTCCACAAAAATGATATCGAGGAGCCCAAGATCCTTGCGAAGCTTTCATGAGTACTCTTATCTCGTTAGCCCCAGCTCAATAGCTCGAAAAACGTCAATAATTGTATAGAAAAACGCGCCTCGATTTGAAAATCAAGTAAGGCAACACGCAAAAGAATCGTATAAAAAAGGTCAATAAAACGTGCGGGGTTTACGCGGCCACGCGGTGCCCTGGCAAATGAATGGCCGATGAGGGCGACTAGGTCTAGCGGGGTGGACAAGGCCGAAAAAGGACGACTTGAAATGGGACACACTCGAAAAAGAAAAGCAGGAAAGAACGCGCAGAAAAAGGTGCAAGGACACCTGGGCGCGCATTTCGCTGCTGGAGGCGCGCCGGGCAGAAAGAGTGGCCTTGTCGCGTTAATTGGATGCACCGAGGGTTTTTTATAGATTTTAGCGCGTAGATGAAGGTTTTCCAGTTCTAGATCTATTTGACTTTGATTTAGATGAATTTCTGCGTGTTTTATCAAATTTTCGAGCCATATTTCTCTGCAAAACTTTAAATTTAGATGAAGTTTTGCTGGTTTTAAACCTTTTTCAATTGTCAAATCTGCTCACTGAGGGGTTTTCGCAAATTTTATGAAGCGGAAAACTATTTTTGGGCCTTGAATCTTCTAAACTGTTAATTTTACGGAATTCTCAGAATAAAATTAATAATTAATAAATTCTCGGAATTTTACTCGTTCTATATTTTCATTTGCTAAATCGATGGTTTTTCCTCGATTTGGACAACGAGAGACGATTTTTGAGCCCTGAAATCTTGTAAAAAATGTAATTTGTAGAAATCCTTCTCGTTTTTTTAATTTTCGACTCCCGATTTTGTTTTGCTAAACCGCGCGCTTCTCGATAAACCTGTCGTAACCGTTTTCGACGTTCTTCAAAGCCGAAAAATTTATTACTGCTTTTTTACCAATTTAGCACATGTTATCGAGCCCAATTTTCGCTATAAACGGTAAAATTATATTTATTTTAGTTTGTATTTCCTATATGCCGTTTTCATGGGCTTCAAACGTTGTATATAAGCCTTTTTTCAGCTTCTTCGATGAGCAGCGCCCACCCGCGTGGCCTCGAGGAAGGCGATGACGCCGAGTGAGTTTTTCGTATATTTTTGACGCTTTTAAAAAACAAAACGTTTTAAAAATACCCCTCTTTCTTTCCAGCTTGAAAAACATGCGCCTGTACAACATTCTCGGTGTGAAGAAGAAGGCCAACGACGAGGAGATCAAGAAGGCGTACCGGAAGCTCGCCCTCCGCTACCACCCCGACAAGAATCTCGATGGCGACCAGGAGAAGACGGATAAGGTATGGATTTACGCTTCAAACGAGCTTTTTCTGAAGCTTTAGTAGGTGTACCTTTCTTCCTCTTCTAGAAAATTTTCCTTTTTAGAAGATTTTTACGAGCGTCTATACGTTTCTAAACCTTGTAAATGAAAATATAGCTTAAAAATTGTAGATCTACCATAGTTTCCTTTTTTAATGACAGTTCTTGATTTTCTAAACGTATTTTTAGATTTTTTTTTGCATTTTAAACCTGATTAGGAACAGCTCTAAGCGTTTCTCTATGTCGATGGCTTTTGTAATGTGCTATGTAATGTAATATCCCGAGAAAACAGGTTTTACTTAGTTTAGCTACTTTTAGGAGTTTTATTGCACAAGTATAGCTTAAAAGCTAGTACAAAACTGCCGTTATATGACTTTTTTCAGTTCAAAGAAATCAACTACGCCAACTCTGTGCTCTCAAATCCTCAGAAGCGAAAGGTAACGCCAAAAATACTCGATTTTGAACGTTTTTCGTTTAGATTTACGACTTATACGGCGATGCGGGCTTGAAGTTGATGGACCAGTTCGGCGACGACGAGCGGATGTTGCGCTGGATGTTGAACCCGTGGTTCAAGGTGCGTTTGGGAGGGATTTAGGTAGAGAAAATAAATTTATCTATTAACCAGCGCCCAAAACCCGCTTCGCGGGCCTTGGGCGCTGGAATGCGGTTTTTGCATGATAAATTTGACTTTCCGATCACTCGGGTCCTTCGGACCCCTTCCCCCCACCGGCCACACACGCGAGTGCAACTGGCAAGAATGAGGAAATTTGTATTTGCGCATTATGCAAATTAGCCCCTCAGGAACCCCCAAAAATGAATAAAACCGGCTTTAATTTTGTAAACTTGTATTTTATCGAAATTCTGAGAACGCCATCAGAAACAGAAGGGGCGATTCCCCCGGGTGACGGAGAATTAGGGCATTTTATGCACAGGAAGGCCCTCAAATCGGGTCCCGAAAGTGACATCCACACACACACACACACATAAGCGCCAAAATTATATAAGGTAGGATCGTTTTCAGTGGATATTCCTCGGATTGGCCGTGGTGACCGGGTGCTTCTGCTGCTGTTGTTGCGGTTGCTTGTTCTGCTGTAACTGCTGCTGCAATTTCTGCTGCGGACGCTGCAAACCGGGCGAGGATAGCACGGTGGGTTTTTCGGCCTAACAAAGCCAATTTTTTTTAATCTAAAGTTTTTGCTACACCCGAAAACGCCTAGATCTTGACAAAGATTAGCTCACGGTGAAACGAGAAGTGAATCATCGTTTTTTTTAAATCTTTCGTCTTTATGGTGCATCAATCAAATTTGGAAAAGGAAGTAGCCGAAAAACTGAGAGATGATATCTCATTTTTGCACTCACTAGCGTCTGGTAGCGATGAAAAATAGGACAAACTGATGGTGGGGTATCTAAAGAGCGCTAAAACTGTGAAAATAAATTTTTAGGCTACTTTCTCCGGGATTTCGAAGCCGGTGAAAATTAAAAAAATGGGAAGACTAGCAGAAATCCTTAGGGAAAGGCGCTGAAAACTTTTCCAGGCGTTTCTAAAATGGTTTTTAAGGCTGTAGAAATATTGTTAAAACTCTCAAAACATAAAACGTGGATTACTGATAGACTTTCTCGTTTTTTGCCTGCTTTTAAAGCTCTGGAAAAACGGCAAGCTAGCAGAAATTCTTAGGAAAATGGATGCGCTATAGAAAATTCGTAGCAAAAATGGATTTTAGAGCTATTTTCAATTGTTAGAACTTTTAGAAAACACCCTGAATTATATTTATCAACTTTTTTGACGAATTCTATCATAAAACCTTTTGAAATGTGAAATTTTACTCTACTGCAAAATCGATTTTTTATGTTTTTCTCTAAATCGAAAATGATAGTTATAACATTATTGAATTTCGGTTTATAATCCATTTTTTTCAGCAAGAAATGCCGCCCGACGACCCGTCATTCGAGGCGCCAAACGGCAGCTCCCCGACGCCGATCATCATCGCGCAGCCGGCCCCTCCCAGCGACACCCCCATCGTCCTCGGCCCGAGCGCCATTCAAGTGACCGTCGTCGACGAGAATCACGAGCAAAAGGTGAGTGCGACTCGGCTTGCTTGCTAGTGCAGAGTGCTTCTCCTCTGACACTTCCGCTACCCCCACAACCCCCGCCAGCCTCTCTAATAGCCCTCTCGTTTTGTAGGCGGCTAGCAACTCAGATGCGTTGGTGCTAAAACTTGATGAGTGAGTGAATATGGTGGGGCCCCGGTACTGGACTGTTAAAGGGGGATTTTTGTTCTTCCTTTTGACGTATTTTTATAATTTTTACTGGGATTTGAATGCTTGAAATTTGTAAAAAATATTTCAAAAGGTTTTGGCCTTTTTTCTAGCTATTTTTCATACATTTTTGATCAAAAAGGTAACCATTTTCAAAAATTTTTATCAATTTTTATGAGCTTTGCGTATCTAAAAAGTGTTTAAAAAGTTATTACTAGCATGCCCCCCCGCTAACAGTCCAGTACCCTGGCCCCTGCCCGGAGTGTCGGTGTCGTGTTTTAACCCTCCGGAGTTGCTAGCTAGACGTAGATACTTTGTGCACCAAGGGTTGTGCTTCGGAATCGACGGCAAATTCGATTTTTTTCATGTTTATTTTCTCTATCGGTTATCTTTAGTTTTGTTATCATTTCTTGCCTTTCTGAAAAATCTACAAAACTGAAAATGCCGAAACACAACCCTAAAGTCATCCTTTGAATTGTATGCCGTTGCTAGTTGTAGTTCGTCGCGTGCTTGGCTTGGTCTTGGTGATGGTCTACTGCTTGGGATTTAGGGGCTGCATCGAGAACGGCTTTTGCAATTTCACCTTCGTAGAATTGATTATCAAGGGCAACATTTTAACCCTTTTTTGTCATAATTAGGGTTCTCATTTTCTAAAAAATCGCTCTTTTACTAGAAAATTCCCCAACATCCTCTGCTAGTTACCCCGCATCTAGAAAATTTTAGCAAATCCGATATAGCTGTTTTGATTTGAACATAATGTTGGTTCTCATAATGAGGCTCGGATTGTGCGGCTTTCCAGGCGATTTTTGGCCCTGTTTTTCTCGTTAAAAATAATATTCCACCTGGTCATTATAAGAACGAAGACGCGCTTGAAAATTGGCACCTTTCCAGGGGAAAATGTAAAGCTTGGCACGGTAAAGTCGAAATTCTCCACCGGTACAGCTAATTAGCACTTTCTGGTGATGGTGGTCGTGATCTTTGTGGGTTTTTGTGCTTATTTATGACTAACTGGATGGGCGAACTAGCAGCGATCTTTGAGCATCCACTTTTCACCGCTAAATTCGCTAAAAAAGAGTAGAAAAACTAGAGCTAGAAAGATGTGTGTTTCCGGCTGTGTCTCCACTTCCCATTGTCCAGCCAGCCACCTAACCCCAGGCACAATCACCAAAAAAATATTTTACAAAATTTGGTAAAATTCTGCTCCTTTCCAGGTGACGTTCGTAAGGCGGGATGACACGGTATCGGACCCCTCTTCCACGGCCATGCGCGACATCAACAATGTCGACTAGGCTCTCGGAAGATGTTCTACCGTATCCGATCCGACCATATTTCTACAGTACCCCTCCTCCTCTGCTCTCTGACTAGAACACATTGCTCAACGAATATCCCCCCTTTCTTCACCTGATTTTCTAACCCCCCGCCCGTTTCGAGAGTGCAGGCAAAAGGAAAATGTGTTGTTTTGACGCGCCCGCGTGTTGTGATGATGGTTTTTTGTGTGTTGTTATGAGGTGTCAGGCGGAAATACGGTTTTTTTGTAGCTTTTTGGACGAAAAATTATTTTCTACAAAACTCTGACCTAATTTTCTAGTGCAGTTTAGGCTTTTACGACTCTTAAAATTCTTTTATGCTTTTTTCGGCCTGTAAAACTATATTTTGCCAAAATTTGGGCTTACAGGTGCTCCCAAGTTTCCGTTTTGCACCGATTTCCGTTATGGGAAGGTGTGCAGCGAAAATCTATGGGGTTTTCTGGGTCTTCCGGACGGTTTTTTGGCGGAAAAATAATTATTACGCAAAAATGTGGGATTTTTCAAATTCGTACACCTCTTCCTCACCAAAAACTCGAAAAATGCAAATTTTAGGCCTCCAAAACATCCCGATTTCCGTTTGACACCAATTTCCACGTTCTGCTCCTCTTACTCCTCGTCTCCTCCAGAAGGAAATTCGTTATTCCCGGCCCGCTTCACTTTGTCACGTTTCCAGAAAAATCTCCTCAACGGTTAGGTGCGTGTGCCTTCGTTTCTCCAATTTCCCCGCCCCTATTCACACACTCCCGATGATCGACCACATTATTTTGATAGCCCCCTAGAGCCTAAAAGTAAGCCCAGTAAGCTTCCTCGACTTGCGAAATGCCGCACGAGCTTTACCCAAGACTTCGAATTCCCACGCTCAGCGCTTTGACGTCGCTAATTTTGGGCTCAACTTCGCTTGAAACTTTCGAGCTTTGTCTAAAAATGTACACGGCCCGGCTTTTGGCGCTTGAGAATTTCCGGCTGAGACTTCAGAATTTTACGTTTCCCCTCGATTACTTTATGCCCCCGATTTTACCCCGTTGCACTGGTCAGCACGCAAACTTCCGCACACAGATTTACCCCCGCGTTATTTTTGGCATGCCATGGCGATCAAGCACAGAAAAACGATAAAGAAAATTATTTATTGGATTTGGTACGAACGTTGATTGATTTTAACATTTTTTTGGGTCGATATTTGTTTTTTGAAAAATTTTTAGAAGCCTTGAAGCGCCAAATCCTACTCCCTAGTTCTCGACAGCTCCGCGACGCGCCAGATGACGCTGACAAGCTTGTTAGCACTACCTGTAATCCAAACAGCGCTGGCAAATACCGGAAACGGGAAATATTACGATAGGTGCGCTTGCAGGCGTTTTTTAATGCTCCAAGATTGTCACGTGGCGTGACGACGTCCTCGCGCAGCCCGGAGGAGGAAGGGTAGAGCATCTGAACGGTGTGAACTGGTTACGGCCTGAAAATCTGACTCACCGACGCCACCGAGCTGCACAGCGGTTTGGCGATATAGCTCAGATTGACTTTCCACACGAGGTCGCCGATCCCAAATTTGGGCTAGATTATTCTATTTAGAAAATTTTAGTACTGTTTTTATTTACTCTTAACCCACCCAAATACCCAATTTACCAATTTAACCTACCCAAATTTTTTGCCAAGCCAGAAGCTGGCGTAGCAGCAGAAGACCTAGCTGGCAAAGATGCTACACGAGGTGAAGAGCACGAGGCGTTGAGCACGAGCGCATTCCGGGGCTAACTGATTACACAATGGTAAGTATGATTTTGGAATTGGTTTATTTTGGGTAAAGTTTACTATGAAACGAAAAGAGCAAAAAAATCGATAAGAATCGTTCATATAAATTTATTAAGCAACTTCTAAAGTTTATTAAAACTATTAACTTCCGGAATTTGCCCACCTTTCGGTTACTGGCTGCTCATAGGCACGAGTTTTCCTAAATGTTCCCTGCTAGCTGGCCCAGGAACGTTTTCTTTCTGCCGATGAGAAGAATTCGTATTTGGAAGTTGACTGGGAGAACCGGAAGAATCTTCCGATCACCAAATTTTATATACGGCTGCCAACCGCAATTTTTTCCCCAATTGCCGAAAAAGTCTCTGCCAGCCTACCCTCAGCTATTGCATTTTTGCTTGTCCTCGATTTTCGTGCCTTCCCAAAAAGGTGCCACCCCCATCAATCTCTGTGTAAAACAGGAAGAGGGCACCAAATAGTGGGCGGCCTGGGTGGGTTTCTGCCCCCCCTACCATGCTTTTCGTGAGTTATGAGCTTCGCGGCTTTAGGTGCTTTACGTTGGGTTTTAGGGCAGATAGATGCCCTCAATTTCTAAATTGTAGCAATTTTCAGGCTGGCGAATTGCCAATTCCGAATTTGTAGTAAATTCGACATCCCTGCAAATACTATAAGATTTTTCAAGCTCTTCCTCAAGCTGCCGCGCCGTTTAAAATCGGGAAAACGGTTTTCAAGGTCTTTCTCAAACTGTCGCTCCGTCTAAAATCGATGCTAGATTTTTTCTAGGTCTTTCCCAAGCTTCTACTTCACTTTACAATTAATAAAGCGATAAATTCAGCGAAAAAAAGATTTAATCTAATTTTAAAGCTTTTGAAAAAGTTTCAGGCGCATTTTTCAATTTTCTAGCAGGATTCTTGACCTTCCAGTCCCTTTAAAATCACCTGTCCTTGATTTGCACCCAAAATATCCTCATATACGACATTCCATGGCTATTTTTGAGACGCACTTGGTCGCCGGCCCGAAGATATGCAAATCTGGGTGTTGACCAACAGTGGGGAAAAGTTCGAAAGGCTCCGGATGACGGGACGGGGAGGGGGTAACTGGATTCACGGCGGGACGACACGCATGCAAGTACCACCCCCAAAAGGCCCACCCTGGATTTGTACACCTCGAATTGTTGCGGGTGCGTTTTTGTTGTTATTCGGAGTGTTGTTTATGCTAATTTATGAACTGAAATTTTCTGATTTTTTTTGGGAAAATTAAGAAAGTTTTTGTATTTTTCCGAAACGAATGCATTAGATTTTTTCTCCAGCCCAGTCCCGTTAAAAGCTTATCATTCTAGCGCTCCTTTCTGTAAAAAACCGTGAGTGTGTTCGAGCTCGGTGTAACTGCTTCTCGATCTCTAATCACCAAACCCTAGCCTCTGAAAAACAATATATTGCCGGCTGCTCGTTGGCCCCTCGAATTTCCTCTGTCTCTCTTTCGCTCCCTATCCGGGCAGAGGCACTTTCCAAAATTAGACGCTTCCCGGGCCCTAAAAAAGGCTAGGAAGTGACCCATTTCACACATCCAAACATCCACACGTCAAGCCTGGATGCGAGGGTCGTTAGTACTGCACCGGAATTGAGGGTGGGGTGTGTGGACAAGGCGGATGAGAGCGAGAGAGAGAGAGAGAGAGAGAGAGAGAGAGAGAGAGAGCGAGAGAGGGAGGGAGGGAGAGAGGCATGCTACGCACAAACGCACGAACGGGCCAGATTTTAGAACTTCTATAGCCCAAGCGCAAAAATTCTCGCATTTGAGCAAGGCAGAGATCCTCGGTATTTGCGCCCCCTTAAAAATACCAAGATCTCTCAGGGACCCCAGGAGTAAAAAAAGCAGGGCGATACTGTATTTTTAAAAATTCCTGCAGCGTACCGTAGCCATTTTTCCAAACCACAACCCCGATTACAGTATCCCACTTGCAATAATAAAAAATTCAGGATTTTTCAGGCTTGATCGTTTTCCTTTTTCATTATTCTGATGGGGGTTCCACCTCGAAGCGGAAAGGTAGTTTTCCAGCCAGCTCCAAAAAGCTAAAATGGCTGCCTTGCCGATACCTTTAAAGCTTCCATCACCCCCCTAAATGTTGCCCACCCACCAAAAAACTCTAGTCATCTTTAGGGCATACGAATTTGGGCTATTCGCGGAGTGTAGCGGAAATTCTAGCATTTCCGCGGAAATATTAGACCCCAAAAAACTTCTTCCCCCACCCAGGGCCCTAGAATTCATCACCTTTACTCCGCGCCGCTACTACGTACGCAAATACACTTCGTTTTTGTGGAAAGAGGAATAAAATTATTTCTGGAAAGCGTTCAGACTGGCCGGTGAGGGTGAGTCGGCTATCAGAGCCTGAGATTGACATGTTTTGAGCTCTGGCCTACACACACACACCCCCAAATTGCATGACTAGTACGCGGCAATACGCTTTAGCGGATACCCGATTGGGCGTTCCTTCGGAATTTTTCTGTCTTTTGGAATTTGGAACTTTTGGAATTGCCGTTTTCGATTCCAAGATAGGATTACTGTAACTGCAGCTTAATGCATTCGGGGTTAGCGGGCGTAGCCCGCTAACCCCTTTTGGTTTGAGGTACCCCCCCATACGACTCTTTTGGGGCCCTTTTCCGGATTTAAAAAAGAACCAAGCATCGGATCGCAAAAATGAATACACCATCGGAACCGGCGACACTTTTTGCATACTATAAGCTTTTAAATTTGAAAAAAAGTGAAATTTCGAATTTTAACAGCCGATTTAAATTGCGTTTCGGGGGTCTGCGTTTGTTTGTATGTATGTCTGTGCATACGCAAAAACCTTTGTAGTCGTCAAAAAGTGCCTTCCCACCATCCGTTTGGGCTGAAATTTTGCACACTTATTGGGTGAATGATAACCTCGGACCGCAAGAAGAGTTTTTTTCAAAATAGGCTTTTAAAAAATTTATATTTAATTTTTAAGTTTAAAAGCTAAATTGCGGCCAAAACAAGGGTTAGTGATGTCCGTTTGGGCTGAAATTTTACTCAAATATGCATTAGACCATGCCGGATAAAGTAAAGAAGAAATTACATCGAAAGAATCCTTCTTCTCTGAGATATTTTAACTTTAAACCTTCGCCATACGGGGCGCCACCCTCCCCTTTGGCGGCCCCAGTCCGGAGCCAGGGTGGGCGGGTCTAGCTTCCCCAAGACAGGCCTCCAGTCTCCCCGTTGGCCTAGTGGTTAGCACGCTGTACTGGGAAGTCTTGCCCCGCGGGTTCGAACCCCACCCGCAACATCGGTTTTGCCGATTGCCCCCCGTGCGTCCTTATGGTTTCTAGTGCCGTTACAAAGCGCCGCAGGCAAATTTTTTTGAAGTTTTGCGTACAAGAGTTCATCTGAATAAGTATTCATTGGCTTATTTTACGACCTTAACAATAAGATTGAGGCAAAAAGGGCTAAATTCTCCCTAAGGCTAAAAAGAGTCTTTTTAAAAAAAGGGCTTTTGGTTTTCGCAAAAAGCCCGTGCAACCGTGGCAACAAAAAGAGCTAAATTCCTTTCAAACTCTTAAAATGCCACAAAATGTGGGATCAACCAAAAGTTGCTGGCACCTTATTAAAATGGACAAATCCAGTTTCTAGCGGTTTCGGCTTGCAAATAATTTCTGTATTATGATCTATTTACACTTTCTTGAAATTAAACTGTGGACCTGACCTGTGACCTGGGATGGTAACGAGTTTATCAAGATTTTAAATAGCCAGCAACTTTTTGTTGTTCCCGCATTTTGTGGGATTTTAAGAGTTTGAAAGGAATTTAGCTCTTTTTGTTGCCACGAGAATTCGTCTCTTTTTGCGAAAACCAAAAGCCCTTTTTTAAAAAGACTCTTTTTAGCCTTAGAGATAAAAAGTTTTAATTCCACTTATCTACTTACTAATTTATACGTAAAGTCTAAATCAATAATTTTTCAAAGATTACTACCAACTAATAAAATTGAAAAGACCAAATTGGTACTTATGCAGCAGATTTGCCTCAAAATAACACGCTGATGCTGCGTAGTTCATCCTCAAAAACATCCCACCCAACGCCTAAACAACCCAAAAATTCGTAAAGTGTAGCAACCCCACCTACGAAAAGCTCCGAAATCCGTACAGCTTCTCCTCCTCCAGGGCTCATCCTCCTCCGCTGCGGCTCCGCTACGAGCCCATCCAATCGGTGCAATTTTAATAACTACGTCACTGAACAAATTACGGGGGTCCGTAGGGGAGGATGGGTACGACGCCCACCCCTCCCGCACTGGGGCTCCAATCGCAATGAGTGCTTCTCCTCCAGCTCCAACCTATAGAGCTTCTCCGCTCCCCAACCCATCCAATTCCAAAATTTCTCTTTCCCTCGGATTCTACCGTACTCCAGGGCCCGAAAATTCCGCTATTTTCCTATTTACACCCCGCAAAACGGGACGAAAACAACAGCAAATAGCTCTCAGTCTAATTTTAGACCGCTTAGCATGAGGATGGGTTACGGTAATTGGGTTTTCCCATTTTCTGTATATTTTTGGCATCGTGTTTTTGGGGGGTATAAATAATCCGGAATGGTCTATTTCGGTTCTCATTCAAATTGACGTTTTTTCAGCAGGGGTACGGTAGTAGCAGGTGTGTTTTGGAATGCATCGTACTTGGTCGGATTTCGGTGTTTCAAAAAATATGCCGCAAATGTTGATTTTTCAGGGATTACGGTAGGGTCCGATGTATTTTGGAGCGTGCCTTACTTGGTTCACTTTTCGCTTCGAGAAAATCTTGAAATGCAGCAAAAAAAACGCCAAAAATTCCGATTTTTGACGAGGCTACGGTAGCTTAGGACGTGCTCTGGAGCGTACCGTATTTGGTACAAATTCCGTTTTTAAAAAATCATGAATTCCAGCCAGAAACACGCCCAAATAACCCAATTATTTTTTGCCCGGATTTCCCCAATTATATTTAGCTGTCGGCGTTTTTACTTGGCGAATTTGCTCTGTAAAACCCAACAATTTTCATGTAAAATTTTACAAAAAATATGGTTTTATGGCCTGGGATTACGGTCAGAGCGATCCTTCAAAAATTAACGAAAATTTTAATCGTGAAAATTTTTGGTTTCAATTTTCTACGATTTTAAAATGTAAAATTTAAGGGTTTTTATTTTTCTAGGCTAAGTTTGCAGAATGTTCTGGTTTTTGAAGCTGATCCTCGAATTTCGAAAGGCGGCTTGACGTCACGCTCAAGTTATGCATCATGAGCTTCTTCTCTGCTCAGAGCCTCTGGATCTTTATCTCTCTCTCTCTCTCTCTCTCTCTCTCTCTCTCTCTCTCTCTCTCTCTCTCTCTCTCTACTCTTCAACATTTATGCAAATCGGTTTCTTTGCCAGCTGCGTGGGTTCCCCCGATCCCCCAATATTTCATCCGGTGGCCTCGCAAAAAATATTGGTGGTCCTCAAATTTCATGGGTGGTTGGTGGGTCCCGGACGGAAGTTGGGTTGATTACGTTTTGCGGGGATCATCTTCTGCATCGAAAAAGAGAGAAAGAGAAAAGGGGGCTGAATCCGAAATTATTCTATTCTTTTATTAGAAACCCAAAGACGAGAAGTGGAGAATCGGAGAAGGCAGAATTTACGACGTCAGTCGATTCTCTGCAAACTATGAATAAAAGCAGTGGAATTGGGTGGAGATTTCAAAGTATGGCCCACTTGCACCGTCGAACTTCGGATTTCGGGTTTAATTTTTCTTTTTCTTTCCAATGGGATGGTGCCAGTTCTGACAGAATTTTAAAGGTCCGTTAAAGGTACACTAAAATCTCGTTCAAAAAGTTTCGTTGCGGTAGGAAATTTGGACTCTCTACCGCAGCCAACCCACCCCTCCTTATCGCCTCTCCCCTGCCCCCTTCACGTCTCTCCCTTGGCCTAGTGGTCCAAGGCGCTGCCCCAAGTTGGCAGTTAGGGTTCGGCTTTGCACCGCGGTGAGCGCCTACCGTAACCTTGTTTGCTATCCCGCGGACGGTTACCGGCCGGTAACCAAACCAACGAGACTTTAGTGTAGCTTTAAAGTCATTAAATTCGATCCAAGAGCTAATTCCACCATTATATTTTGCTTTTTTCAACCCAACCTGGTTGTATCGGTTGTAGGTAGAAGATAGCTTGCCCATTGCATTAATGCGCCTATAACTGCGAGGCTTTTGGAACTTTCTAGGGGGTTAAAGCTGGTTGATCCGTCCGACCTGTCTTCTCAGCGCCCATTTTTTACTTCTGAAGCCCGGAAACCATCCTGCTGTCGCAGCCCCTTTAAACGAAACACCCTATCCCGCGCGCCTTATCACTCTGAGGAGATGAGGACCGGACTTCCCTCTAAATTCGGAGCTTCCCCTGTCGCACTCCCTTTAGACCATCAAAAACCACCGCAAACATATGCATCATCTTCCTGACCCCCACTGCATCCTCATCATCATCCGCCTCCCAGCCATCATCATCAGTATTCCTCCGTACGCCCGGCCAATCCAGAATCGGCCTCCCCGGTTGCCCCCGGTTTCGTCCCGGTGGATCGGATTTCGGCCCCAGCGTGGCCCTCGAAACCCCCCGCCGAAATCCAAGGCCTTATGCTAATCAGGGGGGGGGGGGGGGGACGATCACCCCGCGGAGCCACGCCCCACCCTTATGCTATTCCGCCGCAGTACTATGTACAACCCCGGGGGGCGGAGGTCATCAGTTAGATTGTTCATTCAGAGGCGGCTTAGCTTAGGCTTAGGCATATGCCTAGGTTTCCTCTTTGGCCTAGCTTCGAGCGGACTTAGGCTTGGCTTGGCTTGGGCTTAAGAGGTTTAGGCTTTGTTAGGTTTAGGCTTGGCTTATGTTTCGGCTTAGCTTAGGCTTCTGCTTAGCTTAGGCTTAGCTCAGGCTTGGCTTCGTTCTGGCTTAGGCATAGGCTTAGGTGAGGCTTAGCTTGGGCTTTGCTTAGTCTTGTCATCTTTTAGTCTGGTTATTCATAAACGCTGTCATATACATTTTAACGGACCCCGTCAATGCCGGAATCAAGCCTAGGCTCCGACAGCTGCTTTTAAGCGCAATTCGAAGTTAAGAGAGACTGAAAAACGCTTGTTCCACTATTTCTTTAGGCCTGGAGCGTAACTGTCTAGACCTAGTCGAAACAAGGGGTTGATTCTCACACTCCTCGGTTCCGTTAAAGAATCTTGTACACGGGAAAATTTTCGATTTGTGTCTCTGAAAGGTCTATTGAAGCCAGAAATTTGCTGCCGATTCTTGTCCCCTCTTCTTTTCATGGTTGTCGATCTCTGCCCTCCTAATTTACAGGCCGCTCCTATCCAATTTGCAGTCATAATTGAATAATTTCCCGAACGGTGGTGATATCAGCATCGGCCATTTTTGTGTCGGATCTGGGTAATCAAATGTTCTCCGAGAAATGGATTACGATCATTTCCCGCTCTCGATTTTTCGTTCATTCAATTCCATTTCATTCCTCATTCCAGCGGATAGATCACAATTTTTGGATTCCAAATTCAGAACAACAAAACTAGCAGGATCTTTTTGTTTTGGCCGGAACCGTCCAAAATTCAGAAAGCGTTGTAAAATATCACCGATTTTTTTGAAGATTCGCTTCGCCTGTTTTGCATCTCATTTTCGGGGTTACTGTAGGCGTCAACACCGTAGATTACCGGGCCCGAGCGCGAGAGGAGCCGAGAGACAGAGAGAGAGAGAGAGAGAGAGATAGAGAAAGTGAGAGAGAGGGAGAGAGAGAGAGAAAGAGCAAGCGTTAGAGAGAGAGAGAGAGAGAGAGCGCGCGCGCGCGCGCAAGCAGTTCGACAGCGAGAGACGAAGAAAGATCTTCGGTTAGTGAGCACGAGAGATAGAGAAAGTGGGAGAGGGAGAGAGAAAGAGCAAGAGTCAGAGAGAGAGAGAGAGAGAGAGAGAGAGAGAGAGTGATCTACTGAATCCTTATGTGCTTTTTCAATCGCGCTCTCATCCGACTTGTAGTATCATCACCTAACCCTGTTCAGAGTATCATCTCGGAGTCGAGTGGCTGAGTAAGGACCCTTTCTTCAAGCTAGGCGTTTCGGTGGCCCCTCCTCGAGGGCATCGCTTTGAATAATTCCTGCCGGGTCGACACGCCGAACGGCTTCTTCTTGTCTTTTTCTCCTTCAGCTTCTCCTTCTGGTTCATCGTCTCCCGAAACCCCGACGTCTCCTACGAAATCTTTGCCCTCACCCCGCTAGAACACGCGTCAGCGCGATTGTTCTAGTTTTCTTTCTGTTCTTTTGCGTGCAGCGCTTCTTCTTCAGCTTCTTCTCTTTTTTTCTGCTTCTGGAGGGGTCACGGAAGGGGGTGGGGGTAGTGAGTGTGGGGGAGTTCTAAACACTTCCAGCTCCACTTCTCCGCTCAAGCACGCGCCCCGGATTTGGCGTGTAGTTTTTTCTGAGGCTTCGAAATTCCGTCTGACTACTTTTTACTCGTAATTACAGTGAGTTGAATTGAGCACGCGCTAGGGTTACCCCCAAAAAAATTGATTTTTCTGGAGTTTGCTATCCACTAAACTTTGAATAACTCAAAATTCTGTGGGTTCGGCAGTCCGATGCGTTCCCTTTTGCCATTGACTACAGTAATTCGGTAATTAATAGTTTTTTGGAACTTTTATTAATTTAAAATTTTCTACTTTTCTTTTTCTTCTAACTTTTAAAAGCCTTGGCCCATATCCATACGCTTAAATGTTTAAATAACTTATTCCAAAGTCATCAAAAATTTTAGAATTGCCATTAAAAGATGTTTAGGTACTATAATGAACTTCAGCAATTTAAAATATGCCAAAAAATATTTTTCTGTCTCCTACAGTACTTCCGGAATTTTGGGATTTCTCTAATTGCCAATTTTCTAAATGAGTCCCTTATTTTGAATATTTCTAGCAAACCAAATTCCCAAATTCGGTTTTCGATTCCGATATCAGCAGCTCAAAATCTAATTCTTGGCGGGAGCGAGATTCAAATTTGGTTTCCGCGTTACACCACACAACACAGCAGACAACACGGCTAACCATAACAATCCGGGGGACGGCTCCAAAATGTCGAAAAAAATTTGTCATTACGCAAAAATTGATAATTTCAGAGAATTTTACTGTTTCTACGATTTCTGATTTCTGATTATGGATTGGCGGTGTCTTTTCGAAAAATCAAGGATCCCCTAGCCAGTGTTGACGCCTAAATAGAATATTTTATGAGTAGGAAAATGCGGCCGCTTTCCGTTTCGCTAGAAAAAACTTCATTACAAATTCAGGCGTCTGGTTAGATTTTTAATGCTATTTAAAGGGCAACCTTAGAATTTGGACAATAGAAACCGACCAAAAAATAGCGCGGAATTACGAGCTCTTTGGCTATTCCGATCTACCCCGAAGCTACCTCGGGAATGAATTTTTGCCGGTTTTCACACTTGTCATTTTTGCTTTGATCCGCTCAAAAATTCAATATTTCACAGTGTATTTTCTAGGAATAAAGATTTTTTAATTCTGTCCCTGAAAATTTGAATTGCGTACTTTCAAAGCCCATCCTTTCAACTTTTCGAACGCCCAGAAGTCACGCAACATTTTATGACTCCTGCCAGCTTTTCCCACGCTTTTTTCCGCCTCCACAAAGTCTCAAAAAATTCGTTTGAATAGCTAAGTAATATGAAAAAAATTGGTAATGAGAGAAGTTCGTGATTGGGAGATGAGAGACGAGTCGTTTTCTCGAGCTGCTTCCTCGTGACTTGGTGCTCAGAATTTTATACTGGTGCTCGAAACTTTATCTTCTATTTGTACTCTCTATTTCACCTTAAAAAGGGCTTAATTTTGCGGTCTTATAGCTCGAAATAAATTTATTATTATTGATCTCTGATGTACGCATTGATGAGCATTTTTTATTTCAATTTCTCACGGTATTTTGGTCATTCTTAAAATAGCTTGCCGATTTGATTCCATGTTTATT
Organism: Mesorhabditis spiculigera; assembly: GCA_958295435.1. NCBI lineage: Eukaryota > Metazoa > Nematoda > Chromadorea > Rhabditida > Rhabditidae > Mesorhabditis > Mesorhabditis spiculigera. The sequence continues at coordinate 984,410 of CATQJA010002702.1, read as the reverse complement.
GATTTTTCTGCATTTTCATATAATCTTTACTTGATAGTGTAGCTATTTTCCGAAGCAATACGCGGTATTTTGCCATTTTTTCAGGCCACGTACCTCCTTGGGCCACCCCGTGCTCGTCCCCTTCTTCTGTCCTAACAAGCAAATGATCGTTGGAATGAGTCGTCTCGCCCCCCTTGCCATCGTGCTCATCTCCTTCGTGGCCCTTCACCACGCCGCCCCATTCGACTCGACCGAGATTCGCATGTTGGAGGATGAGAGTACGTTTTTAGCGCTACTGGTTCTTAGTACGACGTTTTCGAGCGACAAAAACACTTTAAAAAATTTTGTGAGCATCAGCGCCAGCGAGCATCAGCTTTCCTAAAACGTGCTCAACGCGTTTTTACATATTTATTGGGATTTTTCGGAGCATGAGTGTTAATGCGGTGAAAATTTCAGGATACCTTTAAGGCCGGGTGTGCCGGAAATTAGAGCGAGAGAGAGATAGAGACACAGTGAGAGAGAGCGAGAGAGCGAGGGAGGGGAGAGAGAGAGAGAGAGAGAGAGAGAGAGAGAGAGAGAGAGAGAACGTCAGCGTATCGCCTGTAGTAAGATTTTTCGTGACGTAACGTTACTGATGCCATTTGCAAAAAAAAAAAAAACAAAAAACGCAAAAAAGTTCTTAAAAATGGAGGCGTTAACTGAGTGCTTTGGTGGCTTACCACTCTACAACGTTTTGTTCCGGCGGCACGTATCCAGGAAATGCGTCAAGGGTCCTTGAAAATTTGGGATTTTTCGGTGGTGTATTTTAGTCGGATGTAGGTCTAAACCCGGCTTTTCAGACCCAAAAATTACTGCGCGGGTTTTTCGCTTGCATGCGATATAAAATTCAAAAACTAATGCAAATACTAGAAAAAATATTAGACAAAGCGGAATTCATGAACTCTTCTCTACAAAACCCTACGGAACCTTTAGCCAAATACCCGGGCGGCTCACTGGAGTACGGTAATAAACGGATCCCCCTCCTCCACCATTTAATGCGCCCCCTGCGTAGACGAATTGCTGTGGAGAGTGTGAAAAGTAGAGAGGATACTGTAGCACTTGTAATCATTCGATTTTCAGCAGACTACATGAAGCGAGCAGCGCCCTTGATAAGGTTTGGCAAGCGGGTGGGTTTCCTTTTGGATTTTTTTGAAAGTGGTGGTGGCAGCATCGGAGGCACGTACGGCTCTTAAAGGGATTGGGCAGGCAAAAATCCACAAATATTATTTTTGGCATGGGAGATCGAGAGAAAGTGAGAGAGACAGAGAGAGATAGAGAGCGAGAAAGAGATAGAGAGCGAAAGAGAGCGAGAGAGAGAGCGAGACCCAAGAAAGGCAGAGAGGACAAGCTACCCAAAAAAATAAAAAATTCAAGCTTTTTCGGAAGAAACGAGTGCTGTAATTCCTTTATAATTTGTCGTTTTTGGAATTCCAACGCTTTTAAAAATAAAATTCAGCTTTCCTAGATCTCTTAGCGCCGATATTTACAGTATTCTCTTTCATTTTCCGTAATTCCGGAAGAGTACTGTAACCGGATCTTTTTTTGCCTTCGTCGTCTCTCTAAAAAAAACATATTAAATTGCCGATGCTTACAAATCCTTGTTAGCAAGATTGCCTTTCAGTCCCCCTCAACAGGCCCCCTGATCCGATTCGGCAAGCGCTCGTCGGCTCCGCTGATCCGTTTCGGACGGTCCCCTGACACCTCCCCCTTGATCCGGTAGGATATAAATATATCGTTAGTTAGCGCCGTAAATACTGCATACGGTAATCTATCAAAATTTTAGGTTCGGCCGCTCTGCCCCCGAAGGACCGCTGATCCGTTTCGGCCGTGCCCCCAGCACTGGACCCCTGATTCGGTAGGGCGAGAGAGAGAGAGAGAGAAAGTGAGAAAGAGAGAGAGAAAGAGAGAGAATGAGAGAGAATGAGAGAGAGTGCGCTAGATTCCATAGCATCAACCTCCTTCAGATTCGGCAAGCGATCCCCCACCGGCCCCCTGATCCGTTTCGGGCGAGCACCCGAGATGGGCCCCCTGATCCGATTTGGCAAGCGATCGGCTGGTCTTGTGGAGGAGGAGGAGTTCGAGGAGTAAGTTTCTGGCTTTGTCTAGCTAGGCTGGAAGGGCTGGGAAGCACCCGAATCGACGCCTTTCTTTTACTAGGTCTAGACAATCGCGCTACGCTCTAAACGCGCTTTACACCACATAACTCGATCCCTGGGGATATCCTTGTTTTTCGGCGTTTTTTGGCGTATCGCGTCGTCGTCGAGATCTAGTCTAGGGAGGGGTCGATTCTGTTCTTTCTAGTGACTTGAAGGGGAATAAGCTCTAAAATTTAAAATACATTTGTAAAAACGTACACAAAGACGTGCGATCTGATCATCAAGATAACTTTTTGTCGTTTTTCGCCCGAATAATCGATTACGCTATGTTAGTGTGGGAAACGCAGAAATGCCGACAGCCATAATTCCGACAGCACTAATACCGACAGCCAGAATCCCGACAGTCATAATTTTGTCATCGGGATTTTCGCTGTCGGGATTTTAGTATGCCAGGATTTTTCGGGAATGGAATTCGTTATAACAACGTACCAATTTGAACCAAGAAAAATAAATCTAATAAAAAACCAGGGTTGAAAAGCCGCTTCGCGGCTTTTCAACCCTGGCCGCGTCCAACCCCATCAGCTTCTTCACTCTGCATACGTCTTTCGATTTCCGATGAGAAAAATGAAAAATTCCACTCTCTCGGGTTAGATATAGGTCGCCGCAACTTCCGGCGTATGCTAATTATTTCCTAACAAAGAAGGCTGCCCGATTTTTCAACAAAAACTTAAATTTAATGTCGAAAACAGCTGAATTTGTAAAAACTGATATTGGTGCAGTCATCTCCAGACCATTACGCATCTAATGACGTATCAAACATACCTTAAAAACCTTCCCTTTCCGAGATATCCTCCGGACAGAATGACGGAAGTTGCATGCAAAGTGGCACGGACACACACACCAGACACTATTTTTTTATATATAGTTGGATACAATAAACACCCTCGGAGCATTTTTGTAAAATCTCTCCGTTGTTTTTAAGAGGCTGCAATCATTTCTAAGCTAAAAGCCTTGCATTACTGTAAAAACACCTATTTTTCAGGTCGGAAGAATAAATGCCCCCGTATTCGCCGAGGCGTCGCAACTGAATAATTGTTCTCACAACAAACATACCTGATCTCCCATTCGTTGATCTCCTTCTTTCGCCCGGTTGGTCCCGCCACGCCCCCGCCCCGTGATATTCCCTAAAAAAGGACAGGCTTCATCTGTCTCTCTCCTTCCTGTTCATTCGCTTATCATAGCCCTGTCCGCCAACCCTCGAAAAGCAGAAGCAGTAAAGAGTTTGTCGGTGTTTTTACACGAACTTGTCGACTGGAAACTGCAAAAAAAGCACCAGAATAACGTCTAAAACCTGGAAATTTCATAGCAAACTCTGCTACCTTGCCATTTGCGAGCTATTCCAATGCGCAACGGAAAAAACAGTGTTTAATTTCGTTCAGTTATTTTACAGTTTTAAAAACACCAAAATTTAGCTCTTTTTGACCACAAAAAGGTATTTTCGGCCTTCTTAAACGAGATTTACAGGCTACAAACTGCTTCTATTAACGATTAACGTCTTCCGGAAAACGGAAAATTACTAAGGATCCTTGCTAGCCTCGCCATTGACGTTTTTCCTATGATTTGGAAGCTACAAACTACAGAAAACGACGGATTCTGGGCTCTATGATAGAAAAGATGTTTAAGAAACTCTGCTAGCCTGCTCTCTAAAGGACTTTTTTTACGGTTTTACAGTTTTCATTTTTACATTTTAAATGATAGCTTTTTTTACAAAGTAAGCCGGGCTAGAAGCTACACGAGGGCACAACCGGAAACAATGCTAAAAAGACTACTAGCCTGCCCGACCGTGTAAAACCAAAAAGTTCAACTTTTTCTACGTTGAAAACCCGCATTTCCAGCCAGAAACCGGACCCTGATCTCCAATTTAATCCCATTCACAAAATTCTCAAAAATATTCAAAAATCGCTCAGAAACCACAGAAATTCGAGCCGTCCGCCGGCGACGTCAAGGGCCCAGTCCAATTATAAGGATCATTTTCCGGGCTCTTTTTGGGGATTTTGAGCGCCCGATTGTCTTCAAAAGGTCGGGGAAGTGTTCAGAGCAAAAAGAGAAGCTGAACTTTACAAAATTAGTTCTTTTGCATTATCGGGGGTTGGGGGGGGGGGGAGAAACTCGGTTTTTCCGTAATATGAAATTTTTCAAAGAACAGAAACAGCCTTTCTAAATTTGTTTTTTTTCTGATTCCTGAACGCGAACCCTTTCTAAATGTTATTAACAATATATAAAAAATTAAACAAACAATTATTTCTACGAAAATTCCGAATTTTTCTAAAATTTTAGTTTTTAGAAAGTTTTCCGCCCGAAATATAGTCAAAAATTACTAAAATCTATTAAAATACTGACAACGGCATTTTAGACGTTCCTTGATTATACACCCCCCCGATAAAGCATAAGTACCTAACAAAACCAAAAGAAAAACAACAATTAAATCAATTTATTCCGCTCCTATCTCTCGTCCTTTCAATTACAAAAAGCATACAGAAGAAACGGCACAAATCTGTACATAGAAAAAGACCGGGGTACATTCGAAGGCCCGAGGAAAATAGGAAACATTAAAAAATCTTTGATATAATGGATAAATCTAGAAAAAGACACATACACATTGCAAAATACCCATTCTTTGGGAGCCAAATTGAGGCGCGGGTCGAGTCGAGTTCTGGGTGCGAATAACGTGATCGGATCGATAAAATTCTAGTAAAACTAAGGAAACAAACGAAATGTAGAACCACGGCGTCTTCAACACGTTCACAGCCTACTAAATGCAAATTCAGGGTATCCGCCAACATTAAGAGGAGTACTCCTTGTTCAACGAGCGGCCGATGATGAGGCGGCGGACCTGGAAAATGGGTTAAAACCGGCAAAAATTTTTTAAGTTATTTATATCTATTTAATCATTTTTTTTTACTTCAGAAGACCATTAAAAAGACGCAGCATTTTTAAACGTATTTTAAAATTTAAGAACTATACTAAAACGTGAATAATCAAATTTATATTTTTATGGTGTCTAACAACGTTTTTTTATTTAATAATACCTCTAAAATAGTTGAAAAGCCCATAGGTATATTCTTAGCCTTAAAAAAGCTATACCTCGCTAGTGCCGGCCCCAATCTCGTACAGTTTCGCGTCGCGCAGTATCCTCCCCGTCGAGTAGTCGTTGATATAGCCGTTCCCGCCTAAAAAAATTCATTTTCAACAGCAAATAAAAAGTAATCAAAATCTAAATAAAAACAATTACATAATTAAATCATATAAAATACATACCCAAAATCTGGATGGCGTCCAGCGCCACCTGAGTCGCCTTCTCGGCCAGGTAAAGGATCACGCCGGCGCAGTCCTGAAAACGGTAATTTTTTTATCGAAAACTGGTCATCTTCACTGTAATTTGAAAATATAACGTTGAAAAGTACGAAAAAGCACTGCTGACCTTGTTGCTGACGTGGCCCTTGTCGGCCGCCTTGGCCACGGTGTACAAATAGGAGCGGCAGGCGTTCAGCGTCGTGTACATGTCGGCCATTTTGCCTTGGAGCAGCTGAATCGGCAAAGTAAAAACAATGAACTTTTTGAAAACCTGATACTCCCCAATGCGTTGGCCGAACGCCTTGCGCTGATGGGCGTAGTCGAAGGCCACGTCGCAGGCGGCCTGCATCAGGCTGAAAAATGTGATTTCAGCTTTAAAATTTAAGTTTGAATAAAATTAAAGAAAAATTTTAAATTGGGCTTAAATTCAACTTTACAATGAAGAGATTAAATTTTATAGAAGAGCTACTTACCCCAACGGTCCGCCAGAGAGCACGAGCCGCTCGTAGTCGAGCCCCGTCATCAAGACGTACACGCCCTTGTTCAGGTTGCCCATCACGTTTTCGGCTGAAAAAAATAGGAAAATAAAGAGGCAAATAAATTAATAAAATATAAGCTTTAGGGAAAATTACACTTTGACTAAAAATAGGCCAAACGGTTTTTGGAAACAGAAATAATCGAGGAATTGCGAAATTTTTCCACTTTTATAGAGTTTTTATGCAGCAAACAGCAAAAACTATACAAAAATAATCTTTGACAGGTATGATTTTATTTATTTTTACAAATTAGAACTGTAACCCTGGTTTTTATTCCGATAAAACCGAACCTGGAACCTCGCAGTTGTCAAACACCAGCTCGCACGTGTTCGAGCCGCGCATGCCGAGCTTGTCGAGCTTCGGGGAGGTGGAGAAGCCTTTGAAGTCCTAGAAAAATCTTTATTTTAAATTTTCAAACTCTACCTTCTCGATCAAAAACGTGGTGATGCCGTGCTGGTGCTTCGAGGGGTCCGTCTTCGCGTAGACGACCAGCACGTCGGCGTCTGGGCCGTTGGTGATCCAGAATTTTGTGCCGTTCAGAACGTACCTAAAAACTGAGATAGAAACTCGAAATAAATATCTACATAAAAATTATATAAAAAATTAGTAAGTTTTAAATCCGCAAAAAACAACAACACCCACCGATCGCCCTTCTTCTCTGCCTTGAGCTTCATGCTGACCACATCACTGCCAGCGCCGGCTTCAGACATCGCCAAGGCGCCAAAATATTCGCCGGAAATTAGCTGAAAAACGTTACAAATTTAAATAAATTATTTTTAACTTTAAAAACGATTGAATAACGGTATTTTCTAGGTTCTTTTATCGTTAATACCAAGCACGAACCTTCGGCAAATACTTGTCCTTTTGCGCCTCGTTGCCGTGACGAACGATCTGGTTGACGCAAAGATTGGAATGGGCTCCTAAATTCTTTTATTTTTTGTAAAACAAAATTACCGTAAGACAGCGCAATCGAGCCAGAAGCCCGGGACAGCTCTTCCATCGCCAGCACGTGCGAGAAGTAGTTCATCGCCGAGCCGCCGTACTTTTCTGGAAAATAAAAGTTGATTTTTAATGAAAACCAGCATTTGCTTAAATTTTGCTGAATTTAACATAATCAAACTTTAAAAAAGCTGTTTACGAGGCATTAGAAAAAAGAATATGGATAAAGTATAAAATATAATCACGAATCTATATCGAAAGTTTGTGAAATTCTATCAAAATTTGGCTTCAAAAGATCCCCTTGATTTTAAAAGCAAACTACCAACCTGGTGCAGTAATTCCCAACAATCCATTGTCACCGAGTGTCCTCCAGAATTTCCGCAAGTCTTTCCAGTTGTTGTCACTAAAAACCAATTTATTTTACGTTTTCAAACCCTACCGATCAATATCATTCGCGTACGGGGCCAACTCCTTGTCGGCGATTGTTCGAATCGATTGGCGGAGCTGGAAAGAAAGATAATTCGTCTTAAAAGTGTATAATACCGCCTGCTCTTCCTCGGTCAAACCAAACACCGCGTCCGGGATCGGGTAGGCGGCCATAGAGCTAGAAAAAAAAGGAAAATAAACTTTTAAAATCGATTCATACCGGGCCGAGGCGATTCTCGCTACATTCGAAGCGACAAGACGCGAGAGCATATCTGGAATTTCAAAATTTATGCTTTTCACCCGAGGTATGATACATAAAAGTAATGAAAGAGATCGGCGAATCACGTAGAACCAGAAAACCGGTTGAAATCACAGAAAATTTGGTAGATTTAGATAATTTTGGGGGTTTTTGTTCACTAGAAATCGGAATTGAGGACAAGAAGATAGGGAAGAAAGTGAAGAGGGGCGGGAGGGGAGACTATTTGGCATGGTTGCACGGGCGCGTTTCTAGCCCTCGGACGTAACGAGTCACGAACGTGTCACACCACTTTACACCGCGTAATTGATTTCACAAACCCAGTTATTTGCGACAAATAATCTTGTAAAGGCTATTCTAACGCTAGAAACAAAAGAAATATAGTTGTAAAACAGATTTGGACGGGAAAGGGGCATAACTCTGCCTGTTTCGAGAAGATTGACAGTTTTGCTGGTTCATCACGCACGACTAACTAGTAATGTAAGTAATCCCTATAACAATAATGCTTCAATCACGAGTTCACTTTATCACTGCCGTTATAAATAAGTGTTACGCAAGGCCAGGCACTTTGTTGATTGAATTTCTACAAAACCAGCCGAGCTTCGCCGAGATAATTTAAACATTGAGGATGAAACCTAATGATGTAGCGTTCGAGCATGCGTGAAACGCTGGTGATGATATGGGCATTGTAAAGCGCTTGCTTGGTTTTGCTTTTTACCGCTACCATTGCTCCTTCAAGTTCGGGCCATCTTAGCCTACGGCTCTCAGTTATAATGTGTGATTTGGGTAATTCAGAAAAGATGCGAACATTGTGTGTACAATGCTTGCAAATGATAATTGCTCGCGAAAATGGAGAACGACGTGTTGGTGCCTATAGAAGAAGCTTCTTCGTGTTAGAACAGGCTTTCTTATTCGTACTGCTGTGCAAAGCACCAGCGAAACTGTCAATCTGCTCGAAACAGGCATAGTTATGCCCCCTTTCACGTCCAAATCTGTTTTACAACTATATTTCTTTTGTTTCTAGCGTTAGAATAGCCTTTACAAGATTATTTGTCGCAAATAACTGGGTTTGTGAAATCAATTACGCGGTGTAAAGTGGTGTGACGCGCGTTCGTGACTCGTTACGTCCGAGGGCTAGAAACCCGCCCGTCATGGTTGCCCATTAATTTTTGGACTGCCCGCGACTCCAAAGAACGACCAAATGACAGACAGTGACATCAGGGATCACAGACCACGTCGGGACAGCTGTTGAGGCTCGAAAATCAAATAATTAAAAGTATTTTTTAATCGTTTATGGATGCCCGCCGGTAGCCTGAATAATATTGAAAGTGCTGCGCATTTCGTCGATGATATGAAGCTCTTCTTCGACTTCATCGAGGGAATTCATCATCTAAAAGGTTTTCTACGATGGTTTTTTCTTAATTTTTCATACTTTTAAAGGTGAAAATAATATATTGTTCATTCATACCTACCTGATTCAAAATGTCGTCCGCTTTTCCCAGGCCGCCTTCCGTCTTTTCCATGCCCTTTTCTGCGGCAACATGGCCGAGAATGGCTTGTTGAAGCGATGACAGGGCCTCTCTTTCTCCAATTGCCAAGCCGCAGAGCTTATCGATGTCTAATACTACCTGAAAATCTCATAATTCATCTTGCTAGCTTTTTCAAGTTGTTACAACGTGATTGTTCTTCCTTTTCACTTACATCTTTCATCTTCAAGCGCAGCGTCTGCTTCGATTCTGCCGACAAATCGACTGGTTGCGCCATTTTTCTTTCTAAAACTAGCCTTTATAACCTGATAAAATGTCCTCTTTGTAATTATTGTAGTCATCAACTATTTTTTAAAGGTTTTTCGGTCTCAAAATTCGTATAATTTATTCATTAAAGCACTTGGAAATAAGTATCAGGCACAGCGTGAGAAGGGTAAGGCACAGGGGAAACTCATCACAACTCTATTTGGCAAGTGAAATCACGGGAATTATGCTCGGAACCTAAATTTTTGAATCTACAGCCCCGGAGCGGAAGGGGCAGGCTGGGTCTTGACGAGCTGCTTCTTCTTGTAGACCTCGCGGGCGATCTGGCGCTGAAGCTTGCTGAGGCGATCGTGGATATTGCCAAGCTGAGTGCCTAAAACGTTTCGTTTTATGATTTTCGAGGTATCTGAAAATTAACTTTCTTCTAGCCTACCTGTCGTCACTATCCTCTTCTTACAATCCATCAGCTTCAGCTCGTAGGAGATGAGATCGTAGGGCTCGTCGCTGCTGTTCAGCTCGTGGAGAAACTAAAAATTTTAGGTTTCTAGGCTCTTTGGCATTATCGGGGGTAGGAAAACCTATTTTTCTGTGTTAATCTAGAAATGCCTTAAAAACTATCTAAAAATTTTGAAAATTTTTCAAAAACTCGAAATTTGCGCAAAAGGCGGTCATTTTTGGTCGGAAAATTAAAAATTTTTTGCATCCTTCAGAAAAATTTGTAAATTTTTTTACGTTTAGCAATAGTAAAAACAGCATAGAAGCAATTCCGCTATTTGGCATGATTTACCCACCTCAGAGAGCACTTCCACATTTTGATTCAACAACTTCTGGCTGTCCCTCGTCGCCGCAATCTGGCCATCAAGCTTTTCCAGGGCTGAAATTAACCCTTTTTACTCAAAGATCTCCTCGCGCGAAAGTCTTTCCAGACAACCGCAAACTCAATTCCGCCTAGACGGCAAGATCCCATCTTTTACCCCTCGCCTCCCGCGCCACCCAATGCAACAAGGCGGGCGCGTGGCCGGGGCTCTGTCAACGGCTGCGTAATTATAAAGGCGGGGGTACGCACCGGGGGCGACAGCTGCGAAGGTCAAATCGTTGCCGTCGATGGTGATGGCCCCTCCGCCTCCGCCAGCCGAGCAGTTCTCATCGCCCATTGTTTGGGTAGGTGGGCCCTAGGCTATCGGATGATTATGAGGGTTGCAAACTTCGGGACTGTACGGGAAATCACAAAAAAAAAAAGTAAAAAATCATCAGCAAAATCGGCAGCTCGAAATCATGAAAGTTCCAGATACAGAAAAACGCAAGAATTCGATTAAAAATAACGAATCGCGCTAAAAATTGAGTAAAAGAAAGTAAAAATGGCAAAATTAAAAATTCCGGACGCTACGAGTTACATCTAACGACAAAAAGCGTCATTTGGAGCAAACGAAATCGGTTCCGAAGGCTCCAATTGTCGCCAGAACGTAAATTTGGGTAAGCGGAACGTAACATTGCGTAATTTTTCTAAAGCGTTTTTCTCTAATATAACGAATTTTAGAAAAATTCAAAAACAAAAGAATGAGATTCTATTTTTTAACTATATCTTCTTTACTTCTATCGTTAAAAATCTTATTAATAACCTTCAATAAGTTGGTTTTCGAAAGATGAGGGGTGAAGCGGAATTTAATAGGCTTTTTCGGGCGACTAGAGTCTACCTGCAACTTTATGCGGACGATCAGGGCCTGTTTTGATAAGCCTCACGACTATTTGGCGCCCCGGCCCATCTGTTTGTTTGTCTGCACGCTCTCCCCCTGCCTATGTGTGTCTGTCACACCTCGATGGCGCTCCCATCCCTTTGCGTCCTTGGCTTCGTTCCAGCGGCGTGCCGCGTCGCCACCCGGGGGCGTCGCGTGTGCCTGGACGGCAACCCGAACACCTACGAACGACGGTTCCACCGTACCGCTTGGTCAAGCTTTAGAAGACGTATCGGTGGTTTCGTGTGGTTTTCAGGGCTTTATATGCTTGGCTATCATTAATGCTACTATTAGAATAGTTTTAGTCCTGGAAACCGGTTTTGTCTTGCAGAAAATCGATCACTTGCCGGTCTTATGACATTGAAATATTTCAGGGACTCTGGAAATCCGGCTTGTTTCTCGAAAACTGTTCTACTCTTTCTTCTCGTGATTATCGATTTTACTTGCTCCTAAATTTTTGATATTTTCTGTTTTTTTAGTGAAAAACTGAATTCGAAAAAGTTTGTGCTGATTTTTAGCCAAGTAAAACGCACGATTCCTCTATTCTATCTTTATTTTGTCCCTCTCTATCGCTTCAATGTAAAGGAATCATTTTTATACATTTTTTTCCGTTCCAGGTACCATATGCTGCATTGATTGATTGACATTAAACAATGTCCGATCTCGATCCACCCATGCAGGGCGCCGACCCGGCCGAGCAGCACACCTACGCCCAGCCACCCCCCCAACTTCACGGCCACCTGGCCGGTGATTATGGTCGGTTTTTTGAAGCTTTCTTCGATTTTATAGATATTTTTGAAAATTTAGATTGAAAAAAGTGTTTTTTAACTATTTATTTTCAGCCCATCCCCAAGAACCAGCCGGACTCGAGGTGCCTTCAGTGTCCGTGCCGATGGTGGCCGTTGACATGGTCCCGCAGCACGTTGCCCAGAATGAGGTTCTCGAGGAGGCACCGCTGGCTTTAGCGGTAAATTTTTCGAAAATATATATTCGAGACTAAAACTAGGTGAAAACGTTAAATGCGGCGAGATTCTACGCTTTTTCTAAAGAAAAACATGCCTTTAAAGCCCACCGGAATCTTATATCATAAAAGACACTTATCGACCTACCTCGATAAGATAAAATTTGTTGAAAACGGGGCGATAATGGTTAATTTTAAAGGAGTTAAATCTGAAAAATTTGTATGATTTTACACAGAAAGCGATACTTTTGAGTGGCCCTAAATTTTTATCAAAAAAGTGGCTAATCGATCGATCTGTATACGTCAATTATATCTAAGATTAGTGGAAATGATAAATACGTTATAATTAGGTATCCCGTGCGAAATTCTACGTTTTTTTTAAGCAATGATACTTATAAAACCGCCTAAATCCCATTTAATGACGTCACTTATCGATCGTTTCGATATCGTAGCCTCAGAATAATCCAGCCCACCGTCGTGCCAGTCATCCTTTGTTGGTGGGGGTCCAACCAGGGAGGGCTAGCGTGTTGTGTTGAGGTGTTCTCTTTCGGCTTCTTTTCACTGCATGGGCCCCGGGTATCCAATATTTGGGCGAGTGAAGCTGGAGCAGTGATGTGTCTGCGTCTCTGCAACCCTGGCCTCTCCCAGCACCCGCTCGCTGCCCGGCCCCAAGCCCTTCTCCCCCACTCACTCCCAGCATTTGATGCCGTAAAAGACTGAAACGGGGACCCGAGGGAGACTGGCTACATCCTTGTGAATATTAATGGGAAGGAGCTGGAAACGAGAGAAAAATCGTTAATTTTGGCCGTTCGTTTTTTTTAGAAAGGTGATTGTAGAATTGTCTTGAAAATGATAAAAGGTAGCGGTTCAAGGAGGTCATTGCCATCCTTGTGAATATTAATGTGAAGTGGGAGAAATGGGAAGACGCCGGAAACGCGAGAAAAGCGTCAACTTAGCCGCGCGGAATTTTTGTTTTCTTCAAAATTCAACATGCCTAATTTTTTTCGTGAAACCGAAAATTGGATCATTACAACTTGCTAAACGGGTGAAATCCAGACTTTCAAGCCCGAGGCAATTGTTTCGTCATTTTAAGAATATGTGGCAAATTTTTCGAAAGGAATTAGCGATTTTTCGCACGATCTACCGTGCAAAATTTGTTTTTAATTTTAAGCCACTCGATTTTTGTTTAGAAAAAAACCATAAAAATGCTTTTTTGCTTTAGGACCATGACTACGACTCGGCCGATCCGGCGCAGCGTTCCGTTCGTGACTCGCAAGAATTCCCAGAGATCCCGCCGCTCGAATTCTCCGAAAACCTCGAAACCGAGGTGGTTGTTGGGCGCGGCTCGGCGGCCGATCGATTTTATCAGGAGGGCGGAGCGATGTATTCAGCGTAAGCTTTATATACGAATTTTTAAAACCTAATTTTGGAGTATTTATCAATTTTATTGCGAAATTTCCTCAAAACTGATAAACTTTCATGATTTATGTATCGAAAAACCCGTAGAAAAATATATTTAGACCCCGTTCCGGTGTCACGCAAATCGGCGGCACCACCTACCGCTCAGCCGGCGACCACTCGAAGAAGCTCGTCATCGGCGGCCAAAATTATCAGTATCCCGGTCAACGGGCCGCTCTCGTCGCACACCGGAATGGTGAAAATACCGCCTTTTTCAGGGTATATTAAGTTTTTTAGATACCTACGCCTCTCCCTCGTACACGATGAGCAACACGTATTATGGTGGCGGCGCGCAGGGCAGCTACAGACGCACCGTACAGCCCGTCAACAATCCCCCTGGAGGAGCCACACTTCGGAAACCCGTGTTGACGCAGCGCCCGTCGCAGATTACGCCTCATAAGTGCGTAGATGAGCAAAATTTTTATTCGTAGTCTTACGATATCCGATTTAAATATTTCGTCGAGAGTTTAGAGAGAGAAAAACAATATATTATAGATTTTTCTAAGTTTACAGAATTGGATTAATTATGGGTTTTATAGCTTTGAAAAGGACTATGGATTAAATCGATTAAATATGCTTTTCTTTTTAGAACGATGACTCGCGTGATGCCGCCGATGCAACAGGCCGAACCCCCGCATCGTGCTCTACTTACGGTAAGCTTTAGAAAGTTTTACAAAAATTTTCTGGAATTTTTCAAAAATTTAATGCAAAATGGCACTCGAGAATACCGTAGTATTTTTTAAATCCTAGGGAAAAGCCCCGACCACCATCACCCCACAATACCAGCAACCGCCGCAAGAAGAAATGATGTCAGCCACTCCACGCGCTGCTCCACTCCTTGTTGCTGCCCGCGGCGCGAAGCCGGTCATCCGAGGAAGATGTAAGTGCCCGCGCGATTTTCCTATTATCGTCTAGCCGGCACAGTTCGGAGAAAGGACGGCGACCCGGATGATTCCTACGAAGACTTGTCCCGAATCTCGCCCAGGAAGGTGAACTTCCTCGACGGCTCGGGCAGCTCGACCTCGGCCACGCCAGGCGTGAACCTCGTCGTCGGCCCGCCACCGTTGCCCGGATCGGCTGGATCTGGTGAGTTAGAGACTTTCAAATTCAAGGTTCGAATCCCTGCCAAAACGTCGAAAATTCATTACTTTGGAAATTGTGCGCATTTTTGGCGCTCTGGCCCGCATGGCGTCGATAATAATTCGTAAATTTGTTACCGGAAAAAGAATTTATTTTGATATATTTTGGTATTTTGGGCTCTTTGCAAATTATGAATTTATGAATGAAAGTAAGGTTATTAATTATCCCTTTTCCAAACAATGATTTTTGCGGTGATGATTTCGATTAATAACGTTTGAAAATATGAGATTCAAACTATTAATTTATCAAATTAACCGATTTTTCGACTTTTTTAACTTACGTTTTTCCAGAATCCATCTCGTTCCGCCACGACGACCTGTCCAACTTCCAAGACACCGATGCCGAGGTTCAGCACCACCTTGATCGCATCCAGCAGCAGATGGAGGACCGTGAGCCTCGTGCTCACATGCTGGCCGCCATGCAGCACCGCGAGCCGCTCGCCGGCAACTATATGGACAAAATGGTACGATTATTCATTAAAAACTTTATCTTGGCTTTTAGAACCAAGGCGAGATTTGCTTCCGCACGCTGCCCTTCACCGAGACGATCAAGCTGAAGGGAACTTTCCCGGATGTCCCGATGGAAACTGTGCCGGAGCCCAGGCCGCGCGGCAGACCGAGGGGATCCACGAACAGGACGCGTCTGTCTTCTCAGGTAGCTTGTGGTGTCAAGTGGACTTTGGCGCACTAATGGCGGCTGCATTGAGTCAGATGTGTCTCTTTGATAAGATAAATAAGCGTGCCGGAAGCTGCACACCAAAACTTAGAAGATTTTTACTCGCTTATTTAGCTATTTTTTTTTATATTTAAAACGTTTCATTTAAGTACTGTTTTGAAATTAGTTTTGAATTAGAATTTGAAAATTTTATTTATCGAGCGTTATTTTTTTAATAATATTCTATTGAAAACCTGTTTGTTTTAAGTGGTGAAAACGTTAATCCATTTCGATCTATAATCCCGTTTTCAGGGAACAATGCCGCCGAACACCCCCGGAATGGTGGCCACCTCGGTGAGCCCGAAGCGGATGAGCCCGGTGAAGGTGGGCAGTAGGAGCCCGATCAAGATGATGATGGTCAATTTCTTGGATGGATTTTAGCAAGACTTTCATCCTTGCTATTTTATTTAAACTTTTTTATTCAGGGCGACGAAATCGAGCAGTTGGCCCCATTGAAGCCTCCGCAGGTCCCCGTGCTTCCACCAGAGATTGGTGAGTTTTTAGGAGCGTATCATCGGGGGTAGCGGGCGTAGCCCGCCTAACCCCTTTTGGTTTGAGGTACCCCCCCATACGACTCTTTTGGGGTCCTTTTCCGGATTTAAAAAAGAACCATGCATCGGATCGCCAAACTGAATACGCCATCGGAACCGGCGACATTTTTTGCATAGTATAAGCTTTTAAAAACTGAAAAAGAGTTAAATTTCGAATTTTAACAGCCGATTTAAATTGCGTTTCGAGGGGGGGGGTCTGCGTTTGTTTGTATGTATGTATGTACGCAAAACCTTTGTAGTCGTCAAAAAGTGCCTTCCCATGGTCCGTTTGGGCTGAAATTTTCCACATATATCGACTTGGTGTAAATGAAGGTGAGGAAGAAGCGTTTTTTTCAAAATAGGCTTTTAAAAAAGTTATATTTAATTTTTAAGTTTAAAAGCTAAATTGCGGCCAAAACAAGTGTTAGTGATGTCCGTTTGGGCTGAAATTTTGCTCAAATATGCATTAGACCATGCCGGAAAAAGTAAAGAAGAAATTGCATCGAAAGAATGCTTCTTCGCTGAGATATTATAACTTTAAACCTTCGCCATACGGGGCGCCACCCTCCCTTTCCCGGCCCCCTTTCCCTGGTCAGCAGGGCGGGTCTGGGTCCCCGATGACAGGCCTCCAGTCTCCCGGTTGGCCTAGTGGTTAGCACGCTGTTCTGGGAAGACTTGGCTCGCGGGTTCGAACCCCGCCCGCAACATCATTTTTGCCGATTGGCCCGAATGCATCGTTAAGGCTTTTAGTACCGTTACAAAGCGCCGCAGGCAAATTTTTTTGAAGTATTGCGTACAAGGGTTCATCTGAATAAATATCCCATCCCTTATTCTATGATCTTAACAACAAAATTGAGGCAAAAAGGGCTAAATTCTCTCTAAGGCTAAAAAGTGTCTTTTCAAAAAAGGGCTTTTGGTTTTCGCAAAAAGAGATCAATTCTCGTGGCAACAAAAAGTGCTAAATTCCTTTAAAACTCTGAAAAATTCCACAAAATGTGGGATCAACCAAAAGTTGCTGGCACCTTGTTAAAAGGGACAGACTCGTTTTTAGCCGTTTCGGCTTATAAATAAATTTCTGTATTATGATCCATTTTCTTGAAATTAATCTGTGGACTTGACCTGTCATCTAAAGCAGCCCCAAGTTTATTAATATTTTAATTAGCCAGCAGCTTTTTGTTGTTCCCCATTTTGTGGAATTTTTCAGAGTTTTAAAGGAATTTAGCACTTTTTGTTGCCACGAGAATTGATCTCTTTTTGCGAACCAAAAGCCCTTTTTTGAAAAGACACTTTTTAGCCTTAGAGATTTTTACTTGGCTTTTTAGCTTCTCACCCACTCATCGAGTCGCCACCTCGCAAGGATTTCCTGCCAACTGCCGCCTATTCGAATGGCTATGAACAGCAGCCGGAAATTTCGCTGCCAGTTAGAGAGCCTTGTGAGTTTAAATTTCTTAATTTTTATAGTACTTTTAGGATTTTAGCTTTATTTCAAAGAAATAGTTTGAAAAAAGCATTTTTGAAGAAATTTTATCAGTTTGAACGCATAAAAATGACATAAATTATAATTGGGATGGGTGAAGCCACGAAGAACGTGCATATTATTAAAAAAAAGATTTATTTGTCTTTTTAGCACAAAATGCTGTGTTTTCGTTATGAAATTTTTGTATTTAGGTATTTTTTGTAGGAACTAATTAATCTTTTGTAAAAACCTCTAATTTTTGAATTAGCTATTCTATCTTCCGTTTTCCAGCTCCGGAAGAGGAATCCGATGCCGACTCTGAAGTGAGTGCCACCACCGCTGAGGAAGACTGGGGAGACTACACAACTAGGTAGGGGTTGTGATCATCTACCTAAAACTCCTCGTTGCAGATGTTGGTGCGAGATGAGCCACAACGACGAGTACATGATCTCGTGCGACAAGTGCGACGTGTGGCAGCACATGAAATGTGTCGGCATCCCCACCGCCAAGCCCCCGAAGAACTACCTGTGCGAGCAGTGCAACCCGCGCAAGATGAAGCTCACCAAGGGACAGGTGGGGGAATTGTTAATTCAAGATTAATATTTCTTAATTTATTTATATTTTAATTGACTACGGTATTTGGAAGTTTTCAAAATTCATCGTTAAATTTTTTTTTGTCGAAAAAATCGAGAATTTAATTTTAGACAGCGGCGGATTGAATTTTGATCAGTGAAAATACGTCGATTTTGTGTTGAAAATAGTATTTATTATTTTAGGCCAAAGACTACCAGCAGAAGAAGCTCGCCGAGCTGACGAAGGAGAAGCAGCGGAAGAAGGACCGTCGTGAGAAACGCCGGGCGGAGAAGCGGAAGGCCCGCGAGGAGGCCCGTGCCCTGAAGGCCAAGAAGAGGCGGCGCACTGAGCAGATGCGCCCCATCAGCACCGCCCAGTACAAGAAGTTCACCGAGATCAAGACGAATGAATATTGTAAGTAATTTTTCAGTTTTACGAAGAATTAAAATTTTTAAAATTATACAAAATTTAGCTTTTTTTGAAATTTGAAAGTGGTTGAAATCGTTAATTAGCTTTTGGAATGTTTTAAAAAGAGGAATTAAGCTTGAGAGATTGAAAACCCTTTTAAAGCTATTTTAGCAAAATTAAAAACCTTTTTTTAATTATTGAATAAGTTTTTTTACAGCCCCTCGTGCCAAGGAGCTGCTCTCGGCCTTCCAAACAACACACGGCGCCGATTTCGTTGTGGAGAATATCCGCAAAAACAAGCCGAAGGTAAATTTATCTTTATGGACTTTGCGATACTGCTGTCATTTTAAACGTTTTTAAATTGATTTTTGTTAAGGCTAAATTTACGGTGGAAATTCTGGTTTTGTAGTACTCGCGAATGGTCGTCTCTCCTGACGTCGAGGGCCTAGTGGCCGTAGCGACGATTCCGAAAAATGACCTCGTCATCGAATACCTCGGCCACGTCTCGTTCCCCAGCGAGTGCCCGGGCAGGGAAAAAGTCGGATCGGTGAGTGGCCCTTTTTTTGCCAAATTTTTTATGCCGATCGCGTGGAATTAAAAATTGTTTTTACAAAACAAAAATTATACAAAAAAATTTTTAGGTGCAACCCCATTGCGTACTGTACTCTGGGGCCTCGCTTGACGCGCCGCTCGTCATCGACGGCCGGCGAAAGGGCGGTGACTCGCGCTTTGTCCGCCGCTCATGCAAGCCGAACACGGTGCTGAAACACGTCATACTCAACGGCAACCTCCATGTCCTCCTCAACGCCACCGAGGAAATCGAGCAGGGAACGGAGGTGAGGGATTTTGGAAAAAAAAAACAAGAGGAAGAAATTGAGTAATTCGGTTTTCATATACAGGGTGCGTCAAAAAATAAAGAATGAAGTTTGCACTGAAATATCTCGCGAACGGAAACGAATCAAACCATCGTTACCTTGCCAGAATGATTAAATATGCTGAGCATGAAGAAATAACACAAGTTGTTTTTTAAGATTTTTGACGACCAGTGGTCGTTAAAAAGTTTTGAACATTTTTGAAAAAGTAAAAAACTTTGAAGACGAAAATAATGGAACTTTTAATGAGTTAGGGGGACATGTAGGGTATCAAAATGAAGCTCTCGGAATGCGCTATCAAACGCATCGTAAATATTATTGATCGATTTAACTAGCCGTCAATCGGAGCCTTCGGAAAATCCGGACTTTTTGAAGAAAAAATTCCAGATAAAATTTCCTTACCATCCGATCTTTCTGATATTTTGCAGTTAGCAATAAAGAGATAACTTCTAACTTTTGGCATCAAGATTTTGAGAATCCCGATCAAAAAATTTTTTGGCATCTTGCCAAGTCGGCCAAAACTGCAAGTTTTACGTTGATATAGTTAAAATTGTAACATGATTAGCTTTGGCAAACAGCATTACATTTAATAAATACAAAAAGTTATGAGGGCAATGAGCTTTCTATGGTCAACTCGGAATCACCCTTTCTCGGAAATTCCGGATTTTCCGAAGGCTCCTATTGACGGCTAATTAAATCGATCAATAATATTTACGATGCGTTTGATAGCGCATTCCGAGAGCTTCATTTTGATACCCTACATGTCCCCCTAACTCATTAAAAGTTCCATTATTTTCGTCTTCAAAGTTTTTTACTTTTTCAAAAATGTTCAAAACTTTTTAACGACCCACTGGTCGTCAAAAATCTTAAAAAACAACTTGTGTTATTTCTTCATGCCCAGCATATTCAAGCATTCTGGCAAGGTAACGATGGTTTGATTCGTTTCCGTTCGCGAGATATTTCAGTGCAAACTTCATTCTTTTTTTTGACGCACCTTGTACACTTTCGACATTCTGATTTTTCTAAAATCTGATTTGGCAAAAATATTTTACGCAAAAGCTATTATAAAAATTATTATTTTTTATTTTTTTTAGAAAAATGACATTAAAAAAAAGAGGAAAAATTATTTTTCCTCTTTTCTAGATCACGATACCATTCGACTCGGACTACCTGAACTGCCCGCGCCCGTTGGAATGCACCTGCACCGACCCGGCGGCGTGCCCGATCGTCGGCTTCAACCACAACCTCTGTCCATCACCGCCACCATCACCTCCAAAGCGCAAGTCCAGCGCCGCCCCGCCCGCCAAGAAGACGCCGGCCTCGGCCGCCAAGGCCAAGCCGAAGAGCACCGAGAAGAAGGCGCCCGGCCGGCCGCCCCGCGGTGCGCCGATGATCAAGCTGCGTCGCGTCGACAAGGATAACAAGGCTCAGGAGAGCACCGCTGAGGAGGACGAGGCCGTGGCTGATGTGGCTGAGGGCGCCGAGGACAAGCCGAAACCTGCCGGAAGGGCCGCCAGGGCCCAGCGACGCAGCGAGGGCGCCAAGGAGGGCGAGAGGTAAATTTTAATTTTTTTTTTGTGAATATCTAGAAACTAGAGTTATTATAAATTCGACAGACCTTTAAAATACCCCGTTTTTAGTGGTGCCGAGTCGGGCGCTTCTGACACCGAGGCCCAACCACCCAACAAGCGTGGCCGCCGTTCGCTCAAGGAGACCCCGACCCCCAAGGAGGAGCCAAAGTCCCCGAAGAAGGTCGAGAAATCACCCAAGAAGGAACCATCCCCCAAGAAGGAGGCCTCCCCGAAGAAGGACGTGTCGCCAAAGCGCGGACGTGGCCGAGGAGGACGGGCAAAGAAGGAAGAGACGCCCAGCGAGAAAGAGGAGGGCGAGGTCGAGGATTCGGACAAGGAGGAGGAGCCTGAGGGCGAGACCGAGGAGC
The DNA here is from genome assembly GCA_958295435.1 of Mesorhabditis spiculigera. Lineage (NCBI taxonomy): Eukaryota > Metazoa > Nematoda > Chromadorea > Rhabditida > Rhabditidae > Mesorhabditis > Mesorhabditis spiculigera. Next base: position 963,250 of record CATQJA010002702.1, on the reverse strand, counting down.
AGAAGACGCCAGGACGAAGGGGACGTGGTGCTAAGGTGAGTTTTGAAGAGTTTTATCTATTTAAATGAAATTAAAATTATGAATAAGAAAACTATTATTGATTATTTTTCAGAGCACAAAATCACCGGAAAAGCCCAGCCCGGCCTCCACTGGCAAGCGCACCTCCGGACGACAGAAGCCCGACACCTCGGCCCGATCGTCTGCCAACCGACCGGTAATTTTTTCTCAACTTGATTTGATATAATTCTTCATTTTTCCTATTAAAAAAATTATATTTAAAGCAAGTTAATTAATGTAATTTTAAGTTACAATTAATTATCTGTAATTGTTATTTTTCCTATCTTAAGAACCCTTTTCTGTAGCTTCAATTAATCATCATTTTTCCAGAGCCGCGAAGAGCGCAAGCTGCAGCACGAGCTGGCCATGTTCAAGAAGCTCGAAGAAGCCGAGGGTGGCCGGAAATCCGGGTCTCCCGACAAGCCGGAGCCAAGGAAGCGCCGTGCATCCGATCGCCATGCCCAGCAGCCAGCAACCCCGGCCGAGCGATCGACCCGTGGCGGCAAAGGGCAATCGAAGCGGGACAAGGATAGTGGCGATGACAAGTATGTAGAAATTGATTTTTTTGGTACGATCCGTTTTTTAGGTCTATCCCCTCATCCGTGCCGCCCCGCAAGCGCTGGCTGATGGAGCAGAAAATGAAGGAGGAGGAAGAGGCCGCCGCTGCTCGAGTATCCTCACCACCCCAAGACTTCTCGCAGGGCCGCAAGGGCTTCTTGCTCAGGAGGGCCCAGGCGGATCGTGAGAAGGAGGAGCCGGCTCCGCCCGACCCGGCACCGTCTTCGCCTCAGGCTCAACCGTCGAGAATGGTGGGTATTTTTATCTTTCTTGGAATTCTAAATTCATGAAATTATGGATTCTGAATTTTATTTTTGATTTTTAGTACTCCAAATCTCCGCAAAAGCAGCGCCGCACCGACTCGGAGCACGAGCCGGCCACGCCCACCGCGCGGGTGCCGCCCCCGCGATTCGTCGAGAAGTCTGAGAATCCGCGCGAGCTGCTGAAGAAGTTGGGCGAGGGCTGCTCGAAGACGATCCAACCCTACGAACTGCCCAGCGGGCCGGAGTGGCCGCCGGTTACGCAAGGTATGCGTTAAACGAGTTGAAAACGCTGAAAAAAATGAAGATCCCCCTAGAAAATAGTTAGAAAAATCTAAAATATTTTTTCTAAATAATAAATCCCTCATTTTTCTAAATTTTTTATTATCTACTAGATGCTCTTTTTTAAGACTCTGATTGTTTTTAAAACTTAAAACCAGGGTTGAAAAGCCGCTTCGCGACTTTTCAACCCTGGCCCCGTCTGCCCCCATGATATTCTTGGCTTTGCATAATTTTCGCGGCTTCGGATGACGAAAAATGAAAAATGCTCTCTCCACCCCTTTATATAGGCTAGCGCGACTTCCGGTGCATGCTAATTTGATCCTAACAAAGTGCGGCGTCCGATTTTCCATGAAAAACTTCATTTTAATGTCGAAAACAACATGTTTTTTAAAATCTAATATGTGTGCAGTCATCTCGAGACCCTTACGCATCTAATGACGTACCGAACATAACCCTAAGTACTTCCCATCTTGAGATACTACTGGAACACGGTGACGGAAGTTGCATGCAAATGCACACACACACACACAAACACTATTTTTTTTATATATAGTAGGATACCAGAAAACAGATCTTATGCCTTTATTTTAGTGAAAGCCCGTCGGCTGACGCTGGAAGAGTACAAGAAACGACGCATGGCCGCCCCGCTGCCCCCGTCGGAAACGCCGGAGAAGTCGACGCGCGCTACTCGCCAAAACTTTATGCCTAGCCTCGATGTGAGTTTTCCGTATAGCTCTCTCTCTCTCTCTCTCTCTCTCTCTCTCTCTCGCTCTCTCAACACCCGTTTTCAGGATACTGATACCTCGACGCTGACGCTGGGCCCGATCCCGGACCCGAACGCTTTGCACGCTGTCGACGCAGGGGATATCAACGATCTGCGACGGCGGATATTCAACGACGAAATCGTGAGTGGAGATTGAGCTATTGAAAATGGCTGTATTTTAGCCCCCTCCACCGCAACCACCGATTCCGGAACTCGGCTTCTCGTTTACCTCACCGTTGAGGGCGTCAAGGGTTGGTTTTTGGAGTTTGTATCTTACAAGGGAACCTCATCCTGTCCGGGTGAGGTTCCCTTGTTAGGAGATACGTTGTTTTTTTCGAAAATCAGGACTTGGAAAAGCCGTTAAATCGAAAACCAATGCTTAATTTTTTGAGATAGATTTTTGCGTGTTTCTATTCTTTTTCGACGTCACGACTTTTCAAGGCAATAGCTTGAAAATATTGATTTTTCGAAATAGAAGTTTGTAGCCAATTATCGGCTATTTCCTGACTAAACTCTCCATTCCAGCAACAAGCCACCCGTCCGACACCCGGCAGCGCTAGCGGAAGCGCGCAACAGCGCGGCTCCCTGGCCGACCGTCTCAAGGAGCACTTTTCGCATTTGATGTAAACGCCGTCGCCGCAGTCCACGAAACACCTCCACACAAACACACCGTTGCCTTCCGCAAATCGGGAACCACCCACCGTCCGTCCGTCCGTCTGCCCACGATCTCCGCGCCCAGCCCTTCGAATAAGATGATAGCCATTAAACCCCCTAAAAACTCTCAATTTGTTGTGCTAGCTGCGCTGGCTTGTCCAAAGTTTCCCCCTTACTTTTGGCCCCGTAAAATTCACTTTCCTACATTGTTTCGCTCGGAATTGATGATTATTCAGTTGCACCCGCATTTTCGCTAAGGATTTTAGTGCCTCACGCCCCGCCCGATTCTGCCTAGGCTAGCCCTACGGGGTGGCGAGATGTCGGTGTTTTTGCCTGATTTTTTAGAGGAGGGTGTCGTCGGTTTTTGCTTTTATTTCTGGAAAATTAGAGCGCTTCACATCGATTTTCCTAAAGTAAAAAAGGCAAATCTTGAAAGGGGACCCTCGTACAACCTTCCAACCTCTTTTTTTTTGGAACTTCCACAATTTTGGCTTCTTTTTTAAGTTTAATCGATTGCGTACCTGGGTGCCCTTTCCAGATTTTGCCTAGAAAAAGCGCCAAAAACGTCGAAAAAGATCCTCAAAATAGCTTTTTCTCAAATGACGCCTTTACGAGTTGATTTTCCCAACGAAATCCAAGGTGTCATTTCCCGAATTTGCTAGAAAAAGAGCTAAAAGGCATAAAACAAACCGAAATTACCTAAAAATTAACCTCAGCAAAAGCCCCGACATCTCTACAACCCTCGAATCCCAAACGACGGAACCTCGAACACTTGGCACTTCACCGCACACTTTGCCCCCGACCTCCTCTGCCCAAAAACATATTTTGCCTACCCCGTAGAATTATCGCCGTTGAAATGTGCACCCCCAGGCCCTCCAGCACTATCCCTGCTTCCCCCTGCTGCTTAAAAATATTGTTACGCTAATTCGCCTTGACCCCGGCAACACCTTACAAAAGTGCGGCCGGTGGATAATTTGCCCACGTACCGCACCCACCTCGATACCTCTTCGCCCCCCATAGTTACTCGTTTGTGCCCGCGCCCACCGTATAATGACAACTGCTACAGTTGTTAATAAATTTTAATTTTTATACATTGTTGTCGGGTTATCGAAAATGCAATGTACCAGAAAAAACACAAAAAACGGTGGAAACAAACAGAAAATTGAATTTTTTCGAAAGGATTTCAAAATTGAAAATGCAATGTACAAAAAACTGGAAACAAACAGAAAATTAGATTGTTTTATTTTATTATTTCTTTATTTTTATTTTAGGTAGGAAACATTTTAAAAAGAAGTGGGACTACGTGACTGTACACTTGACGCGTCGAATCCGTTCGGGGTAGTGTCGTGGAGCGATGGCGCATTTACTCGATTTTCGCCTTTTTGGATTTTTCTGGATTTTTGTTCCACTCGCAATTTAAAAGTCATTTTCTGTTTCATTTGGGTATCTATTCGAAAACTGATTTTTATTTTGGGATTGGCGTTGGCGAGCGGTCTCTAAAAGAATCTGCGTAAAACTTTTTCAAGTTCGCGAATTTTTAGGCCAAAAAACCCCAATTTTTAAGCCAAAGAATTCTGTCTTCAACGCTTTTGCCTTTTCTTATAGATTGTCCCGCTCTTTTTGCTTTCTTTCGTGAATCGCCGCTAATTCTGTTTTTCCCAACGTGCCGATAACTTTGCTTCATATTCAGGCGACCTACCTCAGTCAGTTGCCCTTGAACTAACCTACTCGAGCGTCTGAGCGACGAGCGCATGGCTAGGGATACCTGTATGCTTTGCTTTTATGCTTTCATATGCCTTTTTTGCAGCCTCCGAAGAAGAGTCCGACTCCGAGTCTGAAGTTTCCGAGATCAGCTCGGCCAGCGAGGACGAAGAGGAATGGAGCGGGGAGTATACGACGAGGTATTTCGTCTCGTCTTTGATACCTCATTTCCTTTTTTGTAGCTGTTGGTGCGACATGGGCCACGATGACGAGAACATGATCGAGTGCGAAAAGTGTCGCACGTGGCAGCACATGGTGTGCATGAGCCTCATGCCGGATGGCAACAACCCAAAGGGTTACCATTGTCATTCGTGTCGACCGCGCAGGCAGAAGCTCACGAAGGGACAGGTATGGCTTGGACTAATTGGCTTTCTATAGAATTTTTAGGCCAAAAAGAAACAACGGGAATATTTGGCCGAGAAGGAGAAACAAAAGGAGCTCAAGGAGATGAGCAGGAAGGCACGCCTCGCCAAGAAACAACGCGAGATGGAGGCAAAGGAACGGGCCAAGCAGAGGAAGCGCGACGTTGCGCTGAGGGCGCGCGAGCGGAAGCAGGCTGCCGCCCCAACAAGGAAAGGCTCGTTGACGCCGAAGAGGGGCTCAATTACGCCGAAAAAAGGCTCGACTACGCCAAGGAAAGGCTCAACTACCCCCAAAAAAGGCTCAACTACCCCCAAAAAAGGCTCAACTACGTCGAAGAAAGGCTCAACCACGCCAAAGAAGGAGCCTGTCATCAAGGCGGCAACCAAACCGCGCAGCCCGATCCCAGACACGGTAGAGGAGCCGTCGAACGAAGAAACCGATTCTCCGCCCAGCAGCGCCAAAGAAGAGACCGAAACCTACACGCTGATCACCAGCAATGATTATTGTGAGTTTGCCAGCCTGGGCTGCAACATGTTTGTTTAGCGGCTCGCGCCCAAAAGCTGTTTGCGGGAATCAGCGATACTCACCCTGAGTATCTTTCCAACATGGTCATGACTCAATTGCAGCCACCCAAGGTATTCGCGTATTTTTGATCATGTTTTGTTGATTTTAGTACATCATCGCGGTGGTCAACGACGAGACGCAGGAGAAGGGGATGTTGGCGGTGGAGGCGCTGGAGCCGAATACGATCGTCGCCGAATATCTGAGCCGCGTCTCGTTGCTCGAAGAATGTCCTGAACGAGAGCCTGTAGGCGGGGTAAATATCTTTCGGTTCTTTCTAATTATTGGTGGCAAATTGAACTCTATTTATCGTGTAAAAACTAACTAAAAGTTTAGGAAAATTGTTAAGCGGTAGCATTTTGGATGGCTTTTGGAATGTCTGTCTTTTGATCAAAATGGCAAAGTTTGGAGGCTTAGACATAGCCAAAATAGTTTGGAAACACTTCCTCGTTTCATATGAGAAGAATTGAATCCTAAAAAAAGTAACTGCTCCCGATAATACAAAAGCACGCTTCCTCTTTTGAACTTGCTTTCTTTTCTTTTGTTCACCTTTGATTTATTATTCCAGGTAGTCCAAATACAGCCCCATTGTTTGATGTACAACTTTCGCGGCGCGATCAACCGGCGTTTCATCCTCGACGCTCGTCAGAAGGGCGGAGATGCGCGCTTCATTCGCCAGTCCTGCAAGCCTAACACCGTTCTGAAACACTGCAAGCTCAAGGGCGTCGTTCGTTTTATGTTGGCCGCCGAAAAGCGAATTGAATCTGGGTCTGAGGTATATCTTGTCGCGGTGGTGACCGTTTTACTTCTTTTTAGATGACCCTCCCGTTCGACGCCGACTACGTTCACTCCGCATCTCCCCTGGCGTGCACGTGTGCGAATATCGCCAACTGCCCTGCCGAGCGAGCGCGTCAACAGAAGATGAAGGAGCTCGGTTCGAAGACGCCCCGGAGCACTACGAGCAGCGGCTACAAGTCGTTCGAAGAAGGCCAGTGCGGCTCGCGTGGAGATTACGTGGCTCCAGAGGTAATTTTTTCTTACCTGTGTGCTGTAATTGGTTTTATGTGTGTTAATATTTGCCAAATCATGCGTTTTATACAGTTTTTGCGCTTTTTCGCAAAACGTAGCCCTTTTTTGTGCCGCCGTAACTCACGAGTTGTCGCTATTCCGGTAAATTGGACCGTGGGAAATTGGCTTTTTTCGGATCTTCATTTTTCCGGTCTTGCTTTTTGATAGATTGAATATTTTATTAAAATCAATAATCTAATTACAGCATCATGAATAATTGAAATTTCAGGTCAAACTTGTTGAGAAGCCGCTCCGTTCGGCCTTGAAGAAGCCCAAGCCGTTCAACGTTGACAATTCTGACCGAATGGTAGGGTTTTGGATTTTGTTGCGGTAACCCTTCTTTTTAGGGACCCGAAGAGCAAAGGCACCGCGATATTCCGATGGGCAAGCAGCACAGTGGCGTGGACGGAGAGCGGAAGAGGCGCGGACGGGAGGCCAGTAAGTCGCCCCCGACGCGACACTCTGCTACTTCGCGGACGTCGGTCGGAAAGAAGCCGCGGCCGAATACGGATCTGAACAGGTGTGTTTTACTAGTTCGTCGGCAAACTGCTCTTTTAGCAACAAGCAGCCAATATACGCGCTCGGCCAGCGGTTCGCCGTCGACAGGCTGACGAAGGACAGGATGCACATAAGCACTCATCGCGCTCGTCCGCCACCATCCCCTCCACGCCGAACGGTCCCCACAACGTCTTCGCTCAGCCACTCCAAAAACTATGTAAGTATGTTGAAAACTTTTTTGGAACTCTATTTGAGTCGCCGCCTTCCTCTCACGGACGCATTGCGCATCAGCCTCCGCCTGCCGCTGTGAACATCAAGACGGAGCCGGAGCGTAAGTTCAAGCTCTTTGACCTTTAATCTTCCTTTTCAGCCTCACCACCGGCCGCCCAGCCGCGCAAGTTGTCGTTGGAAGAGTACAAGCAGCGAAAACAGACGGCCGCGCCCACCCCGCCACAGATCAAGCAGGAGCCAGAAGCTCGCGCCTCGTGGATGCCGGATTTCGATGTGAGCTTTGATGCTATTTTTTTTATTTTTGAACCCAGGACATCAGCCACACAACGTTCACCATGGCGCCGATTCCCGACCGCATGCGGGTGCTGAACTGGGACACGTCCAGCAGCGATTCGGTGCGTTCGACGAATTATTTTTGATTGATTTGATCTTTTAGCCCTCGTCTTCTTCGCAGCGTCCTGTCGGCCCGGCTCGCAGCAAGGTTGGGATTGTTTTGAAAACTTTTTCAAAAGTCTTTATTAGAAGATCTCGATCGACAAGGACCGCGAGTCGACGGCCCGTCTCCGCGAACGCATGAAAGAAGTCATGCCGAACTTCTTGTTTAATTAGCTTCTGTGTGATGATTTATTGTCTCTATTTTCTGCTTGATTGACTTGTTGTATAATCGCCTTTAATTTCATGATTCGACGCTAAGCATTAAAATTTACCGGTACAATCGGTTTGGGAAGAATAAATTTTTCGTTTAGTTTTGAGAAGATTGGACGGGAACGCTTCTACATGGATTTTGCCTTGTGCCTTGCTCGATGCATTTTACCGGATTTGGGAATTGAACGCGCTTGATGAGGAAAACTACGCTCGGAACTCGTTGTCTCGCGCGGTGGAAAAAATTTATGGCACGCTGGGACTGGGAAGCCTACGTTGTCTCTGAAACGATGATACACTTTAGGTCCTCAATTGCTCGGGAATCAGGCTTGAAATGGGATGAGACTGGATTAGATGATTGGATTCTCCCCGCCCTTCCAAGTAGTTCTAGATCTCGATGCCGATTTCCTCTAGTATAAGCTCAAGTCTTTTTTTTAGGACTGGAAACTGGAGTACAGCCAGAACTTCAATTTTTCGATCGTTTGAGATACCAAAAATGAAATTGTTTGAAAAATTCTTAAAGTTTACCATTTTTGACCAACCCCATCGGTTTTTACCGCTTCAGATCGCGTGAAGCTACACTCATTAGACCACAAGGATTCTAATTTCATTTCATGTTCTATTTTTTTCGGGCTTCCTAGTAGTATCGAGCCGGGGAGATCAGTTAGTTAGAATAGTTAGGCTAGAGTAAATACGGTATTTATTTCCGGCACCTACCGAGGTCGCCGCCGAGATCCGGGAGCCGTCGCGGGGTTGGCTGTCATTGTGTTTGTGTATGTGTTTATCGGGGTCCCCTACCCGCTCTTCCCGCATCGTCTCCGAATCACACTTCCCACCTACACAGCCCAAACATACGCGGCGGAAATCATGTTTCTTTACCCCAAGCAACCGGCGGTGGTCTCTCTTGTCGACTACTAGAATCGAGCCGGGTGGCTGATTCACCGCGCCCTTGTTCGAGTCAATTGTATGGGGGTTTCGCGGAAAGTTCGGGCCATGAATTTCTTATGTTGGATCGGGCCGCTTTCAGTAGATTTTATGAGTTTTCGATCTTTAGGTAGTTTTATGTAAGAATTAAACTTAAATCTTTTTAGTGGTTTTTGTAGTATTCCTTATATCTCAGCTTTGTTCATTTTTAATGCATGCTCGGTGTTCAGAAGAATTTACACGCTTCAAGTGGCGACACGTACAGATTTTTTGGCGACGAATAAAGTCGACTTTTGTAGAATTATTTGCCAATTTTTGTAGAGCAATTTTGTACCCCGATCGACGCTTTTCAGCTTTTTTCGCGGCGCCACGCAAGCGCCGAATTTATTTAGGCGCCCGTTAATCATGCGGCTTATACAATGGCGAAACACACGCGGCGTGATAAGTCGTCTCGATGGCCGGTGCCTGGCGCTTGGAATTGAGTTGAGGCAAAAGTGGCCCGACCTCGAGTTTTGCATAAAATTTGGGGTCGGGTCAAAATTCCGCGTTTCGAGCTTTCGCAAGACTCTTATTTCTGCCACTTTAAACCGCTACCTTTGTAAACACTTTCATGTAGTAAATTTGAGGGAATTTAGGTGAAGTTTCCTTCTTGGCCCTTTTACAGGAGTCGCGACAGCTTTTTTTTCCCGGATCCGCCGGCTTATCGCCATTATACGACACCAGATTTTTGGGGTCATTTCGGCGAAGATTTGTTGAGCGCTGTTTTGTGGGAGTTTAGATGACGTTATTCGGGTTTTGCAATTTAGGTGCGTTAGGTTTAATGATACAAAAATTTAACATTTTTCAATTCTTCCAGCTCTGAATTTAGACGCATAGAAATTTTTCCATTACCCGCCTTTGTTGTTACTGCCACGCTGAAGATTTTTTGACATTATTTTAGGTGTTTTTATGACGGGTATCTTTCAAAATTAGGCAAAGTAGAGCTTCATTTCATTTCTCGGGAAGAATTTTTAATTTTGGCTTTTGCGATTCCTACCTATTTTATTCAGAAAATTCTGCCATTACACCTGGCTGCTAGACCAGATTTCCGGTCTGGCAGCAAAAAACGCAACATTCTGCGGCGTAGGGGGGACGATTCGCAGCAGCGCGAGCAATTAGTCCGGGGGCACATGTGTTTTCCTCGTTTTTCTTGGAGCAATCTCGGGCTGTGGGGGGCGCTTGGCCACGCGAGACCCGTCCATTCCGCCCCGGCGCTGCGAGATGACAGCGCAGGAAGCGCCGATTCCAGCCCCGCACCAGTGCAACGCACATCCACATCATCCGCTTCTAAAAAAACGAGCGTTTGATGGAATTAATTTCACGATACCTAGGTTTTTTGGCTTTAATTCTCGGCTTCATGTACCGTTTTTTGAGGTTTTCAAACCAGTTTTTCTTTGGTTTTCACTGTATTTGAAATTCCTTTATAATTCCCTACGCTATAGAATTCCATTTATATTCTAATCTATGATGATTCTTTCTCTCTCTCTCTCTCTCTCTCTCTCTCTCTCTCTCTCTCTCTCTCTGTATCTCTCTCCCCCCCTCTCTCTCTCTATTTAAAAAAGTTTTTACAGCATTCCATTTTTACAATTTTAGCGACGTGGCCCCGATGCGGGAATTCAAGGTGGTCGTCGTTGGCAGCGGCGGGGTCGGCAAAAGCGCCTTGGTGAGTTCAAATTAATTTCCAGAAATTCGTAACAATCTCAAATTTTTATGGGCCTTTTCTGCCACTAACCGGATTTACATGATGTTCCTTTAGACAGTGCAATTTGTGCAGGGGCACTTTGTGTCCAGCTACGATGCGACGATAGAGGACAGCTACCGGAAACATATTCAGATCGATGGGCGCGAAACGAGGGTCGAGATTTTGGACACGGCGGGAACGGTTAGTAAGCATACCTTGCAAATATTTTTTCTGTATCGAAAAAGCTTTATTTTTATTCCAAAAATTTAGGAACAATTCTCCGGGATGCGCGATTTATACGTGAAATCCGGCCAGGGTTTTATACTGGTTTATTCAGGTAATTTCTTTTATTTTCCAGAGGTTGTAGACTAGCAAGAAGAATCCTGGCCTTTCCTTTTCAAACGTGAAGTTTCGTACCACTCCAAATTCTAGTTGACGACCCCCATTCGCTGCGAGAGCTCCTCCCCATCCACAAGCTTATAATGCACCTGAAACAGGGGCAGCAGGTACGGTAGCGGATTCGTACTTTTTATACCCCAGTTGACGTCATCAGGTGCCCATGGTAGTCGTGGGGAACAAGAGCGATTTGCACGGGCAGCGAGTAATTCCAACGGAACATGGACGACATGTGGGTTTTAGGCGAGAGAGCGTGAGAGAGAGAGAGAGTGAGAGGGGAGAGAGTGAGTGAGTGAGAGTGAGAGAGATAGAGAGAGATGCTTGAAAACTATTCAAAAAAAAAACCATTTTAGGTAGCGCGTGAATGGGGCTGCTCCTTCTACGAAGCCAGCGCCAAGCTGAACCACAACGTTTCGGAGGTAGGTCTAAAAATATGCTCATACAGTAATCGAAAAAATCTAAAAATTCAAATGTATTTGCAGATCTTTACGGACGTCTGCCGGCAAATTGAAAGAAGCCGAGGTCAATCGAATTCTGGAAATTCGCCCCCGAAAAAGAAGACGTTGCGATTGCCAGGCGCTCGGCCCGATAGTGATGAGAGACGATATGGGAAGAATAGATACGCTTCAACGTCTAATAGGCGATCAGGAGGGAAATGCTGTACGATATTATAGCCGACCTTAAAAGCTCTTTTTTACTTTTAAAGTGAGTGTGCCAGCAGGATCAGCAATAATCCCTTTACTTTTCGAGCTCGCTGCTGGCACCACCCCTTACAAATCGGTGGATTTTCCGTTTTCCTATCGTAATTCCGATACCATATTTAATGGAAGCAATATGATGCTTTTTCTGGCTTGTCAATTTCTTTAAAACACCGATTATTACGTTTCACACTCATTACTGGTAAACTTTTAATGCCCATTTTGCTAATAGTATTATCTCATTTTTTGTGAATAAGACCTACCGCGTACATATCAAAAACCTGTATTATGTGTGGCTTGAATAAAGCACTTGCATCTTAGAAATTACGGTTACTTGATTTGCATTTGAGAATTATCTGCCAATTAAGAACAACAAAATTTGCATACAGGCATTACCCGAAGTTTCAGGAAAAACTAAAAAAATTCCCATTTTGTACTTTTCTATCCATAGCATACGGTAAGTTTACTTATCGTTACAATATACTTTTTCTACCTTTAGAATTCATCGAAATGTCACAGAACCATTGCCAACTTTCAGCCGCGGGTCCCGCCGCGTCACTTACTGTAAATTTCGATTAAAGAACCGCTGAAAGCAAATTCAGAAAATGCGAATCGAGGTGGGTGGGCAGCAGGTGCCGCTGCTCGACGTCATCGAGGCGTTGCGGATGCGGGACGAGGCACTGGTGAGCTGGGCGGGCTAGCAGAGATTTTTGGGGAGCTCAAGCAGCTGCCCATGCCCAATTTCCAGAACAAAGTCGACACCGCCAAGGCCACGTCACCGATCAGCGCGCCCGTCGAGACCCCCGTCGAGCCGCTGGTGAAGCAGTGGAGTGAGGCTTTTGAAGCTTTCAAAGCCTGAGCCCAAGCCTAACCGAAGCCTAAGCCAAGCCCAAGCTCAGCCTAAGCTAACCCTAAGCTAAGCCAAGCCAAGTTCGGACTCCCCGAAAAGCGACCTCTTCAGACTGGACGTTCCGCGGCATCCGGCTGCTCCTCCTGGCGTCGTTGTGGCTGGGCGCGTTGCTGTGGTTCGCGGCGCTGTGGAATCGCGACAGCTTCTGCCCGTACGTCGCCCACCCGGTCGCACCGCAGCCGCCCCAGCAACCCATCCACCAGCACGCCGCCGAGCCATGATCAACCCCATTTTTGCCTAACCGACAATTTTTTTGTGTTAATAAATCGTTTTGTTTATTGCGCTGCTTGTATGTCCGGTTTCAAAGGGACCAGAAAATGAGAAAATCGCGCCTTTCGATCTGTTGTTATTATGCTAAATTGTTAAAAAATTCGAAATTTTGTCAAAGGTCGACGTTTTTGGATTTTTGGAAAATTTATGTAGTTTTTACGCTTAGCAAAAGTAAAAACCATTGGGAAAAATTGGATATCAAATTAAATTGCCCCCCCCCCCTCGATAATGCGAAAGAACCAATGATCCGAACTAGCTTTCAATCGGCTTTCCAAAGAAAATAGTCATTACGATAGCGAAGCCATATTTTCGTATCATATTTTCCACCGATCCACTTCTCAAAATATTTATGCAAAAAAAACAGCAAAAATCTCAAATTTCTCGCAGTGTCAATGTGGCAAGGGGCACAGCTGCGCTAGCGGCCAGCGGGGGCAAGGTGAAAATTTCACAAGGGGGGCAAGAATCGGCAAACACACAGACACGCATCGCACGGGAATCGGCGAGTATTAGGCAAGAAAGAAAATACACAGCATGAAAACTAGCGAATACTCGATCAACGACAATCGGCAAGACAGCACCAAAGAGGGCAAGACGCCTATAAAAAGTGGGAAAATACAGACGACAAAGACCAAAAAGTGGCAAAATTAGCTACAAATAGCGGGCTATAAAATTCAAATTAAGAAGATTTCATGTGCGGCAGTGAGGCGAGCTTGATGAGTTTCTCGGCACTCCTATACACGTAGTTCGTCTCGTTCGTGCCGACGCCGTAAAAGTGCTGCTCCGACTCGGGGGCCAGCTTGCGCTTGATGCGATTTCTGAAGAAGAGAATTCCATGAAATTTGCGATTATACAAACCTGAGCGAGATTTTCGGGTCGGTGATAAAGTTGTAGATGACCGCCGTCCAGGAGCCGTGCGACTTGATGTTCTTGTAGAATTCGGGGGCGATGTGGCGGACCTGGAAAATCGTTTTCAAAAAAATCGAATGTCTTTAAATTTTTCGAAAACTAACACGAGGAAACTCGAAAAGAAAAATGCTTTTTTTTTCTTGCAAAATCCATCAATTAAATTTTCGTGGTTAAGGCTAGCTAAAAAATAGTTTAGCTATTTACCTTCGGCAAATTACACCCGGGGACGAACGGGAAATCGTGATGCTCGACGTGGTAGCCGACGTTGAACGTCACGTGGTTCAGAAGGCCATAGTAGCTAAAAATACCAATAGAAAAAAACGTAGGCTAGGCTTTGATACCTGTACGTCTCCTGGCCGGGCTGGAACGTGTAGTGCTCGGCGATGAAGTGACCGGCTAGAGGATGGGGGCCAAGCCCAAGGACAAGCCTGAAGAAAATCAAAACCTAGTTTTTTTATGTGAAAAACTAACCCGCCAAACAGATACAACAACGACTTGACGCCCCAGTAGTGGTAGACGGCGTAGTTGAACGACAGCTGGATGGCGACGTTGACCAGCTCGAGGTCGGTGACCGCCTAAAAAGGGGGATGATCAAAAAAAAAAGAAAAAGGCGCACCTTTGGGTAGATCAACAGTGGGCGAATTCCGTAGAAAACCGGCTGGAGTACTACCCAAAGCGCTTTTCTGAGTGTCGTGGTGAAGAAGTGGCACTCGATCTCGCTGGGCACGTCGGTGTCGATGACGTCTTCTCCTGGAAATAAATAAATACGTAGTGTAATAGAGAGAAATCAGAAAACAGTCGAGTTAGGTACTACGTAAAAATTCTAAACATTCTTGCCGACATCTGAAATTTGTAAATTTAATTTGTAGAGCTAAAGAAAGGTACGGTAAATAGGAAGAAAAGTAGATTTAAGCTCAAGGCCATGCTCACCTTGATGGCGGTGGTGCTCGAGGTGGTACTTCTTGAACGACACCGACATGGGCAAGCCGAGGGGCAGATTGGCGAAGAAGCCGAAGAGACGATTCTAAATTTTTTCTGTTTAATTTTTCCATTGCTAAGTCAATTCAAATGAAACCCCCCATTTTTAGCGAAAAACTCACCGCCAGCGGGCTGGTGTAGCCAAATGCCTGGTTGTGCGCAATTTCATGGATCGCTAGCGTCAGTGAGTGGTTGAAGACGCCGGACACAAAGTAGCATTGCAGCAACACGAGGAACCAGTGGGAATCTAGAAAAATTCATCCAATTCAGAATAAATAGAAGGATATACCCTGTTTGTTTTAAAGCATTCAACTTACCTCTCAACAGATACGCAAAGCAAATCTGGGCCAACACCATGCACGCGACAGTGGGCTTGAAGGCGGGGTCCTGGCCGAACAGCTCCTTCACCTGCGGGTACTTGGCAAGGATTTCTTTGCGTCTAAAACAAAACGATTTACTTCCTGTTTCATTCATTAACTTTTCATATAAACTTTACAAATTTGCATTAAAAATATACAAAGACTTTCCAAACTTTTCTCGATCTATAATGCGTTTCTCTCGTGTAAAACAGCCAAATTTAATGGAAAACGTTATTAAAATACTCGCGATTAAATTACTAGGCAAAACTGGATAGGACGAGGCAAATCGCCCCCCCCCGATATTGCACAAGCACAAAATTTTTCAAACGCCAACCTCGTCGCGTGCGGCTCCTCGGTGTAGGACCAGGCAAAGTTGTCCGCCTTGGCCACCGATTGGCCCATTGCCCCTTAAAATTGAAGTTTAATAGAATTTCAGATTTTGCGAGGACATCGCGAAAGTCGAGAACTCCAAAAATAGAGTTGTCTGGAGGTGGAATATCGTCGCCGCCATATATTGCCCCAATGCTCTGCCCGCAAAGATCAAAAACAGTGGTCTCCCTGGGAGATTGCGTGCAAAAACCGCTGCTTGAACGGGACTCGGAAATTAGCTCATGTGTGTGTGGGCGCGCGAACAAAAGGTTAGCAAATTTTGGGTTTGAAAGGAGGTTCTGAAAGGACAGAATTTAGAATAGCGAGGTGAATTTCTGCTAGAAAATTAGGCTATTTGGATCGCCATAATTTTTTTATAGCTGAAAAACAGACGATTACCCAAAAAAATCCAATCTTTATACGTTTCTAAACTTTTCAAAAGTCCAAAAACAAGCCAAAACTCGTATAAAAATATCTTTGCGTTTTTTTCTTCCGGAATTTCTGATGCAGCAAATTACAGCTTAATCGAAGTCACTTTTTCAACTGTTTTGAGATAAACGCCCGAATTTTCAAACGCCATAAAACCAAGC
Organism: Mesorhabditis spiculigera; assembly: GCA_958295435.1. Classification (NCBI taxonomy): domain Eukaryota; kingdom Metazoa; phylum Nematoda; class Chromadorea; order Rhabditida; family Rhabditidae; genus Mesorhabditis; species Mesorhabditis spiculigera. Next base: position 947,432 of record CATQJA010002702.1, on the reverse strand, counting down.
CCATAAAGCGAACAAGCCTTGTAGATCGTGATGAACTTGGTTCTTCGTTTCCCTTCCGTTTCGGACTAAAAAAACCGGTCCCACCAGCTGGCCGAAAGCTTTGGCGTAATCGCCGAACCATCCCACACTCTAGTTGAAGCGAAAAACTATTCTCCCAGACAAATTAGAGCTCTCTAGGCCAAAAGAACAAAAGTCAATTTCCAGCTATGAGAAACGAGCTTTAAATTACCCTCACCGCCTCACAAATTTGTCCCACCAAAAAACAAAGGTTCATGTCCAGGAATGAGAAGCATGGCGGGTTCTTTGGCACTATCGGGGGGGCTTTTATCTGAGGATCCAATTTTTCAAATATAAATAGCGGGTGTTTTCAAACTGTTTTTTTCACCAATTCTAAACGTAAAAACTACAGAATATATAGAAAAGCAGAATTTTCGACGAAAATGGCGGATCTTTTGCACAAAATTTCGACTTTTTCGAATAATATAAAGTTTTCAGTTAGTTTTTCTAAATGAAGAGGCTTCACTTGACTTCCTATTAAGTTACTAGACATTTTTAGACTTCTGCAAAAAACGATGCCCCCCTAACAGTTCAGAATCGAAACACTTAAAAAGTTCGGCCGGTTTCCCATCAAAAAGGCAAAATCAATCAATAAAAGATATGATCAGGTGATCGTGTGTTTCGCCGTATCGCAAAAAAATACACCCAGAAAAAGCCACAATTTTTATTCCAGCCCCTAGCTTCTTGCACTGGGGGACGCCAAACGAAACGGGGGGCAACGAGAGCAAAAGGGAAATAAATCAACAAACAAAAAAAAATATTGAGCAACTATCTTCTACGCAACTGCGGGGTCTAGAGAATATCCTAAAAATCACAATCAAGGGTTGAAGAACGGGCAGGGCTTCAAAAAGAAGGGAGCGACGCGAACAAGTAGCCCGAAAGAAGCCCGGGCGAGACCACCCATCAATCAGGCCGATAAGCCCGAGGAGTGGTAGATACGAGGGGCACACACAAGCACACGAAATGGTGACAACGGGCAGAAAGTCCAGCGAGACTGGACATCAGCAAGCTGAACGCCTTCAAGCCGTCGCCACCTTGAGATCCTCGTCGACGACTTGCTGGGCGAGCTCTTTGACGGCTTCTTCATTTGGCTTGGCGGCGGCGTCCTTCTTTTGCTTTTTCTTGTTGCGCCGGGCATCCATCTGAACAAATCGATAAATGGGGCGAGGAGGGAATCGTTTAGATGTAAATGTTATGATGGTAAAAACGTGAATTTGAAAAAAGCGTCCCGTTCGAAAAGGAAAAAATGGTCAGCTTCCGGTTCTTTGGCGTCTTCAGGGGAGGGGTAGATTTTTCTGATCCAAATTTTCCCAAAAAACATCAAGAAGGTTTCCTACGCCGTTTGCTAGCATCCTCATATCAAAATTTTCAAAATGTTAATAAAAATGCCGCAAATTTCCGTTTTTTTCGGCAAAAAATTGCGCATTTTCGGCCAAATTTTATATTTTAAAAGTTTTATAATCAGTTTTACCGCTAGCAATCTAGCTAATTTTACTGAAAACGCCCATTAAAGTCTTTGCTGTACGTTACTGTACATATTCTCAACTTTTGGCAAAATTTGGCCCCCTGAAGCGTCAAAATTCCAACCTTCTCCAGCTCCTCCTCGGTAGCCACCGGCTCCCACTTCTTCACGTCCAACGCAAAATGGGCCTCGCCGGGAATCGTCATCATCAGGCAACTAAAAAAATGTAGAGTAAACTTCTTACAACATTTCTAACTCAAGCAAAAAAAAAATTAAACTTACCGATTAATAAAAGGGCCCAGCGCGGGGCTGCGATGGACGCAGAGGGCCTGAACGATGGCGGCAATGTTTTCTTCGAGCTGGTCATCGCTCATCGACAACTAAACATGAAAAATGATAGCGAAAACTCTCGCGCTTACTCTGCCGACCACCGGCTCAGCGAGTCCCCAAATTGGGTATACCGGGTCGCCCTTGATCGACAGCTTCACGCCGTTGCGGAAACGATCAATGATGGCAGGCAGATCGTCGCCGAGACCGCCTGAAAAAGAGACAGACAGCTATAGGTGCTTTGGCATTAACGGGGGTCTTTTTCTAGACATCCATCCCGGCCAAAAAGACGTTTCGTAAAGAATCTCGGCATCTAGGGACCTCAAGAAATAAAACGTAAAACGAACCATTGACCTTGTTCGGAAACTTTGACCGGAGCAGCCCGCGAAGCGGCAAAATATGCGGAGCCATATCGGTGTGCGCCACGCAAAAATCGTAGTCGTCAGTGCGGAATTGCCCCTTGATAATCTTCTTCACGACGTCCTGCCCGACGGAGAGCTCGGCGCCACTTTCAACGGCAGCTTCCTGCAATTTAGAGTTTAAATGATTTTTCCTTCACATCAAAAAGTCCTCAAAAAGCCCTGCTAGTTCACCTGCAGCTTCAAATCGTTGACAAACGCGAGAATCGTACGCTTTTCCTGGTGCTTGAACGGGAAGGGAACGGGGACGATTTCGTCGTGGTTTGAGATCATTTTCGTCTGAAAAAAATGAATAAACAACCCAAAAAAATGCCAATACCGATTTTTCAGTGCTCATGTTCAGCTCGATGCGCAGCTTGATGGGGGCGTTTGGCCGGTTGTAGATCTCGGGACACTACAACGAGCTATTTTGCAAGAAAGAACTTTCCTACCTGCAATTCTCTGTGCATGGCGAGGGCGTCGCGGACGGAGAAGAACTGCGTTTTCACCGTGGACCTAAAAATAATCTCAAAAAAAAGTTCAAAATCATTTACATGATATAGACATTTGTGGCTGGCTTGTCGGGCAGAGCTTCTTCTTCATCAGCAACGAGACGTCCAGGGTATTGTTGAGATGGAGAGAGCCTGAAAATGACGGAAAAATGAAAAATTTCTTATTTTCAAAGCCAAGCCCGAAATTTTTAACCCGAAACCCACAAATTTTTCATCCGCCGAATGTTGATCCTCTCCATGAACGTGTACTGCTTCCGCGCCGCTTCGCGGGCCTCTCGCTTCAGCCGTCGTTCGAGCTTTTGCTGCCTTGTTAGGGTGGCCTTCAGCGCACGTTTTCGCCCTGAAAAAAAGCACTTAAAAAAAAGACCCAAAATCTACCTCTGACTTGGAACACATCGGCCGATGCGGGCCTCAGAATCGAGCCCACATTCAGGAAGCCGGCTATCCGGGTAGCCAGCATTCTCTGAAAATGAAATTGGATACGATGGGATGGTGAGGGCGATTATTGCGCAATGAAGCAGGAGGAAGAGGCGGAGAAGACTTTTTGGCCCACGAAACAGACGCTTTTTTAACATTTTGACGTCAGCTAGGGTTTTTAACTTTTTTAAACCAACCAAAACAATTTTAACTTTATAAAACTCCTGTTTTTCTTACGTTTTGCCACGCCAACCATGTAATTCAAAAGAATATTGCTTTTTACATGTTCTAAACAATAATTTAAACTTGAAAACTACTTATATTTTTAGAAAAATAGCATTTTTACAACATTTTTTGGTAAATTTTGGTCAAGCCGGGCACGGAAGGCTACACACCCCTCCAAACAACGGCGCCCGTCGCGCCAGCCGTGACCTCGCGAACAAAAAGCCACGATCATCATCGAACGGCCTAAATTTGCATGTTTCCAAATTTTTTTTATTGTGGTTCTAGAAACTAATAATAGCTTTTCAAAGCCTTTATTTTACTCGATCTATTTTTAGCCTGATACCTTCGCTCGATACTGTAGCTACAGTACGTCGGAAATCTAGTTTTCTCCTTATTTCTCTCCATTTTCAAATTTTCACCCATAAAAACCAAGTTTTAGCCCCGCAACCAGATGGAATGTACACCTCGCAAGACGCTCGGCGCGAAACTTCAGCGGGCCGGATGGGAAAACCGCACGAATCCTGACGCGCCGACGGCTTCGAATACGATTGGTCGGTTTTTAGATTTCCGAGCGTTTGAGGCTCTGGAGAGATCAGGAGATGTTAATTGAACAAACGAAGTTGTTTTTATCGCTCTAGTGTGTCTCGCGCCGCTGAAAATGAATATATCAGAGGAGAAAAGGGGCCTGATTTACAGGAGAACGCACTTTTTTTGCGAGGTTTTGGGCACTAGGAGGCTTTCAGGCATTACAGACTTCCCTAATTCCCTTTTTTTCAGAGCACGAAGCATTGGCCATGCAGCAAGTGGTGCGGCGTAAAGAAGCCCTCCGAGATGCCGCCGATTCGATCGGTCTACTCGCCCAGATCGCCTTCGAAGAAGCCGTGATTATCGTAAGCTAATTTGATTTTGAATTTGGTCGGAAAATACGCCTGGAAATTATTGCCATTTTTGATTTCTAGCCATATTTTTCCACACTCGTACTCGTACTGGCTTACTTGTTTGTTGTGAGGACATTGGATGCGGTTTTGATTTTCAATTTCTTTGCAGAGCGAAAATTTGCGTCGCCGCGGGCGGCAACTACGCCAGTACTGCCGCGCCAACATCTTCGACAGCAACTTCGGCTTCTTCCTGCGGCGTATGGCGCGCATCTTTATGCGGTAAGGTTTTTTGTATCATGCTTGAGGTTTTCTTTAGACGTGCATCAAAAAAGAAGCCGGCTCGTTTGGAGGGCATTGCGGCGCTGGGCAGCGATCCGTTGGAAGACGTATGGAATTATTCCTTGCAAATCATTTTTCATTCTAGGAGCTCGCCGCCGAAGGTGACGTTCCCCGAAGCTCGCTCAACGACTTGGGGCGGATTTTGTTGACGGATGATGTGGAAGAGGGTAGCGGGCTTTTGGCAGCTTCTAGAAATCAATTTAGGTGTCTTGCGCCGCTTCCAGCTTTGGGGCAAGCCCTGGGACTCGCTGCCGGAGCGCGAGGTCACCACGATGTTCCACGACGACTTCGGATCAGCTTCAGATTTTCAGGTATGCTAAGAATTTTGATCTTTATATGGTTTCCAGTTCTTCAATCGCCCACTCTCCGGCCTGGACGACGATGACCGCTTCAGCACGCCGTCGACCGCTCACAATGATGCTACTATGGTAATTCTTTTCCTATTTTACTCAGATAGTTATATTCTTTTAGGTGATGGCCATCGAGGCCCAAATGATGATGCTTCGCAATCAACTCGCTTATTTCACTCAACAGGGCGTATGGCGCATTTCTTTGAGCTGAAAAAAGTTCCTTTAGATGCGAATGCCGCCCCCGATGATCCCGACCAAGTACGACCTGTCTCCATCCACCGAGAGCAGTTGGTTTTGATCCAGAAATCTTGATTGTATCTATTAGACCACTCGATCGATGAGGGCATCTGCACGCAGTCGATGAAGTCGTACAACTCTCGTCTGGAGCACTATTCAAAGGAGCGGGTACGGATTGGCGCAAAGTTTTGAAATGTTCTCTGTTTAGGGCTCATCCAGGAATTCTCATCGCCACGAGACTGCATCTGGGAGTGTGAGTTATTCGGACTATCCTCAAAAAACGAAAATCGTAATGGCAGATTTTGGCAATTTGAAAATTTCATAATTTGTTGCGAGATTCTGTTAGCAAATCGTGTTTTTTTATAATTTTTCCTATATGTTCCTTTTTTCGCATTTCGGAATTATGTCTATTTTCCAGGCTCTTCCCGCCGTTCGACCCCCGCCCGGCCCGCCACCACCTCCCCCGCCTCCGCCGCCGGCGCCCATCAACCTGGCCCCTGTTCCAGTAATTTTAAATTGTGTTTCTAACTCTTATTTTTAGAAAACGCCCATGCGCAAGGCTCAGGAGGCGGCCAGCCTCGAGTCGATGCCCTCCCCAGTCAGCCGCCCGTCGGCCATGGACCTGCAGGCGGTGAAGCTGCGCAAGACCGAGGTGGCCAAGTAAGGAATTTGATGGTATCTTTTTCAAAGTCGATTTAGGTCTCCCGGCGGCACCCCGTTGAACAAGGCGCCGTTGCGGGGCGGGGCCAGCGAGCTGTTGGTGACTGCTTTGAGGTGAGGGTTTTGTGGCTTTGGTAATTTGAGGCGTAATTGTTGTATTTTGTAGCCTTTGCAGTTTTTGAAACGAATTTACTTTTTATAGTTTGAACCATAGTAGTTGTACCTTTGGTACTTTGTAGTTTATCGACATTTTCAGATCCCGGTGCAACGTGATGATGAGTGATATCGAGGACGAGGACACGGACGGACTGAACGAATCGACGCAGGACGAGTGGGAGGACAAAATGTAATTTTTCTTGGCTTATTTTTGGCTTCAAGCATTTTATGCGTTTTCTTATCTTACTGATTAATTGGACCGGTGGATTTTTACGAGTATCACATTTACTGCTTTTTTCAGTACCTCCATCGCCGCCGGCTGCCCCTCCTCGTCCGAATGATTCTTTGATTTCTCGACTGAAAAAGAAGATACTTGTTTTTATTTGTATGAACTTGTATTGAATAAAGAGGGTTTTGGAATCTTGCGTTGCATCTAAATGGCTTTTATCTATATTGACATGTTTTAAAAAGATGAATAGGTTCAAAGATTTATTAACAAAGTCGATACCCGATTCTCGAGACTTGGCGGCGTACAGGGAGGCAAAGGCAGAAAGCGTGGTGGGACAACGTGTACAATCAAAACATTAATGAAACGTGAATTCACGGGTTCTCGTGGTACTTGGCGATCAGCTCGGTGACGTCCTTCTGGAACTTGAGCGCGATGCCGGTGCCCTTGGCGCGCTCGAGCTCGCGCGCGTGATGCGCCATCAGTTGGCCTAAAAACATGGGTTGTTTCGGTTACTTTTTCATGGGAGTTTTTAGTAGTGAGAAAATAAAATAGCAATATTTAGCTAATTTAACGCTTTACCAACCTAGCAGGCTCCACTTGTCCGTCTCGAACTGCGAGCACATCTCCGGGCGCACGGTGGAGGTGAGTGCCGGCGAGCTGGGCTGTTGGTGGGCGGGGAATTTGGCTAAAATGGGGGTTTTGATTGTTGTGTTTATGTCAATTAGCCGTAATTCGGGTGAGTTAAGGATTTTGAAAGCCAAAACTCACAAAATCGCTTAAATTTTTTGATTTTCGTTTCAAAATTGGTCATTTTTGAGCCAAAAATCACGATTTTTTTTATGTTTTAATAGCATTTTTAAAACTTTCTGCTTTGAGGAAGAGTTAAAATAGTTAAAAAATTAAAAAGCCTCCTATAAACAAGATTTGGAGTTGTTTTCGAATAGTTTTTTTGCAATTTCATCGCCCTTTTTACATTTTTTAGACTTTAAACTCACCAGCACTCCTCCCATTTGTCGCAGCCCCCGAACTGGTAGCCGTCGCCGCGGCCGGCGGGGATGTTCTCCGATTCCTCAGCTCGGTGACGATATTCTGGATTCCGATGTTGTGGAGAGCGGGCGCCTCGAGCGGCTTCACCATGACGGCGGCGGTGGCGGTGGCCGACACGGTGGAGACGGTCGGTTTCGGTTTGTTTAGCTCGTCTTCGCGTGGGGGCTAAAAAAGTTTCAAAGTAGATTTAGGTCGCCCGGCGGCACCCCGTTGAACAAGGCGCCGTTGCGCGGGGCCAGCGAGCTGTTGGTGACTGCTTTGAGGTGAGGGCTTTGTAGTTCGAGGCGTAATAGGTGTTTTTTTGTGTCCTTTGCAGTTTTTGAGACGTGATAATTGTATTTTTGTGGTTAACCGTAGTATTCGTAGTTGTGTACATTGGAGTTTATCCACATTTTCAGATCCCGGTGCAACGTGATGATGAGTGATATCGAGGACGAGGACACGGACGGACTGAACGACTCGACGCAGGACGAGTGGGAGGACAAAATGTAAATTTTCTTGGCTTACTTGGCTTCAGGCATTTTATGCGTTTTCTTATCTTACTGATTAATTGGACCGGTGGATTTTTACGAGTATCACATTTACTGCTTTTTCAGTACCCCGATCGCCGCCGGCTGCGACTCCTCGTCCGAATGATTTTTTGATTTCTCGACTGAAAAGAAGATACTTGTTTTTATTTGTATGAACTTGTATTGAATAAAGAGGGTTTTGGAATCTTGCGTTGCATTTCAATGGCTTTTCTCTATGTGAATGTGCTTTACAAAGATGAATATGTTCAAAGATTTATTAACAAAGGCGATACCCGATTCTCGAGACTTGGCGGCGTATAGGGAGGCAAAGGCAGAAAGCGTGGAGGGAGACAACGAATACAATCAAAACATTATAGAAACGTGGTTTCACGGGTTCTCGTGGTACTTGGCGATCAGCTCGGTGACGTCCTTCTGGAACTTGAGGGCGATGCCGGTGCCCTTGGCGCGCTCCGGTTATTTTCAAAACCACCTCCCCGAGACCTCCCCACCTCCCCACCTCCCGACCTCCCCACCTCGAACTTTACTAATTGCCCCGCTTTTTCGCTGGATTTTGCTAAAATAATGGGGGAATTCATGCCAAATTTTGTAAATTCGGCAAAAGTACCGCTTTCTTGTGGCGTTTTCCTGCCTTATGCAATTCACTCTTATGTTTCGAGCATGTTGATGAGAATTTTGAACATCTCCTTTTGGGGCCATGAGTTTTCGGCAACTCTCCCAGAACAGCTTTTCGGCAAGTTTTTTTGCAATGTCCAGTGTTTCCGAACGCTTTTGCGCAGAAGCCGTCGCCGAAATCTATGGCCCGCTTCTCCTTCTTTTTGGCCTTTGTAATTCAAGTAAAACGGCGGGATTGGGCCCAAAGACTTTCATATTCACTGACCTGCGTTTCCTTTCATGATCTTTTCTTCTCCTTCTTGTGTGCAAATTATATAGTTCACTTTTCCAGGCAGCACCTACTCCGCAAATATGGGTGACGTCGTGACAATTCGCACGCGCAAGGTGCTCAGCAACCCCCTACTCGCCCGGAAACAGATGGTAACAATTGTTTTTAGCGCTTTATCAAACTTTTTTTCAGGTTGTTGAGATCTTCCATCCAGGACGCCCGTCCGTCTCCAAGGATGAGATCCGCGACAAGATCGCCCACATCTACAAGACGACCAAGGACCTCGTTATCGCCTACGGATTCCGGTGCCAATATGGAGGCTTCTTGCCTTCGGCCTTCGGCTTCTTCCTGCGGCGGATGGCGCGCATCTTTGTGCGGTAAGATTTTTGTACCAATCTTGAGATTTTCTTTAGACGTGCGTCGAAAAAGAAGCCGGCTCGTTTGGAGGGTATCGCGGCGCTGGGCAGCGATCCGTTGGAAGACGTTTGGAATCATTCCTTTCAAATCATTTTTGTTTCTAGGAGCTCGCCGCCGAAGTTGACGTTCCCCGAAGCTCGCTCAACGACTTGGGGCGGATTTTGTTGACGGATGATGTGGAAGACGGTAGCGGGCTTTTGGCAGCCTCTAGAAATCAATTTAGGTGTCTTGCGCCGCTTCCAGCTTTGGGGCAAGCCCTGGGACTCGCTGCCGGAGCGCGAGGTCACCACGATGTTCCACGACGACTTCGGATCAGCTTCAGGTTTTCAGGTATGCTAAGAATTTTGATCTTTATATGGTTTCCAGTTCTTCAATCGCCCACTCTCCGGCCTGGACGACGATGACCGCTTCAGCACGCCGTCGACCGCTCACAATGATGCTGCTATGGTAATTCTTTTCCTATTTTACTCATATAGTTATCTTCTTTTAGGTGATGGCCATCGAGGCCCAAATGATCATGCTTCGCAATCAACTCGCTTATTTCACGCAAGGGAGTGTGAGTTATTCGGATTATCTTCAAAAAACGAAAATCGTAACGGCAGAATTTGGCAATTTGGAAATTCCATAATTTGTTGCGAGATTCTGTTAGCAATTCGTGTTTTTTATAATTTTTCGTATATATGCCTTTTTTCGCATTTCGGAATTATGTGTATTTTCCAGGCTCTTCCCGCCGTTCGACCCCCGCCCGGCCCGCCACCACCTCCCCCGCCTCCGCCGCCGGCGCCCATCAACCTGGCCCCTGTTCCAGTAATTTTAAATTGTGTTTCTAACTCTTATTTTTAGAAAACGCCCATGCGCAAGGCTCAGGAGGCGGCCAGCCTCGAGTCGATGCCCTCCCCAGTCAGCCGCCCGTCGGCCATGGACCTGCAGGCGGTGAAGCTGCGCAAGACCGAGGTGGCCAAGTAAGGAATTTGATGGTATCTTTTTCAAAGTCGATTTAGGTCTCCCGGCGGCACCCCGTTGAACAAGGCGCCGTTGCGGGGCGGGGCCAGCGAGCTGTTGGTGACTGCTTTGAGGTGAGGGTTTTGTGGCTTTGGTAATTTGAGGCGTAATTGTTGTATTTTGTAGCCTTTGCAGTTTTTGAAACGAATTTACTTTTTATAGTTTGAACCATAGTAGTTGTACCTTTGGTACTTTGTAGTTTATCGACATTTTCAGATCCCGGTGCAACGTGATGATGAGTGATATCGAGGACGAGGACACGGACGGACTGAACGAATCGACGCAGGACGAGTGGGAGGACAAAATGTAATTTTTCTTGGCTTATTTTTGGCTTCAAGCATTTTATGAGTTTTCTTTTCTTACTGATTAATTGGACCAGCGGATTTTTACGAGTATCACATTTACTGCTTTTTTCAGTACCTCCATCGCCGCCGGCTGCCCTCCTCGTCCGAATGATTCTTTGATTTCTCGACTGAAAAAGAAGATACTTGTTTTTATTTGTATGAACTTGTATTGAATAAAGAGGGTTTTGGAATCTTGCGTTGCATCTAAATGGCTTTTATCTATATTGACGTGTTTTAAAAAGATGAATAGGTTCAAAGATTTATTAACAAAGTCGATACCCGATTCTCGAGACTTGGCGGCGTACAGGGAGGCAAAGGCAGAAAGCGTGGTGGGACAACGTGTACAATCAAAACATTAATGAAACGTGAATTCACGGGTTCTCGTGGTACTTGGCGATCAGCTCGGTGACGTCCTTCTGGAACTTGAGCGCGATGCCGGTGCCCTTGGCGCGCTCGAGCTCGCGCGCGTGATGCGCCATCAGTTGGCCTAAAAACATGGGTTGTTTCGGTTACTTTTTCATGGGAGTTTTTAGTAGTGAGAAAATAAAATAGCAATATTTAGCTAATTTAACGCTTTACCAACCTAGCAGGCTCCACTTGTCCGTCTCGAACTGCGAGCACATCTCCGGGCGCACGGTGGAGGTGAGTGCCGGCGAGCTGGGCTGTTGGTGGGCGGGGAATTTGGCTAAAATGGGGGTTTTGATTGTTGTGTTTATGTCAATTAGCCGTAATTCGGGTGAGTTAAGGATTTTGAAAGCCAAAACTCACAAAATCGCTTAAATTTTTTGATTTTCGTTTCAAAATTGGTCATTTTTGAGCCAAAAATCACGATTTTTTTTATGTTTTAATAGCATTTTTAAAACTTTCTGCTTTGAGGAAGAGTTAAAATAGTTAAAAAATTAAAAAGCCTCCTATAAACAAGATTTGGAGTTGTTTTCGAATAGTTTTTTTGCAATTTCATCGCCCTTTTTACATTTTTTAGACTTTAAACTCACCAGCACTCCTCCCATTTGTCGCAGCCCCCGAACTGGTAGCCGTCGCCGCGGCCGGCGGGGATGTTCTCCGATTCCTCAGCTCGGTGACGATATTCTGGATTCCGATGTTGTGGAGAGCGGGCGCCTCGAGCGGCTTCACCATGACGGCGGCGGTGGCGGTGGCCGACACGGTGGAGACGGTCGGTTTCGGTTTGTTTAGCTCGTCTTCGCGTGGGGGCTAAAAAAGGGGTAAAATTCTTTTAATAATGATATACTCAGATTTGCGTTATTTTGGAATTTTTAAGATTTAGTGTTCTAAGCTTTGATCATTATTTGAGTTTAAAAAATTATTTAACTAATATTTAAAAAAAACATTTTGTGGAGTTAGAATACTTTTTAATTGTTTTTAAGCCTTAGTTTCTAATTTTAAAATCATGGCTTAAATAACTGGCAAAAAGAATCATTGTTCGAGTATTTTAAGCAAAGATTTTAAAGTTATAAGTTAGCTAGAAGTTTACGTTAAAGTTTTACGTGCATTTAAAGTGTAATACTTTCTATTTTAGATCATACTACTACTACTTTTAGGTATAACTACTTACCACCCAAACATTCTCATGGCCATTGATAGATATCGGCATTTGAGGGACTGTCGGTGTCGGTAGATGACCATTGTTTCGCTGGGCGGCCGCTTCGAGCTGTTGGCTGACGATGGAGAGCCAATGGGCGACGGTAGCGTCAGGGGCAGGTACGGAAGCCGTCACCGGGTATTTCACCTAGAAAAACGTGCTTTTAAAGGGGCTAGGAAGTCTGGATTTTCTCCGATGATCTGCTACAGCTGGCTAAAAAATTTCTAGGCAATATCGTACCCTTTTCGCGGCCGAATCGCCAAGTCCATTGGTCAGCGCGGAGTCTGGCGCCTTTGTAGCCGCGGCGAACGCGCCGGCCAGCTCGAACAGGGCGGTGGAGGTGCTGAATAAGGTTTATTTTTTATAGTTTGTAGTTTTTGTTTTATGGTTGGAAAATGAAGACTTATAGTTTGTAAAAATTGAGGGTAACTAGACAGACTCCTTAGGTAAATCGGTGCTTTTGCATTATCGGGGGGGCTTTATTGCCATGGGACAAACAGGGTGGGTTTTTATGTGCCTTTTCGTCGAAAAATGGCTGCTTTTCGACCAAAATTCATCTCCCCCGATAATGCAAAAGCGCGGAAAATCATTGTTTTTCCGCATGCTAAAATATCGAGGGTAGCTAGCAGAGATTCTTAGGGGTCCCTTTTAGCTGTTTTTTTTCAGGAAAAAATTGTGGAAAACCCAACCTCGGTTCGGCGTGTACAGTAGTCGGCGCAGCGGCGATAGGCGTGGGCGGTGTCGGCGTGGTGGTGTTGACGATGGTGGTGACCGGGGGTTTAGGCAAGGACGTTCTCGGCACCTGCTGCAGCGCCATGTAAAAGTTTAGCACTTCGGGCGCGATTTGGAGCTGCCGTTTTCGCGAAAGCTTATCGACCACCATGCGCATCTCGTCGATTTGGCGGCGGCAGTCGTCTTCTGGAAAAATTCAGATGAAAGCGTACTTTAAAAGGTGAGTAGGATTAATTTAAATCAGATTAAAAATAGCGAGAAATTATTAATTTTTGATGGACCTGAAAAGGTAAAAAATGATAGATTTCGCGGGAACAAGGGTAAATAAGCAATGAGTTAGGTAATTTGACCTTTTTGAAGCGACTAACCGTTTACGATATGAAAATCGCGAATTTTGAAAGCGTTGTTAGAGTTTTTTGTTTGTTTCTTGGCTTTCCGAAGCTCAAATTTTTACTTTTTTTTAGCCTTGCCGAGCCCTTTAAAATTTGTTAAATTTACCAGTGATCCAAGTCGCCCGGTGCTCAGACTTGAGTTTGTCACACAGCGGTCGGAGGCTGTGCTGGCTGGGGTCTTCCCAGATTGGCGGGTTGTTCTTCATCTCCTCCACCAGCGTGCCGACCATCTCTCGCTTCCAGAGGCCTTTAAAGAGTCGAGACATTAACAATATTGTAGAATTATTCCTCTGAAAAGTCAACCTGAATTTTTCTGACTTTTGCAGCTCCGAAAAATGCTTACATGGCTAGTTTTTCACTATTGTTTATCATTCGAAAACTTGAAAAGCCATAATGGTTTTTTTTAAAGTAAGGTTAAAACCGAATATTTTATATATTTCTGGATGATGTTTAAAAACCCATTACGACATTGAAAAAAATAGAAAAAGGTGCGAAAATAAATTCTACCGCCGCTTAAAAAAACCGAATTCTGCATTATTTTCCTACCTCCATTCTCCCGAGCCTTCGATCCCATGCACAAACCCTCGAAATCAAGCGCTTCCGGGTCGGGAAGATTCTGAAATTTACCAAATTTTAAAGCGAGTGTGGCAGCAAGGATTCGACAGTAAATTTCAACATTACCGTAACCCCAAAAAATCAAAACATAATTTACAAAATACCTTTGCGCTCAGCATCTTTGCATTCAGCGCTTCTCGCACTGTGGGCTCGTATTGGCCGGGCTTGGCCTGGAACTGAAAAAAAACATGATAAGATAGCAATTACCGTACTTACTGAACGATTTCAAGGGTACTGTAGCTCAGTAAAAATTGTACACTACAATGTACGAACCTGTACAAATGACGTGCGCGCAGTCTTCTTGCCGTTGTCAGACGCGGAAGCGTCGTCGAGTATCTTGGCTTTGGCTTGAGAGCTGCAAAAAAATTCGATTAGGGGACAACTGGAACAGAACCGCTTAAATTAGATTTTTGACAATTAATGGACACTATAATGGGACACTAAAGCATTTAAAAAGCTTCCTAGGCCGAATTTAAGAAGGCAAAACACTAAAAATTTCTAAAATTGAATTTAGCTGAAAAAACAAGCAAATTTCTAGCTTCACGACCTCTTTAAGCGCTACTTTTTACTGCAGTTCATCAATAAAAGGCGTTAAAAATCGTAAAACGTATAAAACGTACCCTCCCGGCAACTGCGGCACCTGGGGGTGAGCGGCGAGGAAATTGGCTTCGTTCGATTTGCCGATTCTGGAAAGTGGGCAGAAATTACGAGTAAAAGAGGTGGACTGGAGGTGAGAATTAGAAATCTCTGGGGGGATTCAGCGAGATCGATAGATGGGGCAGACAGATTTTAGGGGGATAATCAGGGATTTGGGGGTCTAAATGGGGAAAGGAGCGTAGTGGAATTTTATGAATTAGTAAAAAAGTGAGAGATAGAGCGAGAGTGAGACGGTGAGAGAGAGCGAGAGAGGAAGAGAGAGGGAAAGAGAGAGATGCCGAGAAAGATAGAGAGAAAGTGAGCGTGCCAGAGAGAGAGAGAAAGAGAGAGAGAGAGAGAGAGAGAGAGAGAGAGAGAGAGAAAGAGGTATAGAGGTATAGAGCTAGTGAGAGAGAAAGAGAGAAAGAGAGCGAGAGAAAGAGAGAAACGTACTCTGCCAAAATCCCTCGATACTCATTCCTCATAATATCGTCCTGGGCAGTCGTCGTGAACTTGACGCACAGCTCGTCAAAACGGTCTTCCGACATGATGCTAAAAATTCCGTTTTTTACTAATTCTGCCATCAAATTTACAAAAATTGAATACTCGGAAAAACAGCCCGGGATCGTATGCCAGAAAAAAAATTAAGACATTCAGAGAACTTACTGTAGAAACGAATTATTCTGGTAGGGTATCTTGCTCATCGCGTTCGCAAAGCGCCACCGCATCAGTCCGGTGGCCTTGGCGACAATCTGGCTACGGTAGTGCATCTCGCACATCCACGCCCACTTCTCCAGCACGGCCACGTCGTTCAGCCCGGGCATCATGGCTGAAAAGAGTGGCTTTAAAAGGGCAAAAAAGTGCTAGAATCGACCTCTTCTTCCGACTAGGTCTCGACATCTATGAAAGCCTCAAAATACGCGTTGAATCGCGAATTATTTTTGGGTTTGATGCGACGTTTTCATAGGCTGGAAAAATGAAGTTGAAGCCGCTATTTTGCTCGAGACCAAGTTGTCCAGACCCAGTTGACGGGAAGGGTCGATTTTCTCGACTTCCCAGTTCCTTTAAGTGAGCTGAGAAGCGCGAGAATCGACTCCTACATCTACTAGGTCTAGACAGCTTATTCGAAAGCTACGCGGGCTTGAAAACACATTCAGAAACTAGCTTCAGCGACTCTTTTCCAAGCCCTTAAAAAGTGTTCGTAGGCGTTATTTGGAGTGACTCGTAACTGTCCAGACCTAGTCGACGGAAGGGGTCGAAATTGGCATTTTCGGGGGGCTTTTAAGTTTTTTCAGTTCAGTTAAAAGACTATTTTCTAGTCCCGCATTCCCGGAATAAACAATCTTCAGCCCAGATGTCACAATGTGTCATTTTTTGGAAGGCTGAGTGGGTGGAGGGGGCTCCGTTTTTGATTCCACGATTCCGAAAAGTTCCTCTACACGATTCCTCGGGGATTAGTTAGGCGAAAATAGTAAAGAAGGGTCTATTTTGGATGATGTTTTCTTGGGAATTCTCTCTCTCTCTCTGCTCTCTCTCTCTCTCTGGCTCTCTCTCGCTCTCATTCTCTCTCTCATCGTAAAGCCCAAGTCAAAGTTTTGCGTGGGTGCACCGACCGGGTTAAGCCCATAACGTCTTTACGACCCGGTGGCCATAATGAAGCGCCCAAAATAGGGAAAGTCCAGCTAGACGAGGAGAGTCTCTTTAATTATACCACCACTGACCAGGGGCATGACGATGGAAAAGATAGAAAGAAAAGTGTACTCGGCCACGATATGATACTATCTACGTTAGACCCGACAAAAAAAAATACTAGGAATGGTCCAAGTTATTTTAAGGGAGCATGGCACGCCGATCAAGATCTCAAGAAAAAAGATACAGGGAGAATATTCGTTCCAGATTTTAACGCAACTCGTAAACTTTCGCAAGCTTTCCCTAAAATTCTGGAATTTCCCAACCAAAGTACATCCTCGTTTTACTAGCCTAAATTTTTAGGCGAATTTTCAAGCTATTTTTCGGGAATAATACACCCTACCCGCTGCATCGAATTTCCATGATAATGGGCCACAAAACACGCTATTTTAGCCGTTTTCCAGCTCCGGAAAAATGAAAATCTCGGATGACGAGGCCGGGCTGGGCTAATGGCCAACCCATCGTTTTTCGTGGTCTGGCAGACACATTATTTTGCGTTTTTAGGGCCAAAATGGCTACACGTGTGGTCGTAATTCGTAGCGGAATGCAAAAAAATGAGATAAGGAATTTGCAATAAGAATGAAATTGGGTTTTTTAGGGTTTCCAAAATTGGAAAATTTTTATGAATTTTAAATTTATTAAAAAACCCTATAAAAAGTTTAAAACACCCGAATCAAATGCGAAACTTACAGACAAACATCTCGACGATGCTGCGGAAGTGGAGCATGTTCTTCTGGAGCTGGTTGGCCTGCTGGGAGGGCTCGGTGGGGGCGCAGTCAATACTGAAGTATAAAGTACGAATTAGCAAACAAAAATTCAAATTTGGATACAAAATCCATTTTGAAAAATCGTGAAATTTGGAATGAAACAATTATTGTTACTGTCATTAATGCGTAAGTAGCAAAATACCAAGATTTAAAAAATACTTACCCCTTCTGCTCGACGAGTGTGATCAGAATTCCGCGATAGGGCTCCGTCCAATTAGGCTGGGCCTGGAAATGGAACTTTTTTTTAGCAAATGTAATAGGTTTTTAACAGTGCAATTTTTACAAAACTTGGTGGCATTCTTTTCCCAGAGTTTCCAGCTCCTCTAAAAATTGCGCAGCTTCACCTGGCTTGATTTAGCACCAACCAATCCCAGAAAATGATCTCTGACCCAACAAAAACTCTTCAATTTCCTTATTTTGGCCCTAGAAGTGAGTGACATTCCCTTGGGGGACCCACCGCAGGGCCCCGCCCCTTTTCAGGGACCCACCCCCGAGGGTTAAAAGGCACCATGATGGGCCCTGGGGGCATATTTCTTGCCCAGCAGCCGGTGTGGGCTCTTTGGAGTACGCTAGTACGCTAGCGTACTATTGACATCTAGTTACGGCTCAAAAATGTTGAAGAAGCTGCTCTTCGCGCTGCTGTTTTTCGCGGTTACGGTAAGTTTAGGGGTTACTGCAGCTAGGAAGTTCAAGGCATTTTCCTTTTCTTTCGAAAAGCCGTATTAGCACGAAAAATGCACTATGCAAAAATTCCGAATTTTTGCGCTACAGTATTTCGAATTCCGGGTGTCACAGCGCCTTTAAAGAAACCTAATTTGCAGGAAAATTGATAACTATAAAATGCTCTATTTTACGGCTACCATAATCCGAATTCGGGCTCAAAAATCAGTTAGGATCGAAATCTCCGGGATTAAAGGACCATTGAAGACAGGAATCTATAGCTTTCCCAAGAATTCTGCATGTTTTAGGTATCCAGCATGGTCTGGGAACCGCCAGAGAATCTCTACGCTTCATTCCCTTCCGGAGCACATAAGCGGGAGACCCGGATGAGAGAACTGGTGAGTTCAAAGTTTAAATTGGCTTACAATTTTTTTCGACCGCACTTTTTCGAATGATTTAAAATTACCGTCTGTCTGTTCGATACCTAATTTTTGGTCCCATCTCTTAGTCATTCCAATTAAATATGCTTTTTGTGTCTTTACAATTTTCCCGGATGCTTAATCCGAAGATTCGATTAGATTTTTCTATTTTCCCAAAAATGTACATATAAGCTTTTTGGGGCGTCAAAAAATGTACTGTAGAATTCGTCAAAATGCGTAAAAATAGTTTCGTTGCTTGCCGCGACCCTGGGGAATTTTGGAAACTTGTACTGTTCTTTTCCAACCAATCTTGGTATGTAGAATGTTGGGTGATTCGATTAAAGAGGTCTGAAAATGGCCAAAAACCTGGAAAAAATGTTGCACAAAAATGACGCTGCTAACTTCTTAGAATTTGTTGCTGTCGAAAATCGTGGAAATTTTTAAAACGTAGTGGGTTTCAGGAGATGGCCTAAAACCACGTGATGGCATAAAAAGCTACGTACTGATGCTAATTCCGGGGTTGGCTTAAATTACGAATTACGGGGGTGTGCGTGGGGGTCGAAAAGTCCGGGGATTAAGAAGTCGTTACCATCATTGTTTGGTGTTCTTTGGAAAGTAACGTAGCGGAGAGAGAGAAAGGGAAAGAGAGAGAGACAAAGAGAGAGAGAGAGACAAAGAGAGAGAGAGAGAGAGACAAAGGGAGAGAGAGAGAGAGAGAGAGAGAGGGAAAGATAGAGAGGGAGAGAGAGAAAGTTAATGGTAATCTTTATCATTTTTTTCAGCGAATTCCACCTCCGTACGACACGCTACCCCTAGTGCAACGCTGGATATTCAAACGAGGTGGCGCCAGGAATTTTTAAGCTCGAAAAATTTGGCCAACTTGTGGAATAAATACCGGTCAAAGTATAAAAAATGCAACGAACAGAGAGAGAGAAAGAGAAAGAGAGGAGAGAAAGAAAGAGAGAGAGAGAGAGAGAGAGAGAGAGAGAGAGAGAGAGAGAGAGAGAGAGAGGAGAGACAGAAAGATAAAGAGAGAGAGACAGAAAGAGAAAGAGAGCGAGAGAGAGCGAGAGAGAGAAAGAGAGAGAGAGAGAGAGAGAGGGAGAGAGAGAGAGAAAAGAGCGAGAGAGTGAGAGAGAGAGATAGAAAGAAAGAGAGTGAGAGAGAGAGAGAGAGAGAGAAGGATAAAGACTCACCACTTTATTCTGCAACAACTTTGCGTAGAGGCTGTTGGGATGGAGTGGTTGGCTGGGAGTAGGCTGCAAAATCGGGGTTTAATTAAGAAGTGGTTTTTTGAATGAACGGGTCATTTAATGGACTATTTCTAGGAGCGTCTAGTTAATTCAAGATCCTTTAGTGGCCCTCCGTCACTAATCGGAAATTGAATCTCCGGGGTCCTGAGGCGATTTTTCAGAAAAATTTCAGCCTGCCGAGAGTTCTGGGGGAGCCAAAATGTCACAGAAATGAATTTTGAAAAATTTCTCTGAAGTGTTTCGATGATTTTTGCAAATATAAAAACTTTTAAAGACTATTTTCAATAAAATGTTATTAAAATAAATTCCTATTGTTTTTGTAGGCAGGAAAATTAGTAAAAATTAAACCTTAACAATTTTGGCGATCGGGACACTGGCGGCGATGAAGTTGACGAGGTCGACGAGATTTTCGGGTTTGATCAATGCGGCTGGCGGGGAATTCTAAAAAGTGATCTCTCTCTCCTTCTCTCCCGCTCTCTCACTCACTCTCTCACTCTCTCGCTCTCCCTCATTCCCTCTCTCGCTCTCTCTCCTTCCTCCCGTTCTCTCTATCTCCGAATCCTCTCTTCCTCTCTCTCTCTCTCTCTCTCTCTCTCTCTCTTCCTCTCTCTCTCCCTCGCCCTCACTAACCGCAGAATTAGCCGTAGAAGTAGCTGTGGAGGTGGACGGCTTGATGTCGAGCTGGGCCTGGGGTTCAAGCCTCGGGGCTTCTTCCACGACTTCTTCCTTCACCTGGGCGGCACCTTTAGATGAGGTTGCCCCGTTTGAGGAGGCGCCGCTGTGCTACAAAATAAGAAAGTATACAGTAGACTTTACCACAAAACTGTACACAGTACGCAAGCGGACCCTGGCAAAATAACTAAAATATACAATTTAGTCAAAATCTAATTTACAAATCATCTTTTCTATGAAAAATTTCTTAAATTTGTCCTCGAGGAAAAGCTTAGAAAATTCAAATTCGACCGCTTATAGAACAGTAACGTACTCAAAACGTATATTTTAAAAAAATTACCATCGTAACCTCTGGTTTCTCCTCGACTTCACGGGACCGCCCAGCCCGAGATCGCTTGGCTGGAGGGCCGTCGGAGCTCTAGAAGGAGAGAGTTAAAAAGTTAAAGAAGAAGGGGAGATGGAGCGAGAGAAAGCGGGAGAGAGAGAGATAGAGAGAGAGATAGAGAGAGATCACTAACCTCGGTGCCATTCACCCGTCCCGTCGTCGACAGCGACTGATTCGGCGTGACCGAGCTCATCCGCGTCCGGGCCATCCTGCAAAAATCTGCTTAATTCAGCGATACTACACTAATGATACCGTACTAACACTACAGTACTTTTTACCTATAATTCATTAAAAAGTCTAATTTTTTGAGTAGTAGGTTACGGTATTTTGATCCTACGGTACGAGTCGTTATAGGCTTTTTTTATTTAAGGGGACGATTTTTTCCATTTAGGGATCTATCGTAATTTTTATACTAATTACGGAATTTGGTTTCTTGGGCTACGGTGCTTTCCTAATTAAAATCAATTGGTTCTCCGAATTTCCACCTTTTTTGACCCACCGCTTACTGTACTTTTCTGGCTTAATAAATTGCTCATTTTTGGTTTCGCTGGGGCTTACTGTATTTTTACAATCAAGTAAAATACAGTAATTTGAAGGCCTTAGCCCTTTTTCCGATCTACACCCCTCCACGCGCGTATATGGGAATGTGGCGTAGCCGTCCTCCGTTGGCTATGTGGGTCCCAATTTCCCGGGGCGTTTTGGGTGGTGGATCCGTGTGAATCTCCCACCATTCTCCATCGATTCCCTCGCCCCAACCTCCTCCATCTTCTTTCCTTCTTCTACGACTGCCCGATGGGCCACATGCAAAATGCGGTCCCGCGCCGATTCCCCAAAACCGTGTATTTGGCATGAAAAACGCAAAAATGTTAGTAGCCATGTCCAAAATACGCTAATTTACGTACGACGCAGAGGTAAAAAAATTCAGTAAGGACTTGGAAGTCGTCATAAATTGGATGCTAATTTGCATATATAGAAAATTGATCGCAATACGGTATAGGAATTTAACCAGGAGTATTACTGGCCCCACGAATCAGCGGTGCCATAAATTTGGCGAGAAAAACTCAAAAATTAGCCAGGTTTAGGCTCGAACTTATTTTTCTAAAATCTCGAGCGAAAAACCCGAAAATCCTGCCCTAATTTGCATACAATTCCAAAAAGAGCGCCACCAGCGAATCCGAAGAAAACGGAATAAGCAATTTTCAAGAATATTCCCAAATTTTCCTAGCGGTATCGCGCAAACGAGTAAAAATTAGCAAAAATCACGAAAATATAAAGCGAAAATTTATACTGTATCTTCAAAACTAAACTGTTTGAAGTTAAGTTATCAGATCTATTACAGTATAAAAGAAATTTCAACTGGGAACGCGTGAAATTACTCGAGGTTAACCGAATTTGCGTAAAAAGTAGCACGACAAAAATTCTAAAAAATCCAGTGAGGCCACCTAATTAGCATAAATATTTGTACCTGGTGCGCATGGTTGAAAAGTGATAGCAGAGAAAATTTGCGGAAATGTATGGGAATGCTTACAACTCGTCAAAATAGCCGAGGTCCATCATGGCAGATGTGTAGTGGAGAAATGGCGGGCACCACCTGCACCCTATCACCTCGCGAACGGCGCACTAATGAGAGATGATTGGGGTTAGAGAGCGGGAGAGAGAGGGAGAGAGCAGATAGAAGGAGAAGGCGGCAGTGGTTTTGGATTTGATAAGGAAAGGAAGATAAGCTAAAGATATTTGAAGTATTTGCATATTAAGAATCTTAAAAAAATTGTTCGCCAAAATCGGGGCACATGAAATCGATTATGGCGTTTTTAATTGCATTTAAATTCCTTAAAAATAGCTGAATTTTGCTGACAAACCCACAGATTCACATTATCATTCTAACATAAATTTTTAATTATCCTTCTTTCTAACATAAATTTTTAATTAATTAAAATAGGAATTCTAACATTATTATCTAACATAAATCTGCAAAATTCGGTTTTTTATTTTAGAGATTAAATTATTTTTAAATACGAAAAACCTAACACGCTTAAGGGGCTGGTAAGCTATTTGAATGACTAAAATTATCCTGAATACAGTACCCTACAGACCAATAAGAGAAAAAAACTCTCAAAATTTGTATTTTCTGAAAATTGATTTTTTTTTGTATACTTAAAACTCATGGGACTGGAAAATCAAGTTTCTTTATTTTTTCGAAACTTAAGTTTGCTAAAAATGACCCCGCCGACAGTATCCTACCGGAATTTCTCAATTGCCCAAAACGTACGTGATCCCCCGATTTTTTTCAGGCCAGACGGCTCCCACGCGGGAGTTAGAACGCCGCTGGCTTTTTGCCAAAAACGTCGGCCGCTGGGAATCTCTGCTAGCCTGCCCTTTTTGGGCGTGGGGACGTGACGGAGGGTCGTCGATGTCCGTCGATTCCAAAAAAATCCCTGCTAGTTGCCGTCGTCGCAAATGATTTTTTAGCAACTAGCTGATTTTCCCAAAGAATTTCTGCAAGCCAGCCTCTCCCGCTGATTCCCCAAGAGCTTCTGCTAGCCTACCTTTTCTGCTGATTCATAGAGAGCCTCTGCTAGCTTACCTATTTGTGTAATTCCTAAAAAAACCCATACTACGGTTTCTCTGCCAGCTTGCCCTCACCCTAAAAATTTGCACTTTAAGCACCTAGCTGATTTCTGAAAAAAAAATCCCCGCTAGCCTGCCTGTCCGTCTGTTTCCTAAAGAAGTTCTGCTAGACTGCCTGTCCGTCTAGTTCCTAAAAAACCTCGGCTAGCCGCCCAATCCTGCTGTCCTAACCATCCTCTGCTAGCTTGGTGATCCGTCTGATTCCTAAAGCATCACTGTTTGCTTAGACAACTGTCTGCTCCCTAAAGAAACGCTGCTAGTTGTTACAATCCAGGATTCCCAAATAATCACTGCTAGCCTGCCTGTCTGCTTCCTGACGAACTCTGCTAGCCTGCTCGTTCTTCTGATTCCCAGAAATCCTCTACTAGTTTGCCGATTTGCTTGGTTCCTACAGAGCTCCTGGCAGTTGTCCTAGCATATTCCTAAAGAATCTGTGCTTGTCTGCCCATGTCTCCGTTTCTAAATAATCTCTGCTAGCATGCCCAAACCTCCGATTCCCATAAGATCTCTGCTAGCTTGCGCACGCCGGCGATTCCTAAAGGACCTCTGCTAGCATGCCTATTCCTCTGGTTCCGAAGAAACCTTTGCTAGCATGGCCTTTAGTTCTCCAAGTATCTCTGCTAGCTTGCCCAGGACTCGCATGTTTCCCAAGATGGGAAATTCCAAAGGGCGATGACTATTCGAGACTGCCTGTAATTGGAGATTGTCGGGAATTGAGGCAAGAGAGAGAGAGAGAGAGAGAGAGAGAGAGAGCGAGAGAGAGACAAACGGAGAAACGAGTAAAGGAACATTATTTGGTTTGAATGAGAGCTAGAAGGTGTGTATGTGTGGGCCGTGCGGCAGGCTGGGTGGTTTTGGGCGGGTGTGGTGGACGACGAAGCATGGGACATTCCCAGGCACCCAGGCCACGGCCCACCTAGGCCCGCTCTCTCTCTCGCTCTCTCTCCCTCTCTCTCTCTCGCTCGCTCTCACCCATATGCATACGGACCCACCAACACATTTAATGACCATTCGGCGGGAACCACACTCGGATACCGATTTTACGAAGTTTCGGAGGGGCCAGCTAGTAGAGGCTCTTTAGGAAAGTTTGTTTGAGGCCAGGCAGAAGGCAAGCTAGCAAAGATCCTTTGATACAATTGCCAACATCGGGCTTTCTAGACTCGTTTGGAAACCCGGACGTAGTGAGCTAACAGAGAATCTTTTAGATACCTCGAAAAATTTAGTATTTTTCCGGACTTTTGCAGCTAACCGGAAATGGCGAACTAGCAGAAAATTTTAGAACAATTTATGCTAGGGCGTAGTGTAAGTTCTAAAAAATGGATTGTGTCCGGGGCAATCCAGCAGAGATTATTAAGGAAAACGACTCAGTTTAAGGTAGCGCAGCCAGGAGGAATCTAGAAGAAGGTACACTAGCCGATTTACCTTGAGAAACTTTTCGTTTTGGACTGATTGAAGTCAGGTAAGCTAGTAGAGGAAAATAGGGTGCAGCGATCTTTGAGGAAAATAGGGTGCAGCGAGACTTTACGAAAAGTACAGTTTGGCAGAATAAGGAAAGCTAGCAGTAGCCATCCAAGAAATTCGGGAGAAAAAATGACTTGTGGATCCTGTCTCTCGCTATTAATTCAAGGCTCATTTTTAAAAAACGATTCCGTTGGGCACGATTTCGTAATTGTCTCTAACAGAACAAAACAGTGTTTGGCAGCAGAACTGTTCGACAAACAGGATGACTAATAATATTCAGATCGGGAAAAAAGGCTAGAAAAGGCTCCGACCATTTTTTATTTATTCGTCATACGCGATGCAAAAAATCGGCCTTTCAATCGGGTGGCATTCAGATCTACAAAGCAAAATTGAACCGACAACAAGCTCGAAAATACTGGCGAAAAACACTACGAGATCTTAATGGGTTTTTAACGGGTTTTAATAGGTTTTTCGACGTCGGGAGTACGAAATTCTCGTGCTATCCATATTTTAGGACAATACCGTATTCCCAAATTGGCTACTGCGAAATCTCTGTTTTCCCATTCCTTTTAAGCTCAATTTCCAGATCGTGTTCGTGACCCGAGCCGAGACTGGCATGAGAATGTTCACATACACGCAGGGGAGTGTCTTATCTACTCATTTTTTGCTCTATCTAGCAAAAGGATCGAAGAAAAGGGAAGGTATAGCTTGTCTCTCTCTCACCCTCTCTCACTCGCTCTCTCTCTCTAGCTCTCTCTCGCTCTGTCTCTCTTTCTCTCTCCCCCCTCTCTCTCGATCGCTCTCGATCTCTCTCTCTCTCTCTCGCTCTCTCTCCTTCTCGCTCCTTCTCGCTCCCTCTCTCTCGCTCTCTCTCGCTCTCTCTCTCTCTCTCTCTCACTCTCTCTCTTTTTCACCACCCTGACACCCCAATTTTGTAGCCATAAGATGGACGGCCCAAATCGCCTGCCCTCTCATATTTGCGCCCCCAATTCGGGGTCGTTTTTGCATTTTGGCCGCCCCCACCGACCCCTAAAAGGGCATAAAATGGGCGGGGGTGGCTCTAAATTTTGTGGGCCCCCAATTTAGCCCCAGGCGGGTTGAAGCTAAATTTTGGCGGGGAGCCAGGGCTTTTGCGCGGGGGGAATCTTAAGAAAATATTCAGTGGTGAGCAAACGATTTTTGAAACTAAAAAGAAGTACAAAAACTTTTGCTTGCGTATAGAATTTTACTAATGAGAATTCCTAATATAAATGGAAAAAGGGACTATAATCGGTTACTATTAATATTAAAAAAATTTGAGAATACAAAAATGACAGATTTTTGGACGAACATGTCGGTTTTCTAAAAAAAATGTAAAAAATTTTAGATAGCTTTCGTTTGAAGTCTTTCTAAATATAGTTAAGTTTTTTGCTCTTTTGAAGAAGCTTAAAAGTCAAAATTGCGCGTATTATAACGTTTGGACCACTGCCAGCCCCATTTTCTCAGCGTTCAAGATATATAGGGTAGGAAAAAGCTGTGCTCGCACCCGAATCTGGCGCAATTTTTGGGATTTTCTAGGAAGATACGGTAGTAGACAAGTATAATATTTTCAACTACTGATTTTGCTCTCCCACTACCTTTAAAATGATCTATGGCTACGCATCGCAATTCTCCGCCCATCCCCCTTGCTCTCACCATGCACACACACAACCACCCTGGCAATGCGGGGCGGGTGGGGCTCGCGCCCCGTTCGCCTGAAAAAAGTCGCAGCAGAGTGGCAGGGAGTGAGAGAGAGAGAGAGAGAGAGAGAGAGAGAGAGAGAGAAAGCGAGAGAGAGTGCACAGAAATATCCTCCAAGAGAGCGACAGGGAGCTAAAGAGCGGTTAGAACGTCGAGGGCACAGACGACAGGGGCTTCCGAGAGCTCTAAAAATCTGAGAGTACCCAGAGATTTTCCATAGCTAACAAGCTTGAGGGCGAGAGAGTGTGTAGTAACAGAGAGACCAGACGAGAGGGAGGGTTAGAGAGACAGAGAGGGAGGGAGAGAGGCAGAGACAGTGCGGGAGAGGCGCAAGGAGGGGCGTGGGAATCTGGGCAAGAGAGAGAGAGAGAGAGAGAGAGAGAGAGAGAGAGAGAGGTATAAAGAGAGATAAATACAGCCATTCCCCCCACATAGAGAGAGACTGACTGCCCCTAGCGCCCCTCGGGAAGACGAACCTTTTGCCCCGGATTCGGCGGCCCGCCACTGACTGGCTAACACCCCGCCCCTTCTCGTCCAGGGGGATTTTCTACAATTTTTTAGGGATTTTGAACAATTAGTTAGTTATCCGTTAATTTATGCTGAACTTAAAGTTTCGTGACTCCGAGAATTTACTCAAAAAGGAAGATACTCGAGATTTTTAGGGATTCCTGAACTCTTTTGCGAGATTTTCCTGCGGGCTTATGGGGAGATTTCTGCAATTTCAACAATTACTTTATAGTGGGTTTAAATGGCTTCAACGACTTCTAGCAACTAACTATAAAACGTGGCAAAAAATTGCAGCTTTTGAGTTTTGGAAAGTTTTTAAGATCAAATTGAATTTTTTCTTTCGGAAAAAGCTCGAATTTCAATACCGTTTGGTTGTCATTTTTAGTAAACAGGATAGACACAAGAAAAGTGTTCTCTAAACGGAATACCTGTTCCAGAATACAAACAATTTTTTGGTCTATGAAATATGCGTTTTTTTGGCCTGGAAAACAGTCGAATTTTTCATAAATTCGGTTCGGAAGCAGGTTTAGAAATGTTGCCTATGCCACGTGTGTTAAAAAATCCAAGGTATAGATGAAAATTAGTAAGTTTACCTTTAAAATTTGAATATAATTACAATTTCAGGTTTAAATTTGCAAATTCAGAACATTCTGAATTTTGAGATGTTTCCCAACGTCTAGTTTTAATTACTCAGGCAAAGGGCCGAATGGGGAAGTGACAAAAGTACAAAAAAGTGCTCTCCGAAAGCCATTAAAAAGTTTGTTTATCCGGCGGGAATTTGAATTTTGTAGTTTGTGGTTTACAAAAAATGGCCTGGTAATGTAGCAAATTTAAGGAACAAGGAAATAAAATTTTTTAATTTGCAAAAGTTAAAATTGGCATACAACCAACATTCGCAAAAAATAGCGGAATTTTACAAAATATCGATAATTTTTTGGTTTATTTTTGGCTTCATTAACACCATTTAAACTCAAGGAAAAATATGTGGAATAATTCCAGAATTAAAATGAGCTTCACTAAAGAAAATGGCAAAAATACCGAAAAGGCCGAAATCGACAAATTCAATGTTTTCAAAGGCTTTAAAACTAAATTGCATAATTTCAAAAACACCGTAATCCATTTAATAAAATTGTAACAACTTACTAGATTCTAAAAACAGTTGAAAAAGGCCAATGTAGAAAAAATTTTTCAAAAAATACAAAACCGGATTTTTGAGGATCTTAAAACTACTAACCCATTTGGTAGCGTCTTAAAATACTCAGAAATTTAATAATAATGTAAAATCAAAATACAGTAGGCAAAACCATGAAACAACAAAAAACCAACCTGAAAACTCGACAAAATCGACTTTTTTCGGCTTTTGGGCGAAATCAAGGGCGGCGCGTTTCAGAAGGTGGCTAAAAATCGTGTTATAAAATACGTTACATTAAATATAGCATATAAAGCCCAGAAAAAATATATATCTAGGTGGGGGAATTGTGGAAAGGGGGCGGCTGAGAGTGTGGGTGGGTGGGGGGAGATCGATGGAGGGGGCGGGGCTTCGAATAGGGACCGCCCACTTTTCCTTACCCCCTCCATAGCACACACACACGAACAGACAGACAGACAGACAGAGAGACAGAGAGACAGACAGACACCCCTCTCTCTCTACACCACCGGCCAAACAATTGGCACATGGCCAAAGAGGGCGGAGAGAGAGGGGAGATGGGGTTAGAGATGGAGAGACAGAGATGGATAGAGATATTGCGGGCTGTCTTCACACCCTTTTTTGGGGTTTTGCGGAACGGATCATATTTGGGAGGGGAGGGGAGAGCGAGAAAGAGAGAGAGAGAGAGTAATTGCGAGAAAGCACGAATAAGATATCAATTACGATGCTACTCCTGCAAAGCGTTGCCTGGATTTTCCTCACTTCCAAAATTTCCCAAATTATCTTTCCCAGTTTGCCCTTCTCTAGGAATCTCTGCTAGCCTGCCCTTCCCCAAAGACCTCTGCTAGCTTCCCTGCTAGCTTACCATTCCCGAAGAAGCCATGTGAGCTTGCCTGTCTCAAATGGTCTCTGCCAGCTTGTCTTTTCCCAAGGAATCTCCGCCGCCTTGCCCTTCTCCAAGAATCACTGCGAGCTTGCCCAACACAGAATTCATGCTCATCAGTGCTCCTCAATATTTGAGCCAGAGCTATAGATATGGAGCGAGAGAAATCTCGTTCTAGGTATATAGAGAGAGATAGAAAGAGAGAGAGAGCGAGAGAGAGAGAGAGAGAGAGAGAGAGAGAGAGAGAGAGAAAGCCGAAGTACGGGCCTACATACAAACATACAGATAGTTCACTTTTACGACGGCTATCCGATGATTGGTCAGGTAGTAATTTGTAATGACAGAGAGCGAGAGGAGAGACGGACAGACAGAACGACACGTCAGACACCCATGACATACAGACAGACACATTCCCATCATCAACTTATCCACCTACATACCCACTTGAAAAGATACCTGCAAAAAGGAAGATGAAAAACTGTTTATAAGTATCTCTCTCGTTTTTTTTTGTATCGCAAAGAACGAACATTTGACCGGAAATGGAGCGAGAGTGAGAGAGAGAGAGCGAGGGATAGAGAGAAAGAGAGGGAGGGAGAAGCCGGGAAACGCTACTTTCTCTGCTAGCCCGTACAGGATTCCCAAATGATCTCTGCTAGCCTGCCCGCCTGCTGTGCCATACCCAGACGGCCAGAATTTCACAAACGCCGCAAACTCCGCCCAGATTTCTTGCACTAGAAAATGCAAAAAAATCGGGGAGTGATCGTGTTGAGCAGTGGCCGGGGTGCCACTGCACTGACTCATTCAAAACAGCCAGATCGGATCACATTGTCAACACCATCTTTATTTCCTGGAAATTCCTGGGTTCTCGCCAGATTCGTAACGGGCAAGAAAAATGAATTTAAAAAAAATCAGATTTTGTAGGAAGATGTGCTATTTAGAATATCGAGAGAGAGAGAGAGAGCGAGTGAGAGACAGAGATCCAGAGACAGGTCCTCTACCGTGCATTAATGATATTCCATACGGGATCCATTATTGGCTTACGACATGAAATTCGTACATCTCCCATTTCTCTAGCGGCTTGTAGTACTAATTCCGCATAAGACTTGGCTATTCCGGGAACGTACTGTGCCCTCCCTAGCGCCGAAATCCATCTTCTGGTAATTTGTAGTCACTATATACATACCCTTGTACCCCACCGTACCCCCGCTACCCCACCGTACCTTTGTACCCCATGGGGTACCCTGGGGTATGGGAGTAGTCCCAAAAAAGCGCCCATTCTCCCCTCTTCCGGCTAATATTGGCCCCAGAGTTTACCTGACCGTACCGGCCATAAATTTGATGTTTTGGGAATTCAATTTGGGTACCAGGGATAGAAAATGACCAAAATAGATGGGAAAATAGGAAAATACACTATATATATATACAGCATTTTGGAAGCTAAGACGAATTTCAAATGGTATGGTCCCATCCAAAAAAGCGCCCATCAAATCTCCCCCTCTTCCGGCTTAATAAATTGAGCCCCAGAGTTTACCTGACACGTACACGGCCATAAATTTGATGTTTTGGGAATTCAATTTGGGTACCAGGGATAGAAAATGACGCAAAAATAGATAGGGAAAAATAGGAAAATACACTATATAATATATACAGCAATTTTGAGAAGCTAAGACGAAAAAATTTCAAATGGTATGGATCGCCATAAACGATTTTGTTTCCATTGGTTGAAAGCTACTAGAATTTATTTTGTCATAAATTAGAATGCCGAAATTCAGTATATGCGAAAATTGATCTTGCCGAAATTTTCGATAAAATGAATGTCAACAAAACGAATTTCGACAGACTGCCTGCAAATCTCACAAAGGCAGTTTGAAGCTTGGAAAAGGACGCTTTTCATAAGAGAGCCGGTTAGAAAATCAAATTTGCATAATTAGTTCGAAAGAACTATAATCGAAGTTGGAAGAATCGGAAAACGCTGACAAAGTGCCGTATTCTCCATCACTCACCCCTCCAAAAATGGTAAGTTTTGCTTCCAGCTACATGACCCACCCCGAAAAAATAGGCGCAAAAGATGCGCGCGCGCACGATGCGCTCCCTGCGCTCGCTGACGTCGCGGAGCAGCACGCGGAAGACGAGCGACGGGACGGCCGGCGGCACCGGGTCGCGACGCCCCACGCAACGCGACGAGATTGACGACGCGTAGGGTGTACGGTAGCGTACTGATTGCTGCCGTGGTTTAGGGTGAAGCTGAACTTCCAGCAGACGGGCAGCGGCTCGGGCCGCGCGAGGGCGCCGCCAAGTAGGAAAACCGTACTGTGACGTACCGTAACGTACTGTAGCGTACTCGGCCCTCCCTCAACTCGTGTGGCTGAACGTGTTCGTCTCGTTCACCTACATCTGGCACGTGCTGAAGGTGGCGCTGTGGGTCCGGTTCGTCGTCGCCGTGTTGCCATCGGAAGATAGTACGTCGACCGTGTTTCCTACGGGTCTTTACTAGCTTGCCCTTCCCAAAAATCACTGCTAGCCTGCCATTTTCAGACATCGAGCTCCCGCCGACCGACGGCTTGAAGAAGTGCTGCTCCCGGGCCGTCGGTATTCTCAGCACCGTGCTCGTCATCCTCTGCTGCCTCCAGTTTGTCCAGGTCTCTCTCTCTACGCTCTCTCTCTCTCTCTCTCTCTCTCTCGGTCTAGCCCTGAACTCTTTGCAGATCGTGATGGTGATGATCACGACGATCCGCCGTTCCGTGGAGACGATGAAGCTCAGCCTGCTCACCCAGGTGTTTGTCATCTACGTCGACCTGGTGTTGGCCCTCATCTGCACCACGTACGCGCTCCGGAAATGCTATAGTAAGTTGGTTCTCATGCTCGGTTTCATGCTCTGTTTCTCTTTCTCCCTCCCTCTCTCTCTCTCTCTCTCTCTCTCTCTCTCTCTGTCTCTCTCTCTCTCTGTTCCTCTTTACAGCCCTCTACTGGCCGACCGTCGTCGCGTGGATCCAGCTTGTCCCCTCGATCGTCTGGGCCGTCTACGTGAGCACGTGGTTTGGCCATGTCGAGGCGATTTGCTACAAGATTCGGTACGCCTGGTGTCACTCTCCGTTTAATCCGAATCTACAGTAACCCGTCGATGCACATTGAAGACTACCTGAGCCTCGGCACGCACAAGGAGACGGCCTCCGGCACACAGGTCGGTTCTTGGCTGTTAGCGGGGGAGGGGGGCTTTAGCACTATCCGGAAATCCGCTAACCAACACCCCCGGTAATAGTTTAGTACCTAAAATCGTTTTCCAGCCCTCCGACACGAGCACGAAGCAGAAGGAGACGTCGTCGTCGCGCAAGACGCAACGCGTCGTCGACGAGACCAAAAAGGAGAAATAGGACCCCCGGCAGCAGCTACGCGACGATACGCTACGCCTCTCCACTGCTGTGCCTCCTCGCGTACACCCCCCAAACGATCACACGTTTTTTCGACTGTTCTCGCTTGTATGCTAATTTCTTTGTGCCCCAACTGCGGCGTTGGGGAATAAATGGGAGAAAATGCGAACCTCGCAACAATTTGCATAGCCCGAAAATTTGGATAAAAATCAACTTTAGCTACGCCTATGTAGAGCTCTGTATGCAAATTTGCATTTTTTGGAGCTTGTCAATAACGGTAATATTGAATTTGCGGTTTTTAAATTTTGCGTTTCGCATAATTTGCATAATATCCATAAAAACTTCAATATTTATTGCACGTTAACCATTTCAAAGTCTCAAAAAATCCTCTAGAAATTTACATAAGAATCAGATTCCAAAAAATTAAGTGAAAAGATGGGGGCTGGGAATTTCTTGAAATTTACACAAAACTAAAAAGATATAAATAGGGGTACCGTAGGTAAATTAACATATTTCGAAAAATGAAAATAATATAGAAAAAATGTATCACATTTCAGGTAGGGGCACGAAATAGACAAGCGTGGTGGACACTCGGGGGAGACTAGGGGGGAGGAGCGCGGCGGGGCAGTTTGAGTCTGGTCGTTCGGGGGCTTAGGCTTGGCTTAGACTCTGCTTAGGCTTAGCTTAGGCTTAGCTTAGGCTTGGCTTAGGCTTAGCTTAGGCTTAGCTTAGGCTTAGCTTAAGCTTGGCTTAGGCTTGGCTTAGACTTAGCTTAGGCTTAGGCTTCGCTTAGAAAATTAAGAAACTTTCTCATTAAAGTTTTAGCGCAATAAAAGTATCAGAAAAAATAATTTGAATCCCGAGTCACGGTCAGGTCAAGGCAATCGGCTGGCACATTGGGTTTGTAGAGAGGGGTTACGGTCAAGGGGCAGGTTTTAGAGAATAGAGAATTACGGTATAAAGGTACGGTAGCTTTAAAGGGACTGGTAAGTAAGTCTACATATTCATGATCAGGCGATGCTTCTCCTCCAGCGACATGTCGACGGCAGAGCGCTGGTTCCGTCGGTTGTTCCGCAGACGCTCGCGGGCTTCCTAAAAAATTGTTTTATGATTTTTGCAGTGGATTTTCTGGTTTTCTAATTTGGAGGTTTTGTGATCACCTTGGCGTTGAGGTTGAAGATGTCGTTGAACGGGTCGGCGAGGGCGCCCTTGCCGATGGCCGGTGGGCCATCGTTGTATTGGTGGTGGTGGCCGTTCGTTGGAGGGGCGGGGTTGTACGGGGTGTATGCACCATTGTGGGATGAG
Source organism: Mesorhabditis spiculigera (assembly GCA_958295435.1). Taxonomy (NCBI): domain Eukaryota; kingdom Metazoa; phylum Nematoda; class Chromadorea; order Rhabditida; family Rhabditidae; genus Mesorhabditis; species Mesorhabditis spiculigera. Next base: position 914,127 of record CATQJA010002702.1, on the reverse strand, counting down.
TCTGGAAAAATAGGGGTGTTTCTCTCTCTCACTCTCTATCTATCTCTCTCTCTTACTCTCTCTCGCTCTCTATAGCACTCTCTCGCTCTCTCTCGCTATCCCTTTTTCTGTCTCTCGCTGTTCTGAACTCCTTGAAGTCTGTGAATGGTGTGGATCATTTTTCCAGATTTGTCTCTCTCCCTGCCGCCCCTCCTCCTCTCTCTCCCTCCTCTCTCTCCCCCCCTTCTCCCCTTGTTTTGAACTGCTGGAAGTCATTGGAGAGGTTTGAACAGCGAGTTACTCCAGCTCTTCCTCACTCTCTCCCTCTCTCTCCCTCTCTCTCGCGCTCTCTCTCTCTCTCTCTCTCTCTCTCTCTCTCTCGCTCCCTCTCCCTCTCTCTCTCTCCAGCTCACCAGAATGACCGTATCCAGAAGAATTCTGGCTGAGCGGCGAGGTCTGTGGCGGCGTGATCACCGGCGGGTTGTAGGTCTGGAAAATCACACCGTCACAAATTTTTAGAACATTTAAATTCGAAAATCCACTCGCTAACACCGCCACAGCTAAACTATAGCTAACGCTAAATTAATTTAGCTACTAGCATTTTAGCTAAATTAGCATTTCGGAGAGTTAGGGAACAAATTTTAGGGGTTTAGCGTTGAAAAACACTTATTTTTAGGTCCATTTTCGTGAAATTATAAGTGGATTTTGCGGTGCAAAAATAATCTTGTTTTGGATTAGTAGAGTTATTAACAAAAAATAAATACATTTAGGTGTTGCACACTCAATAACTTAAAATTTTGGTACCTTTAAAAGTTTTGCTTTTTAAAGGGGCTGGGAACCGCGAAAATTCGTTAACAAAGAAGCTCCTTGAGATAAAAAAGAAACCAAAGAATTTTATTGGTAAAAATATTCAAATTGCAAAATTAAAAAACTACGATTTTTGGTATTTTTCAAATTTCTAAAAAATCTAAGAACATGTAGAAAAATTATGTTTGCTTCTTGAATTTCCAATTTATGCTAATTACTGCAAAATTATCACATTTAAAATTATTTTGAAATATGCCAATTAGCTCAAAAACATTTTTTATTTTTGTTTTGAAAATATGCAAATTAGCCGTTCCATCAGTTCCTGGACCCTTTAAAACCCAAAAACAACTAAAAAACAACACAAATAAACTAAAAAGCACACCACTTCCTCAACGACATGCTGGTGCTGCTCAACAGGCTCAACGTGGACAGCATGTTGGGGTACCGTATCAACAGCAGTCGAGGTTACGGTAGCCTGAGTGGTGATGGGGATGGCGGCGAAGACGGCGTCGAGGATATCATCACCAAGCGGTTCAGGCACCACTCCGATTGACGGCCTGCTACTGTCGATGGTATCGTGGCGTACGGATGGGGCCTCTGGGAGCGGCAATGGGTGCTCCTCGTACACCGAGGCAATCACTTCCTGTGTCATACGACGCGCCACGGTCTCCGCCTCGGCCTCGGTGATCGTCTCCTGAACACGGCACGCTACGGTATTAGTGGGGCAAATTATAAAAACTAAAAATTAATTATTTTATCTATTAAAATTGAAATTTTTACCAGGTATAGGTCAATTTTTACACTTAAAAATAGTTTTTCCGGCTAAAAAAGCTTTTAAAAATCTTTCAATTTTAATTATTTAGTTTTATTACATTTTATTAATTTTTACAACAATTTTTAGCAGAATTATTGAAATACGAACGTTATTTGGTGTAATTAGTACGATGCACTCCAAACGACACCCTAAATACTGTGCGGAACACTGCAAATTACAAACTTTACAAAAATGAATTTTGGGCAATTTCAACTTAAATTTTTCAAGCTTTTGAAGCCAAGCTCGCGAAGCCAACTTAGAGAATTTAAAAGCAACTTAAGAAGCGCAAGCTAAACGCAAAACGGAACGCAAAACGTTTGCTACTTTTTCCCGGGGCCACTGTCGATAGGTGTGCGCGTCCTGGTTGACCAGAATGCTCTAAAAATCCAAAAATTCCATTTTTTGGCAGCTAAATTTGCATAAGTTTTTGTAAAGGATACTGTAGCTACAGTAGAATACGGTAGATTTTTTGCTTTTTTGGAAATTGCAACGCAATAGGGCAGGTGATGCATGCAAATTCGGTGGAAAGCAAAGAACAGATTTTGCCTTGTTGGTTCCTTTAAATGCTTCAAATAAGGGATAATTCTACTATTCTTAAAGTGTACTCTAACTATGATACGCTATGTGGCGCTACGCAAGGCTACGGTAGGCTACGCACGGCTTTGATACGCTACGTGATGCTGGGTAAAGCTAGGCAAGCCTAGAAAAGCCATCGTAGGCTACGCAAGAATACGCTAGAATACGCTAGGCTACGTCAGACTACCTTACGTAAGGCTACGCAAGGATACGTAGGCTACGGTAGGTTACAGCAGGTTACATTAGGCTACGGTAGGCTATGGTAGGCTACGTCAGAATACGCTAGGCTACGTACTGCGACGCAAAGCTTCGCTATGATACGCTCCAATTTTCCCCGGATGTAACGTACGTGTGGCGGGATGACGGTGGAGGGGGCGTGGCTTCGGTGAGCGGGGAAATCCTCGACGTACGAGAAGCTGTACTCCTCCCGGTTCTCCTTGTACCAGCTGCAAAAAATTAGTTGCTTTTTGAAGCTTGCAGTTTGTAGATTGTAACTTGTAGCCTAAGGATGAAAAAATTCACCCACCTAATTTAAATTTTCGCTAATTTCTTATTTTTCATTTTAGAAGTGTTTTCTAAAGTGTTATTGGATTTTCACAGCTCGTGGAGTGACTATTTAACGGTAGCTTTTATTGAGGAATTTTTAGCTTGTAGCCATTACCTTCTATCCTCAATTAAAATCGCATAAATATACGAAAACTTATGGCTTTCGGATCCCTTTAAAAAAATTTTAGAACTCTTTTAGACCCGAAATTCCGTTACACACCTATCGACATCCTCGCTGGCGACCAAAAGCTGAGTATGGACTGGGGAGCGTTTGATAAGGGTGACGACGTCCTGAAAAGTTAGAAATTAGCAGAAAATCGATCGGTAATTAGCAGAATTCGCATAAATCCTAATAAAGCGATACCTTGTGCTGGGTGCTGGGGTAGATCAACTCTCCATTGACTCCAACGATGCGCTGCCCAGTTTGGAGACCGGCCTGGAAAAATTGCATAAAGGGACTGTGATTTGCACGCTTGTCAAATTTTTAGTATTATAAGCCTTGTTGGAGCTATGGATTCTTGCCTTTTAGGTGCCTTTAAAATACCAACCCGGTCTCCAATACCGCCCGGATCGACCGTCCCAATAAAATGGCCGCGTCCCTTCTCGGCGTGAAGGTTGAAGCCGAACTCGTCGTTGGGCGACGATTTTTGCTGAAAAAATTTAGTTATTTACAATTATTTAAATTATCAAAGTTATTTGTGGCTTGAAATCCTAGAAATCATAGTTTTAGCCTTTTTGGAATTTTGAACACAGGTTTTTAGGCTTTTCTAACTCACCAATTCACAGAGGCGCGGTCTCGGCTTCATCCCGTCGTGATGGGTAGTGGTCTGGAAAAACATTTTTTAGACCTTTCAAACCATGCTAAGACATGAAACGTTTTACGATAAAAAATTGTTTTGCAAGCAGCAAAAAATCAATAAAAATTCCCTAGGGGCTGCTTCAAAATTAGAATATTCTGGCGCGAAGAAAGAGAGAGAGAGAGAGAGCGAGAGAGAGAGAGAGAGAGAGAGAGAGAGAGAGAAGAGAGAGAGAGAGAGCGAGAGATAAAGAGATAGGAACAGCGAGAGAGAGCGAGTGAGAGAGCAATGCACCTTTTTTGGCAAATCAAACATAGACCCCGTCGATTTGGGTGGAGGCTAGCCGGAGGGGCACTGAAAGGGATAGTGTTTGGGCAAATATTGCCCCCTTTTTGAATGCATATATTTTTTGGAGGGTGCGTAGGCAGAAGGAAGCAAATGGGAAAGAGGGGAAAACTAGCAAAGGTCCTTGGGGAATGGAGACGCATTAATAGAAACGCAAAAAGGGCGGACAGATTAAGAAAACGTTGAAGATTTCGTGAATGCAATAATAGGCTTCAAAATTGAACCCGCGCGCGCTAGCAGAGATTATTGGTGACTAGAACTAGGCTATCAGGCCAGCAGCGATCATTGGGGAATTTGGCGGGAAGCTAGTAGCGATCACTTAAAACTTAAAACATCCGAGACCAGATAGCCGAGATCCTTTGGGAAGGGCAAGTGAGCAGAAGTAAGTCATGTAAGGCCTAAAAGCAGGCTAGAACAGGCTAGCAGAGACCTTTAGGAATTGGAGGATAGCTGATAATAGTCAGGAACTGCAGGTAGGCTAGCAGAGATCATTCAAGGATTGCTGGTGAGTTAGCAAAGATCATTTAGGAATATAGGTAAGCTAGCAAAGACCATTCCGGAATTCGAGGGAGGCAAGCAGATTTCTTTTAGAAATCCAACACAAAATTTCTGCTCCCAAATTTCCGTTTTCCCGAGCACCCGCTGCACCAGAGCACACCCCAAAATATTTGAACATCATCAAAGAGGCGAGAGAGTGGGGAGAGAGATAGGGCGAGAGAGAGAGAGAATGATAGTGAGATAGAAACACAGACAAACAGACACGTTCCATCCCTCGTTCCACCGGTGCTTGCCCACGGGAAAAGCCACGGCTCAAAAACAGTGCAGATAAGGAGAAGCAGAAGACAAGGGGTGGTGTCAGGAGGAGTAAACGGAATACTATGGGCCCGAAAAAAGTGACTACAATGGATCGGAGAAGGGAATGAACCCCGGGAATGGGGGGAGGAACGGAGGATGACTAGCTAAGGGTATCGAGACGGGAATTTATGACTAATCGGGCCGAGAGAGAGAGAGAGAGAGAGAGAGAGAGAGAGAGCGGGAGAGAGAGGGAGAGAGCGAGAGGGAGCGGGAGAGAGGAAGAGAGGAAGAAAGATGGCGATAAAATTAGCCGCTCCGACTTGAAGCAGTTCGAAGTAATTCGCAAAACCAAATCAATTTTGGACTACGCGCCGCTCCTCAAAACGAACGGCGGAAAAACGCGCTGTCGGCGCCGATGCTTTGCGCGTAGCGTCAAGTGGCCAGGCTGGTGGTGGGGGCCAGGCGGGGCGGCCTGCCCGGCTTCTTCAAGTGGCACAACCACCACCAACCCCTTGATGGTGATGGCGGTGTACGGGTGAGAGGGACAGGCATACCTTGGCGCTTTTTAATGGGATCAGAAAGCCATATTCTTACTACTTACTCTAATTAGGAATCTTCGCAACGAATCATGCTGTCAATAGAGCTTTAACCCAATAAAAACGTTGTTGCAGTCGATTATCTCCAAAAACCCAAGCAAAACAGCTCGTTTCGAGCACGTGTCATCGGAAAATACGGAAAATGTCAGACCAAAACACTTATTTCAAGGTCATTTCACTGGTTTTCCACCCGGAACAGGTTTGGCAACGGCGCGGAAAATACTTAGGATCCTTGAGCAAATTTGAAACATTCACCTAGCGAAATTAGTGCAAAAAGGCGTTATGAAATTATTTACAGAAAATTCTAGATCGCGAGCCATCGAAAAAAGCAGGTTTTTTTGCAACGGCAAAGCTAACCATCCGTTTTTCAGCCCAATCAAACCCAGATTAGCGGACTTTAAACCGTTCCCAACTGGGAAAAAATCGGAAATCGGAGGCCAGAGCGCAAAAAATGGTAAAAATGACATAGCCACCACTCGATTCCCAATATCCTGAAAGAGGGGGGAGGGGCAGTGTGGCGACAGGACAATAAAGGGATTCCCGCGGGGGGTTGGGTGCATATTTGGGCGGTGGTTGCTTGTTGTTGCGCGCAATCGGCTTTATGAAATCAGGATTACAATGCGTGGCTTGGGAATCCGGGAATCGGGAAAAAAACGGGAAAATGGCAAAGTATTCTCACGATATTTCGATATTTTACTGTCATTTTTTAGATGGTTCCTCTCGGCACGGAAACAGTAACAAAGAAACAAAAACGCTACCTAATTTTGTAGCCAGGACGAGAGACTAATTATCGACGGGGTCGGGGGCCAATTTTTGTGCCTGGCGCCAGAGGAGTGGGGTACGCAAAAAAGAAGAGATTCTCGGATCTTCATGGAAACAGATAAGAGGCAGGGTAGTGAGGACGGCAGGGCCCTGATTATCACTACTCCAAACGCCGAGAAAGGGTTGTATAGTACTGATAGTTCTTGGAAGGGCTCGAAACGGTGAGAAACCGAGAAATTGTAGCGTTTCGAGGGTGACTTATTGGGCTGGAAAAGTCAAGGAACGAGCCAGAAAAAGGACAGAGGGAGAGGGGAGATAGAGAGAGAGAGAGAGAGAGAGAGAGAAAGGGAGAGACGGCGAGAGAGAGATAACTGAAAAGAGAAAAATCCAAAATCTGATTTTTCAGGCCTTACAAAAGAGTGAAAGATAGAGAGAGAGAGAGAGAGAGCGAGAGCGAGAGCGAGAGAGAGAGAAAGAGAGAGCGATAGCGAGAGAGAAAGGGAGAGCAAGAGAGATATCTTTAGAAGCTGAGATCACAAAATAGCACAAAAAATCCTACCTTGGTCGGTGCATACCAAGTCCCAGGGGGTGGCGAAGAATTTGGAGGGGCTGGCCGGGAGAAGGAGTCCTTAAATAAAAATTATTTGAATCTGGAAACCGTTGAACACAGTGAAATTCGATAAATACAGAAATTTATATTGTTTCCATTTTTGCGCAAATTAAAGGAGCCTGTAACTCACCGATCTGGGTTGCGTAGGGAGTGGCAGTCCTCGGGTGGCGTACCACTCGACGGCCGTAGCGTCGAGTACAAGAAGGGAGCATTCATTCGGGTTCGACTTGATGCGTGTGACAACCTCAAAATTGCATAAATTAGAATTTTACAATAAACTCCAACTGCAAAATTATAGCTATTAAAAATTTTAGATGGACCAGAACGTCAAAAAGAATCGATTAAACGAGTTAAAATCGAACGTAAATTTTATGGCATAAATTCATTAAAAAAGGTTTAAGGGCAATTGGAAGGCAAAAAACGTATCAGAACGACCGTACCTTGGTATGGTTCTCCTCGATGATGCTGTGCCCATTAACAGCGAGGATTCGATCTCCAGTACGGAGGCCACTTTTCTCAGCGATACTGCCGTGATCAACTACACCCACGAATTGGCCCTTGCCCTTCTCGGCGTGCAGGTTGTAGCCGTACTCCTGGAAAATGGCTTTAATTCTTTCTCGCTCTCTCTCTCTCTTTCACTGTCTCTCTCTCTCGCTCTCTCTCTCACCTGTCCAGGGTACTCCTTCGTGAGTGTGCAGAGACGAGGCGCTGGCCCGTCCATCATCTGGAAAAATGAATTCAAATTTTGGTACAAGAAAATGCCGACAAGTAAGGAAATATCAAATAATGCCGACACAAATTGAAAAAAATTGAAAAATGTCGGCCACTCTCGAAGTAGTAAATGTCGAAAAGGGTGGAAAAACACAAAAAATCGCTTTCAGAAGTATGAAAAAATATAAAAGGCCGACGATCATCAAATAATGCCGAAAGGTAAACTTTAGAATTTTGAAAAATCAGGATAGATGTCGAAAACGGTGAAAACGGTCAGGGATATCCACAGGAAAGAACTCGGAATCCCTTCGCAAAATCTTGCCATGATGCCGAAAATGCCAAAAAATGCCCACAACAAGTTATAAAAGTAAAAAATGACGAAATGTTTTCTCTCTCCTACTACAAGGAGCTCAAGGCGTTCAGAACAATGATAAAAGATGCATAGATGGTGAGAAATGTTCTGCAGAACCTGTCTGCGCCACAAAAGAAGGGAATGGGGACACCGAAAAAAGGAAAATGACCCCAGGGGAGCTCGATCTACGTAAAAAGGAGCGGAGGGGAGAACGGGATTTATCGTGATAGTGATAGTGATACGTTAGAAGGTGTCGCTAGGTGTTTTAAGGAATTAGCTGCTAACTCTGATCAAATTAGCACCAAAATGGTAGAGGGCGAGAGAGATAGAGCGCGAGTTAGAGAGAGCGAGAGAGACATAACGAGGGCGAGCGCGGGAATGCTAGAGAGAGAGAGAGAGAGAGAGAGAGAGAGACAGAGAGGGACAGAGATTTTAGAACATTACGACACGTTACGAAAATACGAGCGTAGCGTATGTCCTTAAATGTACGCATTTTGTCAAAAAAAACGGGTCAGCAGCTTGGCTCGTACCATTTAGGGTATTAGCCAGAGGTACCATCTGGGGTCTGGAGAGTCTACCAAACCGGGTCAACCCCCAAGCATTTTCTCCCGGGCGTCTTCCCCTTCTTCCGGGGGGTTGACCCAGCCAAACGAGAGTCGGTAGTTTTTGCATATCGATGCCCGAGAAAGGGGAGAGAGAGAGAGAAAGAGAGAAAGAGAGAGGTCTAGAGAGAAAGCGATAGAGACAGAGAAACTCGAAAACTACAAAAATCAATAAGCCAAAATTTCCGATACGTTGCCGATACTAGGCGGCTAATTTTGCCCCTCACTCGCCTCGTAAAGTCCGGCGCTAAAGGGTGGCAAGCGTCGGAGAAGCCGAGTTATCAGTGGTTATGGGATGAGAAAAAGGGTCCGAGAATGGGAGGCTGACAGAGCTAGAGAGAGAGAGAGAGAGAGAGAGAGAGAGAGAGAGAGAGCCAGAGCCTACTAGCTTATCAGATCCCCGCCGTACCCGTGGATTATTACTGGACCATCGATCTATTCCCGCCCCTAAAGGGATTGGGAAGGCCATGGGGGGATGGCGCAATAGGTTACGCCGCTCGCCATTCGAATTGAGGGTCAGGGTTCAGGGCCATTGTGACGAAATTTGCATACAGAAGCATGGGAATGGTGCGTAACTTTTAACACTATTAGGTTTCTAAAATCCAGGAATATTTGGGTAAGCTTTCTAAAAATTGGTGATTAATATTTGAAAATTAATTTGTTTTAATTTAAATTCATTCACTTAAAAAATTATTTTGAAAAGAACGCCAGATCAGCATAGAATTGTACTTACTGTAAGAAGGGCTACGCGTCGAAAATAAAAAAAAACGAAAAATACGCTAAGAAGCGCAAAGAAGCACAATTTTACGAATTCCGCGTTTTTGGATTTTAAAGGAACCCGGACAGCCACGTTCAGCTTGTAAACAGTACAGTAAAAACGGCAAGTTTTCAAAAACAAACCAGAAAACCGAAAAATACACCCTAAAAACGTCATGAGCAAAAATTCAAATTCTCCACTCGGCTTCTGTACTCTCTGCGGGGAGGACAAGCGCAATTCGCAGATTTTGCGGGTTTTTGGGTGGGGGTGTTGTGTGGGGGGTTGTATTTGTGTGTGTTTCCGAGGGGAACAAGGGTCTTTTCCAAGGGGAATCCGCTTATTTTCAGTTCTCCCGGTGGAATAAGCCGCTGGGTGGGAGGTCTAAAGTTTGCCCCCTGAAGCCTCCGGGCAAAAGCTAGGGGAAAGGAACCAGAATATCTGCATTTGCATAAGAAGAAACAATGGGTAAGATGTTCACTGAAAAAGTTATTTTCTGGAGAGAGCGAGAGAGAGGGAGGGAGAGAGAGAGAGCGAGAGAGAGAAACATAAACACCGGGCCAGGGAGCGACAGAGAGAGAGAGCCAGAGTGAGAAAGAGTGCGAGGCAGCGATATGTAACTAGTACCGATCGTCCTAGTAGATTTTTTAAAGGGCCCAGGAAGTCAATTACCCACCTACCCCACAATTAGACTCTTGGCAAAAAGCCTCATCTCATCTCGATCGTTGTGAGACCAGTTTAGCTCGAGCAAGTGGGTGGAAAATCGGCAATTTTGTGGATACTGTACCCAGAATTGGCTAATTGCTAATATGCAGAGTAAGCGGGACAAATTACGGCTTCCAGGTCCCTTAAAAATGCTAAAAATAAATCCAAGATGGCAGAATTTCAGAATTTGACGAACTAGCCACGAGAGAAAAGAGAGAGAGAGACCGAGATCGAGTCGGAAAGAGAGAGAGAGAGAGAGAGAGAGAGAGAGAGAGAGAGAGAGGCAGGGTGAGACAGATAGAAAAGCAAAGCAATTTAAAAAGCGCCTGTATGGGTAAAAAGTGTTGTAAAATCCCTCGAAAACCTGGTTTCTGAATGCTAAAACGTCTAAAAACTATGAATGAGTATTTTTTTGCTACAAAAGGACTAAGTTTTCACGACGCTCCTAAAAACACTTGAAAAACTGCCTTCAAGATGCCAAGTGAGGCGCCAAAAAGCCGGAAATCAGTGTGTGTATGCGGCACCGAGGCGGATTGTTGCGGTCGAAAAATGGAGATAAATTATTGACGAGCCGGGGCAAGCAAGACAAAGAAATGGCACCGGACCGCCGGCCATTTCTCGACCGTGGTTTCACTTTCCAGGTGGCTGGGGGGTGCGAAAAATTGAGGCGGCGAGAATGGAGAGGGATGATTATCATAGCCGGACACCTCGCGGTGGAAAAGCTGAAGGGCAAATAGGGAGCGAGAGTATGAGAGAAAGACAGATAGAGAGAGAGTGTAGAAAAAGTTGGTGGAAAAGTTATTTCCAGCTGGAATGCCCATTCAAATGTCGACATAAAAAATCGCGAAAGTCGAAATCACGTCTTTCACAATCCGCAAACGAAAATGCAAACACGATAAAATGCCGACAAAACGCCGGAATGCCGAAATTTAAAACCGGGACAGAAAAAATGTCGACAGCCGAACGCCGAAATTGAAAGTGTTAAGTTCAAAAATGCCGACAAGAACCCGGAATACTCATTTAAAATGTCGCTGGTAACGATGCCGACAGACGGAAGGACGCAATTGAAAAATTCACAGCGAAAATGCCGACCTAAACGCCAGAAAGTCGAGATTCAAAATGCAGTATAGCGAGATGCCGGCCACCGGAACCCGACGGTCTAAGATGCCGAAAGCAAAACGCCAACATTCCAAAAACTTTCTCTTCAATTTCTTATCCCATTGACCCGCCCCAAAAATGCGTAAACAGTAGCGTACCGTAGCTCAAGGGGTTTGTTTTCGGGAAAGGGGCGGTTGGAGCTGAAAACATAGGGGTCGAAACCTTGAATCAGCACCGCAGCGGCGCGTGCGTGCAAAGGTCAGTGGCGGAAAGTTCAGCGCTGTACGGAGTTGTCGGACGGAATATTGGAAAATTACAGTTGAGGTAAATTAGCAAGGAAAGATAGAGCCATTTGGATTTGTAAAATAAAAAATTAGATAGAGCGAGAGATAGAGAGCGCAAGAGGAAGCGAGCGGGAGAGAGAGAGAGCGCGTGTGAGGGAGCGTGAGAGAGCGTGAGTGAGAGAGAGAGCGAGCGAGAGAGAGCGAGCGGGAGAGAGAGCGAGAGGGAGCGAGCGGGAGGGAAAGAGAGAGCGTGAGAGAGAGCGTGAGAGAGAGCGAGAGAGAGCGCGAGCGAGAGGGAGCGCGAGCGAGAGAGGGAGCGAGCGGGAGAGAGCGCGAGTGAGAGCCAGCGGGAGAGATAGAGAGAGCTATACAAAAAATGTCAAATCATATATCAATGTCAAGTAAAAAATGTGAATATATATTTAATAATCCGAAAAATTCACCACGTGGTTCTTGCTCTAGGATTAAGAATGTTATACAGGAAAATACGCTTACAAGAAAACCATTCCGATTAAAACGGCACTTGAAATGAGGCGAAAATAGGCTAAACTTCAGTCTGTCTGTCTGTCTGTGTGTCCCGCTCTGTCCGTCTGCCCATTCGCAAGTCAGAATGGAAAGGTTCTACCGCCCTCCAATTCAAGGGCAACCTCCTATTCAATTCAACTCACCCCCCGAAAAAAGTATCCCGAATCGAGGGCGAAGGTGGGTTCCAAAATGAGGGTAGGTGCCCAAAAATGAGCCGGAGCCGTTCAGTGCTTGACATTATTCCCAATAAAAAGCCTGATCAAAAACCCGCACTTGAGAAGGCTTTTAAAGGCTTTGGAAAGACAGAAAACCCGGAATCCAAGGCCCGCACTTTTTCTACCCATCAAAAATCTCGACCCCCTATTTGCAGATTCCGATCTCTACCGGACGGCAATTCCGTGAAGGCGTTCCTCCTTCGGAGGCTAATTTGCACGAATTTGATGGTCATTGGACGGGGAGGGATTGAGCGGAATTGGGCGGATCGTCTCGGAATCCGAAGCCAAAAAAGTCAAACCAGCTCGATTTGGGGCACAGATTGGACCCAAATATCAAAGAAGAAAAATGGTAAAAGCTAAACTACAGTTGCAAAACTAAAAAAAACTATACAACACGTTAAAGGAAGTCGCAAGGCAGCAAAACCAGCCAAAAAATGCAAAAAACTCAAAAAAATGTTACTGATAACCACAAAAATCATCGATAGACAATCTGGACCGGCAAAAAAGTGCTAAAAAGTCCGAAAAATTACATAGGAAATTACGGTAAAAATCTGCAAATTAAGAATTGAACAGCGGCGATTTTGGACATTTAGATAAGAGAAAAAAACTGAAAAACGAAGAAAAACCATTCTTAGCCGTTCTCAAACTCCAAAAAACGCCTCAAAAAATCGGCTTCCCTTTCTCGGGCTCGGCTAATCGAAACCGTAAGCCGATCAAGGAGAAGCCGCCCCGAAATTCCGCCAAACTACTATCATCATTCCGAAGGGGGGTGAGAGATTGCGTTGGCAGCCGCCAGGCGCCAGCACCGAGATGACAGATCCCGAACCGGCAGGGGCCCAGAGAGAAGAGCAGCCACAGACCCGGGCTGATAACCGGGCACCCTGTCTCTCTCCCACCCTCTCTCTCTCTTTCCCTCTCTCTCTCTCTCTCTCTCTCTCTCTCTCTCTCTGTTTCTCTCGGATTTTGTGTTTGGAAAGGCTCTCCAAACCACAGGCTAGACGAGGCGCCTGCCGGTGGTTCAATCGGATAGTCAGAAGAAACGTATGGAAATTCGGAAAAAAACGTTTTTTTTTGGAGCCGCGATATGCCCTTCCATTACGTAATGGGTTGCGGCCTCGTTTAAAGCCCTGAATTCCGAAATTATTTTAAGGAATCATGGGGCGCGGCGAGGATCAACCTCCGCAGTTCGATATGTGTGCGACAAGGAAATCGTCAAAATCTCGACAGCGAAAATGCCGACAGCCAAGATGTCGATAACCAAAATGCGAAAAAACACAGGCTGGCGCGCACGCTGGTTTGTCGATAATCCCGTAGGAACGTGGAATGGAACGCGAGGCCCCCGGAATGTATGTAAACAATTCCAAATCGCATCAAATGGTCCGCGAATGCGGAGCATCGCGTGGGGGAAGGGCAAACGAGCAGAGATCGTTTGGGAACGGGAGTTAACGAGACCGAAAATGCTAGATTTCAGGAAGGAAGGATGACAACGCTCTGGGAAATTGGAGGCCATAGCTATTAATGTCTTAAAGAAACCTTAAGCATAAAATCTTGATTTTGTTGGACTTTAAAGGGACCGCGAAGGAAAAGAAATCAGAATCGCGCTAGGAAGACCAGCACCCCATGTGGCTGCCATCCAATCGCCCTGGGCGACGATCTGATCGACACCACTTTTTTTCAGGGATGCCTAGAACGAGATCGACGATGCCATCCCCCACAATTGGGGGGCGATCTATTCCGAGCCGAGCCGAAAAAGGCAAAACTCGTAATGAGGATGGTTGCGTAGTCGGGCAGGGGAAAGACTCGCGACAAGAAACTGGTTGTGGGGGATTGACCGGTGGGGAAAATATGCAAATAAGGAGGGATAGAGACAGTGAGAACGAGAGAGAGAGAGAGAGAGAGAGAGAGAGAGAGATAGCCTTGTAATAATTTTATTTATACCAACGATTTTGGAAAAAAATTATTCAAACCGGTCTCAAAATTTTGGATAATGAAAGTTTCCGCTCCCATCCCCCGTACACTCACCGAAACGTGCGCTGTAGCAGCACAAACTCCTGAATATTTATGGGACACCCGGACGACGGGAAAAGGATCGAAATCCGATTATAGCAATGGAATGGAATGGGGGGGGAGACATGGGAACACGATGATACACACACCGTCAACTGGGGCGAAAGTCTCGGAATTTTTCGATAAATTGACTGGAATTTTAAAGGCTTCAAAAAGCAAAAAACGAGAGAGAGAGAGAGAGAGAGAGAGAGAGAGAGGGAGGGAGAAAGAGAGAGAGAGAGAGAGAGAGAGCAGGATAGAGGGACAAAGAGCGGGTAATCAGCGTTCCTATGACAAAATGCAATGTGGAAATAGTTCATCAACGGAAAATTGACACCTAGGCGGTGGAATTTCGGAATTCTCGCTCCGGAAATGAGACACTGATGCGGCTGCGCAAACGGTGCAAACCTCGGCATTATGGCAGACTATATCTCTCTCGTTCGTTCTCTCAATCTTGTTCTCCCTCTCTCTATCTCTCGCTCTCTCTCTCTCTCTCGCCTGCACTGGCTAAATTTCATAACTGATACGCGTGCGACGCTATTAATCATCGCGCGCACCTGATTGTGGCCGAGGTGGAACCGAAATGTTGAGAGGTGTGAAATGGAAATTTTCCAGAGAGAGCGAGAGAGAGAGAGAGAGAGAGAGAAAGAGAGCATTATAGTGAGAGCGAGAGACATCGTTTATGCAAATTTCGGTCCGAAATGACAAATTTTAGCCATATCTAGCACTAGCAAACACAATTCGTTGAATCACTTAGCAAGGGTAAACATATCGAGAGCCAGAGAGAGCGAGGGAGCGAGAGAGCGCGAGAGAGTGTGAGAGAGCAACAGATAAACAGTTCCGCCACACTACGGCCTTGACGCACCGCCCTGTAGGGGGTCGGAATGGCGTGCGCGCAGTAATGCGGAATCACCCACCGTGTAGAACAAGGGCAAACAGTATGCAAACGGAACGGAAGAGAGAGCGAGCGGGATGGAGAGGGTGCAGAGAGAGAGCGAGAGAGAGAGAGAGAGAGAGACACGAAATCGCGTCCCAATAAGGGGCCAGCCATTGCATATGGATTGGGGGCTGTAATCGGCCAGCCGGTGGGTAGGTCGCGGCGTCTCTTTCTCTCTGTCTCTCTCTCTCCCTTTCTCTCGTCTACCTGTATTCCCCCATGAATTGCATGGGTATGATGTGTGATATGAGAGCCACACACACACACACAATGCCACAAAAGGACAGGTCGTCCTGGGACCTGCTTTTTTTGGAGAATCTTAGAGGAACTACAGATTGCGTGGGGTAGTGCAGCTAAAGGGGCAGAGAATGAGCCTTTTGCAAAAAAATAAATTGGTACCTTTGGTGCTAGGTAGGCGTAAGGAGTAACGTAGTGGCGAGAAGCGTAGCGTAGCGCAGCTAAATGCTGGGGGCGGTAGCGTAGCGTAACGTAGCGTAGCTTAGGCGTTGCGTTGCGCAGCCAAAACGACCGACAAAGTCACGCAATAACCGCAAATTGGCAAGTAACAAGCGGGGTAGCGGTAAGGAGTAGCGTAGCATAATGTTGCTTATCATAGCGAGGGGTAGAGCAGGCAAAAATGAGAGCGAGAAGCTCCGCAAAAAAAACGAAAATTGGTGTGTAGCGAGCAGGGTAGGCGTGCGGAGTAACTTAGCGTAGTCTGCCGTAGTTTAAAGTACCGTAGTGTACTTACAAGGAGTGGCTGTTAGTGCTTTTTTCAATTTTCTAGATCATCTTTATCGATCAGCACTTTTTGAAACCGATATCTTGCTTAGAATTTTTTTTCTATTGAACTAGCTAGGTACCGTCCCGAAACTCGAAAAGCACCCAAAACTGATTCCTTGTTAGCCTGACGTAACTTAGCGCAGTGCAGTCAAAAGAGAACGAGAAGCTTCCGAAAAAATGCAAATTTGTTTTTGGCTGAGGGTGGGGTGGGCAGGTGGCAGTGGTGGGGCTTGACCGATCCCATCCCCACCATTTAGCCATAGCAACGCGGTGCTGGCCGGCATACGTAAACAGTACTTCCCAATAAACAACACACAAATCGCCCCAAAAATTCTTGGCAACCTGCCAAAAGTGTGGCGACGACCCGGGGCTTCTCGAATGAAAAGCGTGCTGAACGTCCACAAGACGGTGGGAGAGCAAATATGACCCGGACCGCGTGCCCCACGCGTCACTTTTCCGCCGCGTTTTTTCCGCGCGGACCATTGTGGCGGAGAGAGAGAGGGAGAGAGAGATAGAAAGAGAGCGAGAGAGGGAGAGAGCGAGAAAAATTTGGATAGTCTGCTAGGGCCATCAAGACACTTCGGATGATTCGACAGGTCGATTTGGAGTGGCTTGAAAGGGTCAGAGAAGCTTGTATTAGAGGGGCTTAGAGTTAAAATTACAATTTTTTTATGAATTATTTATCCACTTGATTACCGTAATCTCCCAGGAGCCTAATCCATCTTCGGGTTCCACGTTTTTATCGAAATCTTGGAATTTTTTGGCTTACTTCGTCGCTACCAAATTCCCCTCTCGGATTTAGACTACGCGCGGCAACTTTCAACGTTTTTCCAGGGGTTTTTGGCAGCATTTTCAACCTTGTTTTTGCTCTGAAATACTGTAGAAAGCATTCAACTTGTATCTAATGTTTAAAAATGAGTGATTCAGACTATAGTAGTCTAACATTCCCAAAATTCGTCAGAAACCGCTTGGTTTTTTGTGTTTTGGACCACCATTTTCCCGCCCTGCTTTTTCAATTTCCAAGATTTTGAATTCAATTCTGGGTCGGCATTCCCTCCAAAAACAAGTTTCCGGGTGCTACGAACTCCAATCGACAGGCTCCTAATTCCTCCAGAATCGCCATCACTGCTAATCCGTACGCGGCGGAAAAGCGGAAAAACGGGCATGGACCCCGAGGACTTCACGTTTCCGCCCCAGTCCTACTGACGGTGTGGATGTCGGCCGTCGCGTAATTTGGTGGCGAGAGGAGGGTCCTAATGCCATGGTCCAAACAGAGAGAGAGAGAGAGAGAGAGAGAGAGAAACAGACCCACAGGGATGGTATTATTGACATAAGCTTTGCGCTGACTCGACACACGCTCTTCTATTCCATCTATCGGCCATCAAACAGGTGTGTGTCTGTATGTTGGTCTGTATGCAGCAACGAAGCATCATCCTCGAGGAGGGAAGGGCTTTCCGGATCCGTGTCGTGGTCCGTATGTGTGTCTGTCTGTCGTTTTCTCGTTCACGCTCTCCCTCTGTCTCACTAATCCGTAGTTTGTCCATAACGGAATAACTTTATTTAAGGCTTTTTGGTGGCCGCCTTCTTGGCCTTCTCGATCTTGGCGCGCTTGGCGGCGTTCTCACCGTTCTAAAATGGATTTAGTGATTAAAAAAGCTTTACGAGTTATTCGCGTTTAATTGATATAACAAAGTCTACAGATAGATGGCTTAATTGAATGAGAAGTACTCTAAAATATAAATAGTCATTTTATACTAGCAGGATGTCATAGCCTTCTCTAAAATTGCCAGTTATACCATAAAATTACTAACTTTCCCACGCTACAAAGTTGAGTTTAACTTGCGCTCATTAAGACTTTAATTATATGTAAAATTTAACCGGAAATCCGGCTCGCTTGAACCGAAATAAACCCACGTCATCGGCGCTGAGCGGGTAGACGATGTGCTTCAGCTAAAAAAATTGATGTACTACTGCGATTAACATTTCATTCACGAAAAAATTTCGTGCTGAAAAATACCTTGGCGAGGATGTCCTTCTTGGCGCCGGCCGTCACCTCGTTGCGCTTCACCTCGGCGGTGCGGAATGAGGCGAGCAGGGCCTTGTCCGAATCGGAGAGGCTAGTCTCCTGAAATCGTCATTTTCATCTCGAGCCCACCGAACTTACAATCTTGTTGGCCTCGGTGAGCTTGCCGTTGATGGCCGACTTGGCTTCGAAGAACTTCTTCTGAAAAAAAAACAGGCTTTGTCCGCTATTCTATAAGCTTTAGTATAAATGTTCATCAGTTTTTATATCGCTACCTTTGACGCATCAGACTCAGCAAGCTTCTCCAGCTTGTCCAGCTTGTCATTGATCGAGCCCTTGCCGTTAAGAATTCCGACGAGTTGTTCGTGGTTGTCGCTGGTCAGAGAACCGCGCCAGTTGCTGATCAGTTTTTGCTAAAAAGCAAAAGCAATATGTGTATTCTTAAGCTTGATAACCTCGTTATGCTCTAACCTTTAATAAATATAACTCATTTTCTCTTAAAACGAACGCCAGGCGAAACATCAATAGCGGCATCAGCCGCGAAAACAGCCGCCCCAGCGCACAGTGAGAAGATGATGAGCCCGTACATCCCGATTCCGTTACAGTCTGTGATTTCGCCAAGTCGGAATACTTTTATAGCTTCGTCGAGCGTGGAACTCGTCCCATCTGCTCACACGCATCTCCTTTGACCGCATATGGCCGCGCAGAGTCGTAAAGCAAGGGACCGCCGTGTGTTATAGTAGTAAATCTCGTGAAGATCAAGAAACTCGCCAGACTCCACGACCCAAGCGTCATACTAGAACCATCTCGAAGTGTAATGTGTGAATACGGTCATCCAGACGTGTTCGTTGGAGAATTCAAGCAGTCGCAGCAGAGGCAAAGAACTTTACTCTAGATCACAACATGTTATGATCACAACGACGTGATGATAGTATCACTACAAAAGGCAATTGCCGGCACAAATCGGGGGAAGAATAAATACTATCAGATTTAGTGGAATTTCTTGACGGCTTCGACGATGTGGCGGGCCGAGATGCCGAACATGTCGACGAGGTCATCTGGCGGTCCGGAGCGGGGCACGCCAGAGACGTGCAACGAGCGCACGCGGATGCCGGCATCAGAAACGGCGGCAGAGACCTAAAAAAGGAAATAAGCCTGGAAAAGGAAAACTGACCGTTTCCCCAATGCCGCCCGCCGCGAAGTGGTCCTCAACGGTCACGACCTTGCCTCCGGTGCGCTTGGCCTAGAAGAATAATAAATGAAACAGAAAGATAAAACTCACGTGCTTGACAATAGTTTCCCCGTCGATCGGCTTGATGGTGAACGGGTCGATGACGCACGCGTGCACGCCCGACTTCTCCAGCTCGTCGGCAGCCTAGGAAAGAAAATTGTTGAAAATTTAAGAAAAAATACCTTCAAGCACTCGTACAGCGTCACTCCAGCGCCGACGAGCACGATCGAATCCTTCACGTTCTCGCGCAGCACTTTGGCCTTGCCAGCCTAAAAACTAATCCGAGAACCAAGTAGTAACAAACCTCAAACTTTTCATCGTTGGCATAGAGTACGGGGAGCGCCGGGCGTCCAGTGCGGATGAAGACGATGCCTAAACGACGATAATAATAAAAAAAGTGCGAGCTTGCACCTTGAATGTTGGCGGCCATCTCGGTGGCACGCTCGGCGCTGACGGCGTCGGTTGGGTAGAAGACGGTCGAGTCGGGAATGGCGCGGAACAAGGCCAGGTCCTAAAACACAATTCTGAGTGAGCTAGCAAGAACTACCTCCAGGGCCATTTGTGAGGGTCCATCCTCTCCGATCGACACGCCGACGTGCGAGCCGGTGCACTTCAGGTTGGCGAACGACACGGCGGCCATGCGCAGCTGGTCGGCGGCACGGGTGAAGAAGGCGGCGAACGTGGAGGTGAACGGGATGGTGCGGCCACGGCACTGGGCTCCGACGGCGACACCGACGAGGTTCTGAAAAAGGAAGCTATCAAAGTCACAGAAAATCAAGACTCCAAGTACAAATCATAAGCATTACCTGCTCGGCAATGAAGCACTCGATGAACTGGTCGGGCTTCTCCTTCAGCAGCTTCTCCGAGAAAGTCGAGTTTTTCGTGTCACCGTCGAGACCGATGACGCGCGGGTTGGCCTTGCCGAGCTTCGCCAGAGCCGTCCCGTATGCCGCGCGGGTTGCCACCTTGTCGCCCTTGGTGTACGCCGGCGGGTCGCTCATCTTGATGGAGCCGATGTGGAGGTCAACCTATAAAAACGATATTTGCAAAACCTAAAATTTTACCTTCGGGGCGTCCTCGATCGGCTTCTTCGGCTCGACGTCGCCCTTGCGCGATCCGTGGTAGCGGGCCTTGATAGCTTCAACCTTCTCGATCGGCACCGGCTTTCCGTGCCAGTTGTCCTGATCGGCGACCCCATCGATGCCCTGGCCCTTGTGCGTCTTGGCGATGATGGCCGTCGGCTTGTCCTTGATGTCGCGCGCCGTCTTGAGGGCCGCGGCGATCTGTTCGATGTTGTGCCCGTCGATGACGATTGTCTCGAAGCCGAAGGCGGCGAAACTAAAACGAAAAATGCAATTTTTTTACTCAAAAAAGTCCATAGCCGAAAATTTAAACTGACCGATCTCGGTAAATTTCGACGTGGTGGCCGAGCTGGGTGGCCTGCGACTGCCCGAGACGGTTCACGTCCACGATGGCGACCAGGTTGTCGAGCTTGTAGTGAGAGGCGAAAGCTAAACAAGAAAATGTAAGATTTCGAAGGCCGGGCTTACAAGCAGCTTCCCAAACGGCGCCCTCGGCCGATTCCCCGTCTCCCAGCAGGCAGAAGACGCTAAAAAGGAATAATTTTAGAACATAGAGCAAGTGGATACCGGTACGAGGCCTTGTCGATGTATTTTCCGGTGTAGGCCATGCCAGCGGCGCAGGAGAGGCCCTGGCCGAGCGAACCCGTGGCGACATCGATGAAGTTGAGGCGCTGAAATACAAAAGTACATAAAAGTAACAACTAAATTACCGGAGTTGGGTGTCCCTCGAGGTCCGAGTTGATCTTGCGCAGCGTCAGCACATCGTCGTGCGACAGGAGGCCGGCCTCCTCCCAGGCAGCGTACAAGATGGGGCAGGCGTGACCCTAAACGAAAAAAAAGTTGAGCAGAAAAGGAACTCAAACCTTGGAGAGGATGAAGCGGTCGGCGTGCTCGCTCCTCGGGTTCTTGACGTCGTAGCGCATCTCGTGAAAAAACAGCGTCGCCATCAGCTCCGCCGCCGAGGTCGACGAGGAGGGGTGACCCGACTGAAGAATAAGGAATTTGATAAAATTCTGAGAAATTATACGTTGGCCACGGCGGTCATCTCGATCGAGGACACGCGCATCCGGTTGGCGACGTCCTCAAGGTCCTTGTGGGTGATATTCTCCAACCAGCGAATGACGAGGGGGCCAAGCAGACGTTCGCGCTCGTGTCCTAGTCGGGTGTGTACAAATCGGGAGACTTCATTGGCACGTAGCGGCTCGATCTGCGGGTCCTTTGGCCAGGACGAAAGGAAGTGCCGATGGAGGCCCGTTTCGCCTCCTAAACAAAAAAACTTCATAAGAGAAAGAAAAAGTCGGGAAACGGTCATTCAAAAACTGACCGAAGCGATGCCAGAGTCTCCTTAACGCCATCGCCTCGTCGAAGAATGTTTGCTTTGCTTCCATCTTCTATAACAAAAATGATTAGAAAATAAAAATTAAAAAGAAAAAATACGCCTAGAGACCCTAAAAACGAAAAAAAATTGGGAAAGAAAGAAGAACGCGCGAATTTTCGGTTGCTACGGTCGCTATCTCCTCACACTGTCACGACGTAGAAAGGAGCTCCGTGTTGCCGCCACAAATGCCGTAGTGTATTTTAAGATAGATTTTTAAATATGAAAATGAACCATTTAAATTCTGATCTTGATCAGCCTGGGGGTTTCTGACCACGCTCTATCCGAATCCCAAACAAAATTATTATAGTTGATTGATGATGATAGTTGATCGCCTTTTGGCTGGCCTGGCCGCATTTTTGGCCCCATTCGTCGCTGCAGGACCTAACTTCTCAGCCGTTATTCTTACTTTCCCCCATGTTCTGTCCGCAACTTCTTTTTTTACTAAATTTGCTTTATTAAAGTGACTAGAATACTGTTTTCGAAACACTTGATTAACTCCCTATTATTATCTGTTCTAATTTTTCAATTTAGCGGAATGGCAAGATCCAAAAAGAAGCAAGTTGACGAAGTGGAGGACGAACCGGAGTACGATGTAAAAGAAATCCTCAACTACATCAGGTATGGCTTTTGATTTCTATTTATCAATTTCTTTTAGATTCGAGGACGCCTGGATTTCGCACATGAACTACCGCCGGGGCATCTACAAGGCCATGAACGCGCCATGGAAAATCTTCGCGCCCGAAACATTCGACAAAGCTGTGCACTGCCCATATTTATTCCGCGTAGGCGAAGCTTTTTGGAATACTAACGCTTTTTTAGGTATCTTGGGAAGGCTATGATGTCAACTCGAACTCGTGGGAGCCCGAAAGAAACATGATCAACACGCTGGCCTATCACAAGTACCAAGAGCGCCATGGGCTGCCGCGGCTTCCGAAGCTCCGCAAACGTTTCCGCTGTATGAATTTGACCGTTTGCAACATTTTCTTGGTAGGGGACGATGAGACCCTGACGCACCCGTCACTCTACCTTGACCAGAAGTACTACGACCTGCTGATGGAGCGCCAACACCGTAAACCTCCTTTTATAACTTTTTATGTATTGTCTTTAGTGATGGCCCGTAAAATCGCGCAGCTGAGGGCAAGGACCAACGCCCAGAAGAGGTAATCTAGTTTTGTTGGTTGTCAACTTTCAATTTAGATCACAATCAATCAGCTTCATGGAGCGCCGACCCCCACGCACCGGTTGTACCGTCGAAGACACGCCGGTAAGAAATTCATTTACCCGCAGAAACTTTCCCGTTTAGGCCGGTGACTACGTGATCCGGAACCCGACCACGGAGGTGCTCTTCCCCCACAAGGAAGCCTAGTCCGAACGCGCCAATCGCATCCAGCTACTTTGACATCACATGCCCTTCCCAATTTGTACGTTTATCCCGATTGCCTTGACTTGTTCCCCTCGTTTTCCTCCAAATTCGCATGAGTTGTTCTAGCTTGCTTTCGGCAAGCCGTTCTATTTTCTGTTGCCCGTTTTCCATAAAGTTCGACAAAAATTGATTGAGGCACTGCAGTATATATTTTCAGGGCATATGGGCAAGGTTTGCTTAGGTTGACTGCTCACGTCAGCGTTTTTAGCCGGGGCACCAAACTTTGTCGTTTTTTTGGGCGGAAGCGCCGGGCTTCATCTGTACTAATTGTAAGCTATATGGGTTCTGTTGCGGCGCGGGACCCTGGCAACGGGGCGAATGACGGCCAAGCGGGCCAGCAGACCGGTCATTTGCGCTGCTGACCTGCTATTAAATTCCTGAAAAAGACTTGCATTTGCAGCTGGGTCGACGGCCCGTCGACCTGGTGATTTTGGATTCGGGTATATAAAGCGGGTTCGGTTGAATACGACCCAGAACTCGGGTTTGAGCTGCTACCGGCACGAGCGCTTCAACTTTACGAACGCGAAATGGATATACTCGACGTGTTTTCACGAGATCGCGACTGGGGCGACTACAACGCTTTGAGGCTCAGCCTTACCGTTGGTGAGTGCTTTATTTTGGATCCGGCCACGGTTTATGAATATGCACTTCTTATCGCCATATTTCAGGTGAACTTTGCGGTGCTACAGTGATCGCCGAGACGTTGGCTTCCGTTCTGTTTTGGTGTCTCCTCATTTGGAGACGGAATCTAAACTCGCCGTTGTGGATTTTTGCCGTATATATGGCCGGTATCACATATTTACCTTACCTCTAAAGCTTTTCAGCGTTGCTCAGCATCAACACGCTACTGCGCGGTATCGACACACTGCTGAGCGTCGTTATCCGCGAGTATATTGGGTAAGTGAGCACAATAAATGGAGTTCGAGAAGCTATCCGCCTGGAGTGGCTCAAAATATGGTAAAAATTGCAGGTCTGCGTTTATTTTCTGGCCCGAATTCGTGCTCTACGCCTCGATTGCAATTTTCCATCCGCTCGCCTCGTGCCTGATGCTCCGATTTGCAATCTGGAAAACGCGGAAGTCGACGGCACAGTTGGTTTCTTAGAATTTACACATTACTTCGAATTTAGTGCTTTCTACGCCACAAGCTTGCTACTTTCACTTCTCTGCTCAATCGGGGCCGTCGCCACGATTTCTGAACAACAAGGTTTGGCTATCCAGAATTAGAACTCTAGAAAAAACTGGAGTTTTGCATATAACAAGCCTTATAGATGGCGAGCCACCGAAGCTGCTCATCTCGCTGCTGTTTATCTTGGCTCATCTGGTGTCGCTCGGCTCATCGATCGGCATAATTTTACTTGTGGCTTTGGTGAGTGTTAAAGCTAAATTGGAAAACTAAAGCTTCTCGTCACTATAATTTGGTAAACGGGACTGTTTTAGGGCGCAACTTTTCTCTGGGTCCACCGCCGAAAGCCGCGCCACTTCCATGGGTTTCTCTGGGCCAGCTACTCGGCGTGCATCACCAACCTCGTCTGGGTGTACAGCAGAGGTGGGTGAACCCTCATTCAAGCCTGCAGAAACTTACGCATAAATTCAACGGTTCGTTTAGTCGGCTGCTTCGGAAGGTTGGCCGAGCACTTCCAGCATAAGACTGTCTACTATTCATATGCGAGAATGGGCTTCTTCTTCGATCCGTCCGAGCCGACGATTGAGCCATCTTTGGTGGCGAAAGAAGCGCGGGCCAAGGGGCGAACTGTTGGTTCAAAGCAAGCCCGCTTGTAAAAAGACCTTGCAGATCCTCCTCCTCCATCAGCTGTTTCCGATCATTTTCTTTGTCGCTGTAGCCGTTGCCATCTTCCAAAATAAGCGCCGATGCGATGGCGATCGAGAGGTATCTAAATCAAAAAGTAAAATAACGTCCAAATGACTTTTCAGAGATCCAGCATTAGCTCCCAGGAAGAGCTGCTCGTCGACTCGGCCAGGAACTCGGCAAGCAGCGTCTCCTACACGGTTCAAGATGATTGCCTGGTTTCCAACAATAAGAACAACACCGTCGCGCCACTCAACTCAACTTCCATTCAACTAATCTCCAACGTCAACCTGCTGCCGAATTTCCAATCAAACACCCCATGCGTCCTCGTAGTTCCCATAGATGCTCTCCCACATTTGTATGGCAGAACGCAGTTTCACGGCTCACTCTTTCCAAATGCGCGCTCACGCGTCTTCCGCCCCGCCACTTCCCCTTCCTGGCCAATGGTTCCGATAGTGGAGAATATTTATCGATAATGTAAGGATAATCAGAAAAAGCAATGTACACACAGGCCTTAATTCAGGATCAATTCACCGCGGTAGTTTCCAGCGGGCAGCATGTTCGAGTCAATGTCGTCAAAGTAGGGGTGTTGCAGGGCACGCTTCGATGAGATGCGCAGCGACGGGTCGTAGATGAGCATTTCCTAAAAGAAAAGAATAAATAAATATGAAAACGAAAGTTGGACCAAACAAAAAAAACACAATCACATACCCGGAGCAAATGGAGACCCTCTTTGTTGAGATGCTTGCTGAGCGTGTCTTCGAGTCCGCCGCTGTACTTCCACTTGGGGAAGGTGGCCTTGAAGTCGTCGAGCTGCGAGACACCCTTCCATTCCTCCTCGGTCGGCGTGCCCATGATGCGGAATATGCGGAAGAGTTCGTCGATCTCCGAGTCGCCTTGGAACAGGGGCTTCTTTGTGGCCATCTAAAAAGCGTTATACTTTTCTCAAAAACTATTCGATACCTCAGCGAAGATACACGCGATGCTCCACATGTCGACGCCCATCGAGTAACGCTTGCTGCCGAGTAGCACTTCGGGGGCCCTGTACCATAGTGTTACGACCTGAAAGCCAGTTTTGAAAAAGAAACAATTCTTACCTCGTGTGTGTAGATGCGCACCGGGATTCCGATAGCGCGGGCCAGCCCAAAGTCGGCGAGCTTTATTCCTCCTTTTCCGTCGACCAACAGATTTTGTGGCTTCAGATCTCTGTGGATGACACGGCGCTAAATTGAGAGATTAGTAGTGAATATAATAGCAAATATATACCTGATGGCAGAAGCACATGGCCTGCAAGATCTGGAACATGTAGCTTTGCATCGTCACAGCGTCGAGCATTGTTCGTGCGGGCAGCTGGTCGAGGAACTTCTTGAGGTCCATCGAGAGGAATTCGAAGATCAAGTACAGGCGGTTTTCCTAAACCAAAATAAAAGTAATGTTGGCAAAATGTACCTGCATGATCACGTCCTCCAGTGCGACGACGTTCGGGTGCTTCAGCTCCTTGAGTAGCGAGATCTCGCGGATGGCCGTCGAGGGCACGCCTTCGTCTTCTGCCTAAAATCAAACGTAAATAGGGGCAAAAGAGGGCGACAAACCTCGAGCCGGATTTTCTTCATGGCGACCGTCTGGTTGGTCTTCTTGTTGCGCCCCTTGTAGACGACTCCATAAGTGCCTTCGCCGATCTTCTCCAACTTCTGGAAGTCATCTAGCGAAAAGTGAGGCTGTGCCATCACCACCTGAAAAAGCTGATATAAAAAAGAGGAAGCCGAAAGGAAATTGAAAAAATATGAATTTGGTGGGGCCATTTTAGATAAGAAAGGTGGGCGCCAGTGGGAAGGGGGTGAACCAAGTGTCCTAGCGCGCAAGGATAATACGAAACTAATCCTAAGTTCTACAAACCGATCTAAGTACAAAGATCTGGTAAACCAAAAACAATGGGTTAAGAAAATAGGGCCAAAAACAACTTAGTGGTTCGCGCCAACTTGAATACTACCAAGTGCAATTGGAAAATCGGAAAAGATAAATAAGAATAATAGGTCAAAATAAGATGAAAAACTTGCGAATGCTTACCGCGAGGCAGCCAGACGCCGGATAATTGCTAGAAAAGTAGGAAATGGAAAATGAAAAGGAAAATAGAGCAGGTCGACTGTCCTACCGTAACCGGCGCGCAGCCCTTTGTACACTGGCGTATTCTAAAAGGCACCTCGGGTGCAAACCGGCGTTTAGCCTCAAGACTGCAAATTCTGTTTCGTAACTCTACCATAAGAAACGGCAACCGGTCACTGGCTGGCACTTTATGACCTCAAGGCCCCAATTTGAATGCCAGCCCGCTTGAACAGCGTCCTTTCGCGCCAGTCTCCTCACGCCCGGGCATATAACCCACCCCAGGGAGCCACCACTAGAACTTGCACGAAAAGTGCCTTAAAAATCGTTATGTCGTATCGAAAAGCTAAGACAATATTTATTAAAACTGGAAAATGAAACACGAATATCCGATAAATGCTTCTAGGGTTGTCGTCGAATCCCGGCGCTTTTACGGCGGCATGCGTAGGGCGCCGTCCAGCCGGATGACTTCTCCGTTGAGATACCTAAAAGTCAAAAATAATAGTGAAACAAAATCGACTATTTTTAATACTTAAAAAGTTGAAAGGATATGCAATAACTCGCCTGTTTTCGATGATATGCTTCACCAGCGCCCCGTACTCCTCTGGCTCGCCCATTCGCGAGGGGTTCGGCACGAGCTGGGAGAGGAACTTCTTGACCTTCTCCGGGAGCCCGGCGAGTAGCGGGGTGTTGAACAGCCCGGGGGCGATCGTCATGAAGCGGATTCCGTCCTCGGCGTGGTCCCTCGCCAATGGTAGAGTCATCGAGACGATGGCTCCTTTTGAGGCCGAGTAGGCGGACTGAAAACAAGAAAAATCGGTCGGTTTTGCCTTTTCGTTAGTTGCAAAATTTCAAGATCCATCTAATCGGCTAGATCAGATCATAAAACTGAATATCTCCTAAACACGAGCATTTGTAGAAAGAAGAATTCAAGCTTTTTTGAAAACACAAACCTGCCCAATTTGTCCGTCAAAAGCGGCGACCGATGCGGTGTTGATGAAAACGCCTCGTTGGTTGTGCTCGTCGGCCTTGTTCTCGCCGATGAGTGCCACCGCGTAACGAGCCATATGGAAGCTGCCGAGCACGTTCACCTAAAACGAAATTCACATCTTTTTTGAGAAAAAGCACCTCAATCGTTTTTCTCGTCTTATCGAATTCCGCCATCTTTTGCTTCTTTACCGAGTAGAGCTTGTAGGCGTGCGCGATTCCGGCGCAATTCACCACTGCATCGCATCTAAACTCGCGAATTCATAATCTAACGTCACAACCTACCCTCCGAATTTCTCCTTGACCGTGTCGAAGGCGGTCTTCACTTGCTCCTCCTTGGAGATGTCGACCGGGGCGAAGATGACGTTGCTGCCCAGCTCTTTGGCCACGTCGTTTCCCTTCGATGTGGGGAGATCAAGGATGGCGACTTTCGCTCCTCAAAGGGTTTTTGGGAAACGCAAAGAACTTTACCTTGACTAGCGAGCACTTTTGCAGCGCCAAATCCCAGACCCGAGGCGCCGCCACTGACGATGGCCTTCAGCCCGTTGATGTTGCGAAGTGCCGACATACCCTGTAAAATGAATATTTGGAAAACGAGACGAATAGGAAAAAGGAAACTTTTCCGACAAATTTGACTAATTTCACCTTACCACAAGTTTGATCTCCAGGATTTTCCTGAACAAGCTATGTATTTCTATTCATCTCTCTATTATCTATGTATTGAAAAATCATGATAAGCGATTTATATTTTCTTTTACTAAAAAAACTTTGTTTCTTTCTTAGCAAAACTTTGGCCAGCCATTTTCTCCTCTATTTTCTCTATGATATTTTTGACGCCGAGCCCAAAAAATCGAAAGCACTATACATGCTATTTAGCGCTATCTATTTCTTCAAAAATCATGATAAATTTCTATTTTTATTTCATTTTACAAGGCAATTTCTTTATTTCTTAGCAAGGCTTTTATCAGCGACTCGAATCTCTGTAGTTTCTAGTCGCTGGCAAACCGCCAACACCGTCCCGCTACGGTAGTTTTTCCCCTCGTGCCTCGACCTCGGCGTTTTTCTCACATTCTCTTCACCAAAAATGCCAAACTCTGTGAATGAGTCCGTTTCTGAAACCATTTCCTGGTTTCATTCATGTACGAAGTCCGCCGAGACGTGCCGCAAGCGCACGTTTCTATGAGGGACTCGTCCCGATGATCAGAATCAAGGATCCGATGCCGTTTCTCGTGGGATTATACCCGAGACGGTCATCGCATTCGTGAATTTCAGGTGATCCGAACCGCTCGTCATGGCGGAGGTGCCGCATTTCGTGCTCTACGAGCACGCCGTTGGTTACGCTCTCTTCAAAGTCAAGGAATTTGAGGATGCCGGTAACATTCTTCCGCAGGTGAGATTTTTTCTTTTTCTGGACCCATATTTGCCAGCGGGAAATATTTGGTTTCGCCGTATGTGACCGCGTTTTTATCAAGGGTTTCGAGCACGTTGCCACTGCTAATTATTTCCTTTAGGTCAATGACTCCATCGGTGATGTGTCGAAATTCTCCAACATCGTCAACCTGATCGCATTCGATCCATTCAAGAACACCGAGTCTGCCCTCGAGAACTGCAACTCGATTTCCGAGGGTGTTGCCCATGCCGATTTGATCAACTTCCTCCAGCAGAATCTCCCGCAAAAGAAGAAGGTAATTTATTCACCTTATTTCTTGCATGATCTTTCGTTTAGAAGGTCATCATCGGTGTCAACGACGGAAAGCTGGCCAGCTCATTGGTGGAGTCGTTCCCGGAATTGAAGCCGACCTTCGGAAATCTCATCACCGAGATCCTCCGCGGCATCCGTGTTCACTTTGAGACGCTTGCCAAGAAGCTGCCCCATCACTCGCTGTCCAAGGCTCAACTCTCGCTTGGTCACTCTTATTCGCGTGGAAAGGTAATTATTTATGCATGATTCTAGAATATCACTCTTTTATGTCAAATTCGACGTTCACCGTGTCGACAACATGGTCATCCAATCCATTGCCTTGCTCGACCAGCTCGACAAGGACATCAACCTCTTCGGAATGCGCATCCGCGAGTGGTACTCGTACCACTACCCAGAGCTCTACAAGATCGTCGGCGACCAATACAAATATGTGCGGTGCGCCGTCGCCATCCTCGATCGCAACAAGTCTTCAGAAGACGCGGAGCTACCCGCGAAGTTGCTGGGTATATTTACCGAACCCAGCTTCATACTTTTTGTTTAGAAATCATCGAAGATGAAGAGAAGGTTGCTGAAATCGTCGAGGCTGCTCGCACATCTATGGGCATGGACATTTCCGATCTGGATCTGATGAACATTGAAAGGTAGCCACAAGCTTTCTAAGTTTTTACATTTGCTATAGATTCGCTGCCCGTGTCGCATCACTTACCGAGTACCGTCAGCGTCTCCACGGATATATCAAGGACCGTATGCACAGCTGCGCTCCGTCACTTTCGGCCCTCGTAGGCGAGCAGGTCCGTGTAATTTCGTTGTTACTTTTGCCCTTGTCCCGATCTCGTGTATGCATCAACTTACTTGTTTAGGTCGGTGCTCGTCTGATCTCACATGCCGGATCTCTAACAAACCTCGCCAAGTTCCCCGCCTCAACTATTCAAATCCTCGGTGCAGAGAAGGCGCTGTTCCGAGCCCTCAAGACGCGGAGCAACACGCCCAAGTACGGACTGCTGTTCCACTCACCCTTCATCGGACGCGCCGCCGCCAAGAACAAGGGTCGCATCTCGCGATTCCTGGCCAACAAGTGCACAATGGCATCCCGCATTGATTGCTTCTCCGAGGTTCCCGTCGAAACTTTCGGAGAACACTTGCGCGCACAAGTTGAAGAGCGACTCCGTTACTTCGAGACTGGAGAGGTCCCCGCCAAAAACATTGACGTGATGAAGGCAGCTGAAGAAGAAGCAGTAGGCACCCGCACCAAGGTTCTCAAGAAGAGGAAGAAGGCCGCCAAGAAAGCAAAGAAGATTTTGGATGAGACTGCTGAGGTCGGTTTTCCTTTTGTTTCGCAATACATTTTTATTTATAGGAAGAAGCCGACGAGCCGGCGCCGAAGAAAAAGAAGAAGAGCGCCGTTGCTGGCGCGGACGAGGAGATGGAAAACGTGGCGCTGGAGGAGAAGCCGAAGAAGAAGAGGAAGTCCAAGAAGGCCGACGACGAGGAGGAAGAATAATTAAAAAGGGCAAAATTGATAATTCACATTGTTAAAATTGTTACCAGGTTGTTACTTGTTGTTACTTTGGTTGGAATTGATAAACGTTTCGGAAAATTTGGTCGAAATGCACAACTTTTTCGGGAAATACATTTGAATGGGGATTGTGCGCGAAATTTTTCATTCGCAGATATGATTTTATTGAGGGTGGTTGTGCTGGTCTCGCTGGTCTTCTACTCTGGAGCAGTTCAAGCTCCTCCGGTAACCAGCTATCCTATTGCGAAGCCTCTGAAGCTTGTTTTCAGCTAAAATCTTAGCCTGAAACATTTGTTGCAACAATGCGGTTTCTGTTAAATAACTCCTAGGACGAGCCAGATGAGCTGTTCAACCCGATGGTGTTGCTCGCCGAGGAGGACTTCACCGAGGAGGATCGCGAAGAGATACGCGCGTTTGCCGACGATGACGCGGCCGACAACGACGACGATGAAATTTTCGGGGGTCGCTTTACAGCATACTTCCGAAAAACAAGCCAAACTTCCAGATCCGCTGCTCTATTTGGCCGTCGGCATCTGGCTGGTCGGCCACGTGCTCACCGCGCTGATTCTGATGCAACGCCAGCGGAATGAGCGCGAGTTCGACAGAGCCTTCGAAGAGGTGATGAAACCATAGTGAGCGGAAGTAGAATACTTTTCAGAAGCTCCTAACCGCCTACCAGGAAGCCAAGGCCCT
Organism: Mesorhabditis spiculigera; assembly: GCA_958295435.1. Classification (NCBI taxonomy): domain Eukaryota; kingdom Metazoa; phylum Nematoda; class Chromadorea; order Rhabditida; family Rhabditidae; genus Mesorhabditis; species Mesorhabditis spiculigera. The sequence continues at coordinate 882,545 of CATQJA010002702.1, read as the reverse complement.
GGAAGCGCCCAGCGTTCAACTTTCCACAAGCGCGGAAGCGACCGCTGAGGAGGGCGCGCCAGAAGAAAAAGAATAACTGCCATTAGAAAGTTGAAATTAATCGAATGCGGAATCATGGTTGCGATAAATATCTTCATCAAGTGTTGAGCATAAAATAACAATGGATACAATAACAGAAAATGGGAAACAAAATAGACCAGTCATTTTAGCCGTTGCCCGTAGACGTCTTGAAGAACCTCCTCTTCTAGGTGCCGCAATTTCCGCTCGCTCATGTGCTTTGAGAAAACCTAAACAAATCTTTTTAGGGTTGTAAAAGTAGATCTACCGTATAGAAATCGCGGCAATTCGGCACGTACAGATCGTGGCCCTTCAGCACGAGCGAGAGCGCCTGAAAATGAGTATGAATTTTTAAGGATAAAAATTACCACAAGCGCCAGACTCTCGTGCGAGTGCTCCAGCACAAACTCGGGAACGATGTGGCAGTCACGGAGAATGGCGAACGCTTGTTCTCGGATGTCGAACCTAAAAAAGTTTCTAAAAGAAGAGCCAGAAATCTTACTTTTCAAACTCCTCCGGCATCCAGGAGGCGAGCAAGTCAAGGTAGAGCGTTAAGAGCTGAAAATCAAAGGTGTACTAACTAAAAAAATAAGAAATCGGAAGTAACTTTATAAGAATGCTTTCAAAATTTACCTGATGTGGATGTGTCATGTACGTATCGAAGGAGAGCTCGCGAAGCACGACAAATTCTAGCCGGCCGAGCGAACGCCTAAAACTTAATGAAAAATGAGCATTCTAAAAACCGTAAGGTCCAAAACGAGTCGTCGACTTCGATGGGCGGCTTTTCCGGGTGAAGAATCCTGTGCGAAACATTGACGACGTCCCTGATTCGAATCCCAGAGTCCTCCTCGCTTTTCGCGGCCACCATGATGCAGGCTGTGGCGAGGGACTAAAAATCCTATCCTATAAGCGAGAAATGTGTGTTTTCTGTGCAGCCGATTTCTCGGCCCTCAGACCGAATTTCCGGCTGATTTTTGGCATGGAGGTGGAGAAACACATTTGCCAGACACGCATTTTTTTGTTTTTCGAAATTCCTTGATTTAACGATTTTACAAACAAAATGGTGAAAATCCTTAACAAATTGGGCGACGAGCAGTGGTGTTCGGGGCATAACTCAATGCCCAGATGGAATTTCGGTCTGTAATTTGGAACACTTATGTATACGATAGTGGGGATCACGCGCATCTTATCATCTTTACAAATTTTTTGCGCAATCAGTCTAAAATAGCGATTTTTGTAAAGTTACCAGCAGTCGTCCCTGCCGGGTTGAACGCCGCCCCCAGGACAGAAGGGGCCTTTCCCGCCACCCGTGTCGATGCCGCCTTTGGTATAGTGGCTTGACGCCCGCTCTACCGTGCGTATAGTCGAGGGTTCGGATCCTCGGCTAACGTGCCTTTTTGCTTTTTGATTGTTCAACAACAAAACATATTTCCAGGCTCCCGGTATCCGAAATTTCGGCCAGTCCCTCGCTCTAGCGCCGCAGGCAAGGAAAAGGTTCTTGGCCCGGGCTCTAGCGCCGCAGGCCAAATGCTGGAGAAAACCAGTAGCTAGCGCCGCAGGCCAGAGAATGGTTCCTAGAGTCGGGCTATTGCGCCGCAGGCTTTGAAAAACGGAAGGGGAATATATGGTTCCTAGACGAGGCCAGTGGAAAAGGGCCGCGAAGCGGTCTTTTTCCACTGGTCAGAATATAATTTGTAACGTATAGCCCATAGATTAAGAAAAAGTAATATAAACTTGCCAAGTCAAGGTAAGAGCAGACAAAAAGACACTTACATAGTTACAGATAAACTTGACAATCTTCCTTTCATAGAGTCTATGCATCAAACGGATGGCGGCGCAGCATGTTCGATTTAGCGCTTCTAACCGGACGCCTAGAAAAGATATCTTAAAAGACAAAAGGAAAACAGATGAAAGTAGAAGAAAAACGTATTTTATCAATTTTGAAAACTTACAGCATCTGACAATGTACTCGTAGATGACGCGCGGCTTTGGGGCTTCTTCTGCTGAAACGGGGGCTGTGACTTGCGGGCCACGACGCTCCGATGCAGACCCGGGGCTTGACGACGAGCCAGCAATCACTTCTACGTCGCTGTCACTTTCCGGCATGTTTGAGTTCGAGCTTTCGAACTAAACAGGTTTTCTTATCATATTAACCACCTTCGGAACGTTGTATTTCTTGAAATGGATTTTTACCAATGTCAGAATAACAAAATCGAAGTTTAGCACGTTTATTAAGCTCAATATCATTATTATTAACAGAATCTCAGCACATACCCGAAAAATCACAGACTAGCAAAGAAAAAGAATGCGGTACAAATCACAGAAACTTGAATAAATTAAAAATGGGCAAAATCAGGCATCAATCCGTATCGTGTCGCCGGCCTCGATGGAGTAGAAGGAGAGTTGTCGGGCCAGAATCGATAGCTCGTCAGGGGTTCGGCCCTAAAAAGTAGAACTTTATGAGAATAGCTAAATCCGGCAAACCTCCTTTTCCACAAACAACGTCACCCCGGAGGGGTCAAGCGAAAATACGCGCGCCGCGATTTCTTGTAGTTTTGCAACCTAGACGAAATCAAAAAATTTTTCAGATGTAAAGGCTACAATACCGTGATCGACGCCGGGACTGGCCGTTCCACCATTTTACCCTCGTAGATCAATTTCACGCGTATCACCGAAATTCCTTTCTTGACGGTTTCCTTGATCGGCTCGCCGTGAATCTAAAAAAGCAGAAAATGACACTTTCTAAGAAACCTACAGCTATAAGTCGCTTGAGGTCGGCTTCGTGAGGTGCCTTCAAAGCTTCTGCGAGTTGGCTGTAGCGATTGACGAATCTGAATCGGAATATCAAGCTTCAAACGTTTAAAAACCTCATTTCAGCGGATCGCCGCTCAACGACACTCACGTCACCTCGATTCAACATCGTTATCGTTGGCAATTTGGCGATGAGGACCTGAAGTTAGCAAATTAATTAGTTGTCGAAAACTGAAGTCGACCTCTCGCACATCCATGCCATTTTCCGCCGTAAAATTCGCGGAGCTAATGAAGAGGGTCGAGAGAGATTTGAGAGAGGATAACGCGTTGATAGCAGACCACTAAAAACGTTGATGAAAATAGCAATTTTTGTGAAAATCATTTAATATTTGCTAAAAATTATATAGAACGAACCTCGTTCAACGGATTCCCTTCAAATACAGCGTTTTCAGGTTTGGAAATCGTCCGGAAAGCGCAACCTCCGAAACGCGGCAATTCATCAAGCTCAAGGAATCGAGCCTAAAAAGGACAAATAACAAAAATTTATCGAAACTACCCAGTAATCGCGTTTGCCGAGTCGATCGAAGCGAAGCTGGTGATCGGATTGTGCTCGAGGTCGACGAGCCTGAAACTTTTTGGTAATTCCTGATGAGTTGATATACCTCAAATTTTTCCCACAACCTCCCGGGTTGAATGAAGTCAAGCAATTGCCGCTGGCGTACAGATCTGTGACGGCCGGGAATTTCGACAACACAGCGGTGATCTTCAAGAATATGTTGTTTTTTCTTGAAAAAATCCACTTACCGTCGTCTCCGAAACACCGCAATAATTCAGCACCAAGTGAAAAACTGGCGCCTTTACATCGGGGTAGTCGGCAAAAGCATCGACTCGGTCCACATTTTCCATTGCGTTTTGCCTAAAGTTCAAAACTCAGCTTTCGAAGAACTCCCACCTCAGAATCAGCTCCCTCAGGTTTGGGAAGTAATTGACAATGTCGAACACGTCTTTCCATCTGAAAAACATAATTTTTTTGCCAATAGTAATCCCACCTGTGCAAGAGATTATTGTGCAAATTCAGCTCGCTACAGCAGCTAAAAAGAGGTGTCGACAGGGGTGGCGGTTTCGCAACTCGCATACCATCAAGGACGATCATTTTCAGCCGGAAGATGTCCCTGAAAAGCTCGTATAGTTGCAAGGATTTTTTTAGAAAACAATAATAGGAGAAAAGAGGCTACCTTTGTTTTTGATGCACCTTCTGCATCCCAACTTTTTCGACCATTCGGGAACCCATAAATTCGTTTTCTTCGTTGTCCTCGTCCACTGCATATCGCTCTTCGATCTGTAAAAAATGAAGCTAATAACAAGATTAAAGTTTTATGAAACAAGCGAGAAGCCCGAGTTTTTCATAAACAACCAACCTGGCTAAACAAATTTTTGCCGCCCGACACCAGCTCTCGCTTGACAAACGATCCGGCTTTTGGCTCTCTAGAAAATACAAAATTGTTGTAAAACGTCGGGTTCTCGACTAACCGAGTCCGAAAATAATCCCTTCCGTTGACGGTGCCATTGTGCTTGCCCCTCGTCACGTCATCCCATTCGATACCGCACCAGGTTCCTAAAACCGAAACGAATATTATTTTTCAACTGCGTAATTCACCTTTCTGCCCATCCACCGGGCCTAAATATCGTAAAAATCCGCGTTGTTCCGGCTCCCCGGCAAAATTGACGAAAATTCGATCTCCTACTTCTAATGTAGTCTCAGCCATAGGCTCTGAAAAAAAGTTGTAATGAGCATTAATCGGCAACAAATTTTCGTAGGAACGTGAAAACAAAGTTATTGAGCCAAAATCCAGGTCAACTGTCGCAACGACAACCATTTCCGCTTCTTCGACCCCGGGGGTCGCCCAGCAACACGCTATCAAATTGGTTATTTAGCGGCTACGCCCCGGCCTTTGTTGACAACGCAGAAAGGCGGGTGTTCGGAAATTGGAGCCTACTTGCTTCTTTCAAAAACGGAAATCTCAACAAATAAGGGAGCTTCAACTTATGCCATGTGATTTTCCATCCAAATAGTTTTGATTACCCTCAATTTATCACGGACATGGACTAAACACAAGGCACAAAATCACAGATTACTTCAGCATGGTACAGAATAAAATTATACATTGCTACAGCTTCATTTCGCCTAGGCCTCGTGCTTCTCCTCCAGCTCTCCGTCGACCAGGTTGGCGGGCAAGGCGCGATCTAAAAAACAAAATTGGCCGCGTAAAAAATAATTACCAATTTGCTTGGGGTAGGAGAGGTTCAGATTCTTCATAATGTGCACAAACTCCTCCTCGCTTTTTGTTAGGCGTGGGTTGAACTTTTTCTCTTCTAAATATATTTTATGAAACAGAAAATTTTATAAAATACCCGCAACACTGGTCTGCTCAATTCCCTCGTAGTTGTGGCCGACGAAAATCGAATAATCTTCGGGCAGCGACAGGATTTGTTCCCAGACGGATTTGTAGAGACGCTGCGGGCAGCCTAAACGTAAATTCATATAAAATTCATCAAAAAGAAAAGCCGGTTTCACAAGGACCTACCTTCCTGGAAATCCGTCCTCCCACAAGCACGAATCAACAGCGCATCGCCGGTGAAAGCCATGCGGCCGCCGTGGTGGACGTAGGTGACGCAGCCTAAAATTGTACATTTTACGAGTAAAAGTAGAAACCGACTGTTCGTATGCCCGGGAGTCGCGCGTACTTCGATTTCTTCACCGCCGAACTAAAAAGAATAATTTCCAGGCTCCGGTTTGACACTTTGTTTGCAAAAATAAATTCTACTTGGTAAAAAATGCGCGAAATATTCTAATCCTCACCTGAATAACATCCCCGTGCTCGATCAGATGATCAGCCCGTGCTCCGCCCGCCTTATAGATGACGGACTTGACCCCGGGGATGAGCTAAAAGCTGATGATAATTGCACGCCTACAAAAATCTACCTGCTTCAACGCGCCGGTCCCGGTAATGTGATCAGCGTGGACGTGGGTGTTCAACGCCCATCGCAACGACAAGCCCAGCTCGTTCAGCAACTGCAACGGAAATATTATGTACAAAGCTGTTGCGAATATGTCTTAGTTTTCGGCATGATAAGCCAGTCGCTCAAAATCAGCGTTCTTTGCCCAGTCGGATTATCACACCTTTGCATCCCTTGGCGCCGTCTCCTTGACCGGATCGATAATAATCGCCTCTCGCGTCTTCTGGCAGCCCAGAATGTAGGTGTACGTCGACGAGGTCTTCTCGAAGAGCTAAAGAAGCTAGCTAAAAGCTTGTTTTGAAAGTCCAACCTGACGGAAGAGAAGCCCTCGATTCATCCCTGAAAACAAAAGAAAAATCCCGATGCTCACAGAAAGAACCTTCAACGTCGTGCTTGTCAGAATCAGTGCAGGGAAATTCCGTTGTTGTTAGACGCATTTACAAGCAGGCAAATTGGTTAATATTTATTTGCGGATCGGCCAAAGGAAACTGGGAAAGAATAGAGAAAGCAACGGGGCAAAAATCCAAAGCAACAATGGGCGATAACGGCGGGGGCGAATTTCGGGGTAGGGCGCCACGCTTTCTGATAATGCAAGAACGAGGGCCAGCGGCACGTAGTGGTCAAGGTCGGCCCGGCGTTCGTGAGTGCCGCAACGTGCGGAAGTTGTTGTTTACCGGCTGGAACGCCTCCGAAAAACCCGCCGCCCGTCTACTTTTACCGGTCCTCCGTTTTTTGGGTACTGGTGCGCTAGCGGGGGCGTAGTAGTGGGCAACTGACCTCCTTTATTCCGCCTAATTTCTTTTGTGCCAAAAATAGGGCATTCTTAGGACCTTTTTAGCAGTTTACGATTGCCAAGCAGATTTTTTGACAGTTTCGTACATTTTTGGCCAAAAATCAAAAATTCCAAAATTTGGAGTTTTTAAAAAACTTTTTATGTCTAAAAAGGCGTAAATCCGATGAAAATAGCTGGCTTGGATGATTCGACTACGGAAAACTTAGAAAAATAGCTTCCCTGCTAAAATCAAGCCCCCTCGCTAACTAACCAGTACCCGTTTTTTTGAGCGAATCGGGGGTGTGGGTGAAGGAAGGGAAGAGTACAATACCAGTTTCAACGGGAAATCGGGGGCTACAACCAAATTGATACGCACCGGCATTTGTCATATTTTAAAGAAGACCTAGAAACGTTTGGCGATGCCCGGAACAAGGAGTGCTAGAAGATACCAGTGAATGGGTGGGCAGGATCAAAGGAGGGGGGAGGTGCCTATGGAGAATGAAAGAAAGAGATCACTTGGGGGAGTTCACCGTTTTCGACAGGGCAACAACATTAGAATAACAACGTGAGCGGGAACAATGCAACAACAACAAAATGAGGGAACGGGATTTAGACGCGGCGTCGCACCGGGCTGGTGGTCCACAGTTGGGGAGAGCCTCCGGAGCCGATTGGGCCCATCGATGACGTCTCGATTGGCGTTGAGTGGAATCGCGGCGGGTTCTCTTGCCAGGTGTAGCTCACTAAAAACGATTAGTTTCTGATCAGCCGGAGCTTTCGTATTATCGGGGGACAACGCTTGTACAAATTTTTCTAATATAACTACATGAATAGCTTTTACATTTTTTCCTCGCGTCCTAAACCTCAAAAACCCCACAAATTTTGATAAAAAAAATTCAAAACTTTCTGATCCTGCGAGAAAGTGGGTATTTTTTCACACTTCATATTTTCAAAATTTTTAAGGATTTTCTAAGTCTATTACTTTTTCAAAGGTAAATTATTATTAATTTTTGCCAAACAAAAATAGGAAAAAATTAGCCCCTCCCCGATGATGCAGAAGAACCTAAAAGCGCACCTGAAGGTGAAGACCCGGGCGAGCTGCCGTAGGTCACATTCGCGTTCGAGCGATCCGAGGCGAACACCCCGGTGGTGTTGTGGTTAGCGGCACCCTTCTTGGACGGCGAGCGTCGCAAAAGAATCCAACCTAAAAAGAAAAAATGTATCAAAAAGCAATAGCAACTTACAGCATGTGGTGATGATCAGCAGGCCGCAGCCGCACAGCAGTGTCACCAGATGTTTAGACATATAGCGCAACCAGTCGAAGAATCCAAGCCGTTCAAAGCCTAGGAAGAGCATAAAATCAAAAGAGGGACAACTTACTGCTCGCTTTGTCAGCGGTGGATGCGCCTTGAATCGGGCACGACGGCTCGGCGATTGCCTTCAAGATCGACTCGTCCTTGGTGGTCTCGTTGGCATCTGGTGGCGGGAGATCGGCGGCCGAGAAGCGGATGAACGTCTCAATGCTCTGATCTTCGGCGTCCCAGATGCGCAGCACCGTCTCACCAGGCGTCTTCAGGGTGATGGCCAGTGTGCGGTTGCCATTCGAGGCGGCGATTTCGGTAAGGTCAAAGCTAAAAAATGGAATTAGAATAAAGAACTAAATGTACCGATGCGGACGGAAGTTGACCCGATTCGGAGCCGCGACGAGGCGGACGCCGAAACGGTCGCGGAAGTGGACGTACAAATCGAGCGTCTGGCCAACATTGAGGGCGGTCAGTGGAGAAGATTCCGGGGCCGAGAGCGGCGGGAAAACTTCGACCCAGATTGAGCGAGCGGGGGTGATCTAAAAAAAGGTGTTTTGCAAATCGTAATGTCGTTTTTGGTCGGACTGGGCTTTTCGCGGGGGCCTAAATTAGTCCACAGAGTCCCAAGCATAAAATCACGCCATTTATCTAGCTGTTTACGCCTTTTTTGACGCAGAAAAAGTTTTTACCAAAAATTATTCAATGTTCAAAAAATTCAAAGTTGAGATATTTTCTCAAGGTGTTTCGAATTTCGAAATTTTTCGATTAAAAACACCCAAAACAAAAAATAAACTCTAGAAAGAAAAATTTTTGCTTTTTGCTAGGCCTATTGCTTTTTGAAAATAAAAATTAGGCCAAGCTAAAACCCCAAATTTATAGAATTACTCAAAATCCGCACCTGCACCGGAACCAGCAGCGTCTTGTTAGCGCCAGACGATGACTCGGCCTTCAACAGTCCAGCCGGTCCGGAAGTCGAGAAAGTGCGCAGAAGCCCGTTCTTCGTGATCGACAGCAGCGAGTTGAAGGCTGGCGGCACACTCCAGCTGACTTGGCTCTCATCCCTGAAAAGAAAAATTGTACCCAAACTACCAAGTGTAAAACTATGCCCCAACTGCCATTTCCAATTAGACGCGCCCGGATTGGATCAGAAATCACCGGCGAGCCGGATGACTGGTTAGCGATGTGAGAGAGAGAAAATTGGGGAACATGGCAAAAACCGTTCGGAAATTGATAGGTTACGCCAATCCCGAAAGAACGGCGCACACGCGGGCCGGAGAAACACACCGATGAATATGGGTAAAAAGTTGAGGGAGCCCCGGTGCGCGGGATGATCATTTCTCGAGTTGTTTCGGGACCAGTGTATGGTTAACGGGATGGCGCTCTACATTTTCGTGCTGATAACTGGGGCGCTGGCCCAATTGTCGCCGATTTCACTATGGTACAACCCGTGGACGATGGTCAACCAGCTGACGATGCAAAGGAGCGTGGATGCCGGGCTGGCGTATATTATTTCGATAGAAAATCAGGCCATGAATAACACGAATACGGCAGCGAGATTGGTGATGGATAAGGCGCAGGAGGCGCAGCAGGTCCGTTTTCTGGCCAATTTTTCAATAGTTTTACGATGGATTTTCAATCGACTACGTTTACCTTATGAAAAATTCGAAAAATAGAATACTTTGTGGAAACTAAGTTTTTTCATTTTTATCCAATTAACGTAGAAACTAAATAACGAAAATAAATCAAAAAATGCAAATAAAATAACCCCTCAAAGTAAATCAAATTTCAGGCCCTCCTGGTCGCTCGAACAATTACAGCATTTACCGTCGAGCAACGCTATCTAATTAATACAGCGGCTTATGAAGCAAATGCCGAGGTGGGTTTGACCATAAATCATCCAAAAAAAACTTCTAATTCTACTGAAAAATTCTTTCAAAATTTCGCTACAGATTGAGAGCACGCGACTCCAAACGATAAAAATGATCGAGGAGCTGGCGATGCAAGGAAAGCTGCTAGCCAACATTGCGCGGAATTCTTTGATTCAGCTGAGGGTGATCAAAAAACAACGGCTCTAATTTTAATCAATTTTTTTAGTCTATTGGTATCTACAACCAAATCGCCGCTCCCACAATCCGGCGAAATTTGCAAACCTACAGAAATGAAATGGAAAAGCGAGCAGAGGAGCTAAATAAAATTCTGAAGGTAAGGTTTGGCTTGTGGCCTAAAAAGAGAAACTAGATCTACAATTCTAACGTCGATGCGGCCGTCTGTCGCATGAGCATCGGCCCGAACGGAGAAAAAGGTTGCGATGCCTTTCCGACTCCCGGTAAGAAAGACATGGCATTGAATAATGTAATTCAGATAAGGGCCGCTCCCTCTTCCCTGACGAGGAGCTGTTCGCGCTTTTGAACCCGAAAATTAAGGCCATCGAAATGCCCGAGTTTCGTGCAAAGGGGAATTCCACCCTGAGCCATACACAAAATAAGAAAGAACATAAATAAATTATACACACCCAAAAATTCGCAGAAACTCACCACTTGCTCAGCAGCTTGTACTCGGTGTCGGGCGCGATGCGAATCTGCGTCAGCGGCATGTTCGGGTCAGCCAGAGCCGGAGCTTCATCGACGGTGATCGTGGCCTCGGCATTGAAAATACGAGATTTTCCCTAAAAGGGAATAAATAAAAGAATTTAGCTGATACCTGGAAGTGGCGCGTTGCCGAGGGGTGCATCTCGACTTGGACCTTGATCGTGCCCTTTCCGGCGTTTTTGGCGTTCAGCGAGATGGAGAAGCGGTTCTGCTCAGGCTCCTCGAGAGCCGTGCCGAGCTTTGACGAGTCGAGGCTGAGCACGCTGGCGTCGCCGAGCGACCAGTTCACCTAGAAATTCGGGTCTCAACAAGCAACAATTTTTCACAAACCTTGAGCGGCCACTCAGCGCCTCCGAAGGAGTAGGGAGTCTCATCGTCCAGCATTCCATCGATGCGAGCCCAGACCTTGCCACCGGCTTCAACGTAGTTCGAAGAGACGCGGATGCGGATCGAAGCCAGCGAGACAACTTTCACCAAGACCGAGTCCTGAAACAAATGTTTGATCTTTTCTACCATGAGTTTCAAAGCGTTAGTTTTCGAAAAATTTTTGGTTACTTAAGCTAATTGTGCAAGCATTACCGTAGTGCTACGTCCGTCGGATTGCTGAATGGTGCCGGTGACGAGAGTGTAGCCCAGCTCGTTCTTCGACGTGATCAGGGCGTTGGCGGCAATGTTCATGTGACGAGACGTATTGGTGGAGAAGGAGATTGGCGGCGTCGGGCGAGGACCACCGATAACCTCGAGCTAAAAAAATAATGATAGCCTGGAGGGAATGGCAAACCTGGAAGGTGCTTTCCGGAACCAAGGTGACAATCTTCGGCTGGAAGCGCATCGGGGCGAACACCTAAAATAGTATAGTTTTGTGGGAAAGAAACGCCGAACCTGAATCATATGCTGGCGGCTGCGTATCGCACCGGCTCCGGAAGAACGAGCGGCAGCTACCAGGGCAACCTCGCCGACGGTTTGGCCGCGGATCCGGAACTTCATGCCGTTTTGCCTAAAAATTCTAATAGAAAAATTAGATAGAAAAATTACCTCTCGACCTTGACGTGCGTGTTGCTGGAGGTGAGCTCAAGGCCCATCACAGAAACATATTCAGCAGAGAACGGTTCGTCATCAGCGTCAACAACGTGCACTTCGACTTCCGTATCGGTGGTGACTTCCAACTGTAACCGAAAAATAAAGATCTTTGACTAGAAACTAACATATTGCGGTCCTTGAATCTTGAGCGCCTTGATGTCCGTGATCTTGACGGGGATGACAATCTCGCTGGAATCGATGCAAATGTCGACGAGACGCAACGGGCTCTGGCCGATCTTCTTTGGCGAGACCTAAAAAAGAAATGGGTTCGAAAAATAAAATTGTTAAACCTTGATATTTCCATCAGAAATCAGGGCATCGTAGAACGTCGAGCGATCGATCAGATGATAATGTCCAGATCCGCCATTTAGCTTGATGGTGGCCGCAGCAGTGGGATCATTCCAGAGCACAAGAGATGACGGGACAGGCGTGGCGCGTTTCACCTGAATTGGTAGTTTAATAAAATATAAAAATATCGACATACCAGCTTCAGTTCCAGGGAGGCGGTCAGCTTCTGCGGAAGGCGGTGTGAACCGACTTTCGTGACGACATTGTTGATAAGAGCATCGCCGACCTTGCCGTTCGGATATCCGTCGACAAAAGCTGAAAACAGATAATTTCAAAAACGTAAAATGTCGAAAATAAAAGCGAAAAATTAAAATTACCGAGAGTAGCGGGTTCGTTGTGCTTCGTCTCCTTGGCAAGCGCCAGGAGGTCCTTGCCGCTGCCAAGGCTCCAGGTGAAATCGAGCGAGCCGATGCCGGACATCACACGTTCCTCCTCATTCGATCCGCAACGTCCATAAAGCCGAACGCCGACTTGGAATGGGGCCGAGGCAAATACGGTCTAAAACGGACATCTTTGAAGAGAAAAAAAATCTATACCTTGACAGAATTCGGGCATTTCGGGTAGTCCTTGGAGCTCGGGGTGCGGCCCTCAACGCCGAGAGCCATGCGGATCGGGCGTCCGCAACAAACGCGCACATTCGTCGAGATGACGGCCGGGATTTCGTTGGAAGAAGTGGGGTTGTTGCCGACGCTCAGTTTGATTTCCTAAAGCAAAGTTGATGTAGGAAATACTTTTCATACCGTCGAGCCCTCCTTTCCGGAACACGCCATGGTGAGTTGTTCATCGTCCTGCTTGACAGTTACAACTTTGTCTTGCGAGACACCTGAATCAAATATTTCATTTTCGATGTTTTCAAAAAATTTTTTTGCTTTGTGATAACACCACCGGTTCAAAAAACCATAAATCACAATCAACGAGGTAACCAACCATTGACGAAAAACTGCGAGTTGTCCAACAGCCAAGGGCGCGGTCCGCCGAACGTGTTGAGCTTGTACGCGCCGCCGACGGGGACAAGCAGATCGTCATCAACCTGAATCACAAAGCAGAAATTTATTAATGTGAGAAATGAATACCTTGAGAGCCGGGAAAGCCGAAATATCGATGGTGGCCGAGTACTTGTCGTACTTGACGGTAACACGGGTGTCGCCAGAGCGGACAGCACGCAGAGCGATGGTGGCGCAACCCGTGCCTTCGGACGGAATGGTGGAAGCGGTTTCTTAAAAAAACAAAAATTTTGATTTTAAATACAAAATTTACCTGGCACGTGCACGAAATGGGCACGGTTCTGCACCTCGACGACGAATGGAATGTTGCGGCAATCGGTGAACGGGTAATGGCGATGGCCCTTCGTACGGTCGATTCCGAAGAGCTGGACGTTGACGAAAAGAATCTTGCCCTCCTCAGCCTCTTTCCTTGTCTTTCCAAAGTCCAACGAGACGATTTCGAGGACGCCAAGCTAAAAAAGGACAACCATCGACTTGAGGCAAGTGAAAATTACCGTAGATTTTCCAGAATGAGCCGGATTTCGGCGATCGGTGGCCGTGGCCGCCGTCCAACCGATCTGTCCAGAGGTGACCATCCCGGTAGCTTCATGAATCGTGCCGATCCTGCGGTCTTCGGTGGCCCACGAGTAGGTGCCACTTCCGCCCGATGCCTAAATAAATTTCGGTGAATTGAGAAGAAAGGAAAACGAAAAAATCAATATAAAAATCCAATTATGATTACTCACCGTCAAAGGGTAGTTGAACTTAACGCCGGTCAAAAATGGCAGTACGATTTGGTCAGGGGCGACGGTGATCGGGTCGACAATCTCGACTTCCTGCTCCCCGTCGACTTTTCGCTTGATCTTGACTTCGATGCCGCCCTGGAAAATGATCGTAGAAATCGAAAAAAATTAGATTTACCTCGGTGATAAAGGAGTTCAGCCTCGAGTTGATGTTAACACGGCCAGATTTTTTAGGGGTAACTTCGAACCAGGTAGCGTTCTTGGTATTCCACTTGATGTCAAAGTAGTCGTGTGGGAAGACGGTCTCGAAGCGGGCATTCTAAAACGAAAAAATGGCTTTCGGATGGCAATCTTACGTCGGCGATGAACATGTGATTTCCGTGCGGGTCAAGCAGGTTGACATTGATCCGGTAGGTGCGTCCGCGCTCGAGCAGCCAGTTGCCTAGAAAAAAGAGATAAGTCGTAGAAAAGATTCTTACTTCCAGCCACAGCGAATTGCAGACTCTCCGGGTCGACGATGAAGATGCGGGTAGATGGAGGACGAACCGCGGCATTGCTTGTCACCCTGGGGTCGACATCTAGAGAAAGAAATTAATTAGTTTACGCATTGTCCATTTACTTTCCAAATTGAGCGATAGCATCGATTTGCCCTTCTTGACAGCGGTGACCGTGGAAGTCTTGCTGTTGAGCTTACAGTCCTCGTTGTCGAGCTTCAGCGTGTATAGTGGAGAGGGCATAGGAACATCTAAAAACGGTGATTAAAAAAGATAAGAGCATCGGCTGGTACCTTCTAGGCCACGCTCCTTGACGATCTTCACCGTGAAGGCGATATCGGAATTGGTGGGCACGTAGAGATCTTGGGCTGGTTCGAGCAGCAGATTGGCGACGACGACGAGATCCAGAGTGTTGGTTGGGACATTCTAAAAGTTTTTCGGAGGAGGTGAAGAAAACAGACCTTGAAATGCGGGTCTTGGAAGCGAGCAGAAATCGCGGACGAGCCGGTAACGAGACCTTCGAGAAGGACGAGATAACCTAGAAAATAGAGTGGCGCTTATTCAAATCAGATTTGAATAAGATTCAAATTGTTCAAATCAAGCCGATTTGATTTGAATTGGAGCCGAGCAAATCAAATCAAATCGATTTGATTTGAGTTCCGCCAGTTCAAATCAAATCCAGCCGATTTGAATAATTTGAATAAGACCTCATAGAAATGAACCAAACACAACTCGTTATTCGTGCACCGCTATTTCCCTATAATCTCTTAGCATTGTTCCAGCGTCCCAGTTAACGATTCCTTATACATTTCCTATTGTTTTTACCCGTTAACTTTTCCAAAGAAAAACCATAGCGCAGGCTAAATCTGACAAAAAAACCGTCTGGCTCAATTTTATATAAATGTCATCAAAACTCCCCATGAATTATTGTAAAGGACACCTAAATGTGCAGAAACGGCGCTATCAAAAGCCCTCCGAACCGCCGATTTTCAATTTGCATCCCTGATAAGCCTGTTGTTCAAATCCCAAATCAAATCGATTTGATTTGAGTTGGCCAGCCCCTAATTCAAATCAAATCGATTTGATTTGAAGTTGATTTTTTTGCACTCAAATTTGCTAATTCAAATCAAAATCAATTTGAAGCCGATTTGATTTGAATAAGCGCCACTCTACTAGAAAACCATAAAAGCAGCTTTCAAAATATCTACCTTTCTTCTTCGCCTTTTCCAGGGCCTGGATGTCTTGCGGGGCCCGATACTTGCTCTGCTCGAACGGCACGATACGCAACGGCATCGTTTCAGCACCGTTGTCCGTCGCCAGCTCCCACTCGAAAGGCAGCTGACCGAGAGTTGAGAATTTGTCGCCTAAAAATAACATAACAATTAGTAAAAAAGGGTACCATCAGCGTTGAAAGCAACAGCAGTGATCCTAGCCGGGGCGGCGTCCACGTAGAGCACCTTGGTTGTGTGCTCGATGGTGATCGTGGCCACTTCATCAATCGTCACGACGCAGCTCAGCGTGGTTCCGCTTCCTAAAAGACACATTTTTCAAAAAACACCGACACTACCACTTTCTTCGGCAAAGATGACGGCGCTGTGCGTTCCCCCGACCTTCGTGCTTGAGACAACGCGTGCCCGATCAGAGCATTCGCCACTGGCCGGCTCAACCTGCACAATGTCCGGGCGATTTGACCTCCTAAAACCAAACATTCTCGATATTTTACGCTAAATATACCATTTGAAGCATCCGCCCGACGGGCTCCCGACTTCCAAATCGAAGTGCATCGGCACCGTCGGATGGTAGGGGAAGAGCAGACGCGGCACATTCAGCTTGTAGGCGTCGGCGCCAGTCCAGGCTAACACGAGCAAGAAGAGCCATCCGAGGAGTGGCTTCATCTAAAATTGGCTTTATACGGAGATCTGCGCATAACAATTAGAAGAGCCAAAAGAAACCAAAACGAGACAAGAATCGTATAAATACAAAATCGAAGGAAAGACCCAGGAGATGCCTTTAGGAAGCCATAGGAAAATTTGAGATTACAAGGATTAGTCGAAAACCGGAGAGTCAACGTGAAAATTCGATTTGGAGGGGCTGGCAAATGGTGTATCACAACATCACGATATTTAGAAAGTCTATTTCCGTTGGTTGGCCAGCTCCTTGCGACTCGCGTCAGCTAGCAGTTCGGTGTCGACCTGATCTTCGGGCAGCTGCACGTATCGGACCACCGAGCCGCGGATAAACGCGTTTTTGACGGCAATTAGGTGCGGGAAACGGTCTTGATCGGTGACTTGCGTCTCGTGTAGGTTCATGTTGAGGTACTGATCGACGGAATGGAGGGTTCCATGTAGGCAGACGTCGTTTTTCAGCTCGACTACGACCTCCTTCCCGACGAGGGATTTGAAGAAAGAGTAGAACAGCATTGGAAGTTTACCTGAAAGAGGACGGATTCATGAAAAGAACTTTCGAAAGTCGAAGGTCAGAACTTTGGAAAGGGCATCCCTTTCGGGATCAAAAGCTCATTTTTGAGAGATTAAGGAAAAATAAACAACTTATTTTTTAGTAAAAACATGATCAAGTCATCAGTTTATCGAACAAAATTGCAAAACTTTATTTATTATTTGTTGCAACTTGCCTTACTAATATGTCTATTCGAAACGGCTCTCTACTGCCTCTTTATTAGAGGGCGGGCACGGTCGATTGCGCGCCGTTTAGCTGAGGTAAAAGGCACGAGTATGAGTGAAGTGGCTCCAAAAGAAGTTCCATCGTTCCGCTATTATCAAAAACTTTACATTAAAAAAAGGATTTTACGTCTGACTTTTTTGCTAAATTTTTAGCCGATTTTCTAAAGGATTTTTTGGACAGAAAAAGAAAACAAAAAGCAGTTTCACCGCTCCGCGCAGCACCAAACAACAAAAAACGTTGTTTGGTGCTTTCTGGAACTTTAATTTTAAAAAACGTTTGGGATTCCGAAACTTTTTCTAATTGTAAAATTGTTGTATAAATGAAGCTCCCTTCAGAACCCGGGCCCCTACATGGTTTGATGAGTGATGACAGCGGGAATCTCCAGGATACCCGCCGCGCCAACGCAGAAGATGCGGCAAAAAGGTTGATTTTAGCGAGTTTCGCTTTATTCCAATTCTTTAGGGCCGAAACACTGATCGAACTACTGCGCTACGTCAGCGGCTGGACGAACGTGCCCCCAAATTCACTTCTAGAAGCCCAAGCGAGTCCGGGACACGAGCGGGTGAGCGATTTGTTGCGTCTGAAAATGCATTTTTAGCGGATTCCCGGTTACCCGATAAGCCCGATATGCTTCTTCGATTCTGGGTAAGATTTTGCAGAATTGTTGATCCTTTTTCTAGACAACAAACGCCTACACTTGCGTCGTCCCCGAGTACATCCGCGAATCCAGCTTCCCCGGAATTGATATCCGCCGAAAAACTCGATGCCATCATCGGCAAATTGCTTTCCAGCACAACGCTAAGGTTAGCTACTTTTTTGCTAATTCTCTTTTTTTTAGCCAATCCGAAGCGCGCCAATTTATCAACGTACTGACATCGCCAGCATCACCATTGCGCTACAAGCTGCAAAGATTGACGGTAAAAAAATTTGACGATTTAGAAAAATACTCCTTTTTAGGAGTTGACTCCATCACACTACAAACTTTTGATAGAGCTGAACCCAAAGGTCGCTTCCGATGTGCTTTCCTACCTTCTAAGGTCCGATCCCGATCGAATAAACACGTGAGGAGACGTCAACATTTCGTAGATACCAAATTTTCAGGATTATCGGCGTTCTGATGTCGATGGAATTCTCTGTACAATGCGCCGATGTAATTAGGAAAATTTACAAGGTATTGCTACGCAAAAATAGCTAAATTTTGCAAGTTTAGACAGCCCCCTCCTTGCCCACCGCCCCCCTGGTCACATACATACAGCATTTATTTCAAATTTGCCAAGATTCGTCGAAACCCTCGATGCAGGTTTGTGTTTTGCTAAGAAAAAAAGAGCAATTTCATTTTCAGATCCGCCACGTCCGCGTTACGGCGATGCTTGTGGCAACGTTATTGAACGAGGGGACGATAAAATCCGACGTAAAATTGTAAAATGCTTCTAACGTATTTTTTAGGACTTGTACACGGAGATCAACGCGTTCTGTCTACAGTTTTCGTCCAACCAGGCCACGTCCACCCTCTTCCAACAGTTGAAGGCCCAACAATCGCAGGAATAGCCAGGACACGTACCTCATTTGTGACCGGACCTCTGTATCCCCCTCCCCTCCCCCTCCAATTCTCTTCAGATTGGAGCCCCACCTAGTATTTGCGTAGCTAGTGCCTATTAGTCCTATTCGGGTATCCACATTGCTGAAATAAAGATATTTTTATATACCATTCAGCGAGAAACATGAAAAGTGTTAAAAGAGCGTTTGAACATTCCTGAAAAATTTGGGAATCGGTAAAAAAGTGAAGATTTAGCAGGTTGGCATGACTGATGATGACGCGCATAAAGGCGAATCGCTTTTCCTGCGCTATCTACAGACGCTGAAACCGGTATTATAAAGGTTTATTGCTTAAAGGTTAAAAAATTAGGATGAAAGGCAACGACTATTCGCCACGCCGGCGTCGGCCTTTTTCATCTTTCGGATGCTGCCCAGCCACGCGCAGACCACGATCGTGAAGATGATTTGGGACAAAAAGTTGTAGTACGTGGAAAACAAGACGTTTTGATAGTCACTGCGTTCAGTTCGGGCTTGACGAAGGAAGGGCACGAGGTGGTACGGCAGCAAATCGGCTTGCTCTCACGATGCGGTCTGGTTGAGGAAGCCAACAGCAAGCCCAGGTTGCTGGTAAGGTTATTACTTTTAGGTTTTCACCAAGATTTCAGAAAGCATTTCGTGACGCTTACCTCAAAGCTTCCGTCCTGGGCGCCTACGGATGTGCTGGATTGCGGTATCAAATTCTCTATAATCTATAGCCTGATCTAATTTTTTTAGCGCTGTCTCCGAGGGCGACGAGAAAAAGGCGAAGAAGGACATCACGAAAAACAGCACCGAAAGATGGGAATTGGTTTTACGGTGATTTTGTATTCGGTTTTTTAATGTCGAGAGTAGGTACCTCGCCATTCCTTCCGACCAAAGCCTCAGCACAGTGGCGCAGAAAACAAAACAACTATTCAAGGCTGCTGGTATGACTTTTTACGATATCTAGTATTCTAGTTTTCAGGCTTCACCACATCCTGTGACGGCACGCCAGAGCTGACGTCTGCTGGATTCCACTTTCTGCTCCTCAGTCCGGTGCAACAAATGTGGACGTATATGATTGGTACTTTCTTGCGGAAAAGCCAAATCTATCTTTTTTAGAGTATTTCAAGTTCGAGCGGCACGGGACGAACGACGTCGTTGAGGTGCTGGATTTGTTCATTCGGATTGTTTTGTAAGCATCTTTTTGGTTAATAAAACCTAGTTTAGATGTGTCGAATCGAAAATAGACCTCGAAATCGGCGGCCGCCCATTCTACCTCGAAGATTCGTGGACCGAACGGCAGCTCGAAATTGTCATGCATCTACGCGAAATCGGTCTCGTCTACATCCGGAAGCGGAAGGACGGGTTGGGATTTTTTCAAGCTTCTTATAACTTTTTTTTCAGCCATTTCTACCTCTCGCCGCTCCTCTGCAACCTTACGATTCCGTCGGACGATATAGATACGGTATCATCTTTTTTTTTGTATGGAAACATCGTTTTTTAGAGTATGCAACGAAGAGAGGGATGTCTCGTCGTCGAGACAAACTATCGCGTCTACGCGTACACGGCATCCAGCTTGCAGCTGGCCATCTTGTCGACATTTACCGAATTTTTGTACAGGTAGTTAATATTTAACTTTTATTCTTTTACGTGGTAAATAAAGATTTGAAAATTTTGTTTTGTTTTAGGTTTCCAAATATGTGCGTCGGGGTGCTGACGAGAGATTCTGTGCGGAAAGCGCTACAGGTAATTATTTTTGGCGTTTGCAGTAATTTAAAATTACATTAAAATATATTTGAGTGTATAATGCGTTTGTATTTATTACAGATAGAAATACAAATCCTAAAAAACCACCTTGTAGCTTTATTGCCCCTTTTTCGCTTTGTACCCTTCAAAAGACGTTTTCTAGGTGGGCATCACCGCCCAGCAGATCGTCTCCTATTTGCGGATGAACGCACATCGACAATCGCTCTCTCGCTTCGGACCGATTCTCTGCGTTCCCATCACCGTCGCCGAGCAGATTCAGTTCGTATTTTCACTAGCGTCCTATGCCATTTTTAGGCTCTGGGAAGAGGAGCGGAAGCGGCTTACATACCAGGACGTCGTCTTGTACACTGGCTTCGAGTCGGCACGAGAATACGACGGCGTCAAGCAGTATGCCGAGGAGAATCAAATACTGTTGCATTCTGACGGGTCGCATAATCGGATGGTGAGTTTCAGGACAACTTTGCGAAAATTTGGGGTTTTCCTCTTAGCGGGGGAGCATCGGAATTTTTTAAAAGTTAGACGAACCTATCGAAAAAATACATAAAATATGTTTTGGGCTTTTAGTAGTAATGTTTAAATCTTTTCATAAGGGTTTCTCGGATTTATTAAAAATCAGCAAAAAAAATTTCTTAAATCTGAAGTTTTGGACCAATTTTATGCTTTTTCACACCCAATTGTTGTAAAAAAGGCTGCACCTTTCGAATTTTTGTTTTTGATTTTACTTTACTAAATTTGTAATTAACGAATGCTTGCGGCATCAAGGCATGAAATTCGATTAAAATTGGCTAAATTTACTTGCTTCACCTTCAGGCGCGATGGGGGAAAAATGGCTTACCACCCGCCTCTCCCCCGCCGGCTAATAAGAAAGTACCTGAGATTTCCGGCTGGCTTTTGCCGATAAGGAAGTCGAATTTAATTTGAAACCAGCTTCATCCATACGCTTCCGGTCATCTGACCCTTTTGCAGAGCGTCGTCGTCAGCGAGGAGGGTCACGAGAAAGTGCGAGAATGGTGGCGCAGCACAAAGCACACGTTCACCCAGTGAGCCATCGGTGTTGAAGCAGCACATGGTACAGAAGCCCAACCACCCACTCTCCCCCTTCTCCTTATCTTGAGTGTAGTTGTTGGACGGGCTTGGCTCACCGCCTAGTACGTGTGCCCTTCTCATTATGCACGGCAAGCGTGTTTTTGATTGTTTGTTTTCCGGTTGAGTTGTTGATTTTGGGGCATTGACATGTGATCTCATTTTTTGAGCAGATAAGCGTTCCCTCCTGCCGGCGGGGGCGCAACTTTGATAAATTGTATTCACGTTGGGTCCAAAAAGTGGAAAATACCGTCTGAGGGCGGGTTTCGGACAAAACAAGAGGGCAAATCTTTTCTTGGGGAGATTCCGGTGTGTCTGAAGCGAAGAATGCCTGATAAAGCTCGACTCGAAAGAGCCCTGAAGGTACAGAAAATGCACCGGTGAGCTTACTCTGCCGGCATGACACATAGGAGACACCGCTAATAGCGGAAACACAGCTGTGAGTGGCCGTTTAGCGGTGGCACAACTGTGTAGCTAGGAAAATTTAGCGGTGTCACAGCTCGCGTTCACTCACAGCTGTGTCCCCGTTACCGCTGCCCCAGTGCGGTGTCACAGCTGTGTCGAGCATCCCGGAGTGGAATCACAGCTGTGTCGGGCATCCCGGAGCGGAATCACAGCTGTGGCCCGGGACTCAGTCATTTTTTCGGGTCAAAAAATAAAATTTTCGTAAAATATATGTTTTATATGTCGGAAGTTTTCTCGTGACTGCTTTCGACTCCATTTACTTCGGGTTTTTGATTTAACACTAATTTTGGCCGACAAGGAGACGGTCCCAACCGGACATAAAACTGCGATTTGAGATTGGCACACTTATAGAGCTTGAAGAACTTCAAAACTTCAAACTTCAAAAAATTTCCGTAGTTTTTTGGGGGCATATCCGGCTAAAGAAATTTTAGGAGGATGAATAGTGTAAAACAGGCCTAAGACATTTTATACAATCCGCCCCCCCCTCATAGAAGTGCCATACTCTTTTATGTGACCTTTGACGTATTGTCGGTATAAAAATTTTACTTATCTTTTTCCGTGTACTTTTTCCGTGTTTGGGGTTGAATACCCTTGATATTTGGTGCTCATGCTCAACTCCGAGTACTTTTCAAACCAATTTCCACTCGGAAATTGGTTTGGGAAGTGCGAGGAGCATGAACTGTGCTTCTGCGGTGCCACCGCTATGCTGGGGTATGCATGGCAGTGGCCGAGTGGTGGCACTGCTGTGGGTACCCCAAGTACAGCTGTGACACTGTTGGGGTACAGTTCAATAATCTACAGGTGGCACAACTGTGTTAACAGTGGTGTCTCCTATGTGTCATGCTGGCAGAGTATTGTAGCCTGAAATTGGTCTGAATTTCTGAAGATCCTGTGTAAAACAAAAGCCCACAAATAATGCGTTTTCTGTTATTTCTCGAAAATGCGCAAAAACTGGAAGGAGTCGTGCAAATGCAAAAAAAGTCCTAGTGATCCCACTGCAGCCAGAAATTGGTCTGACTTTTTGAAGCTTATGGCGGAAAACTAAACGAAGCATCGACTGCTGATCCTCCTGCAAAAGAAAAATATCGACAATTGGAAACTGCGTGGTGAGTGTACTGTAACCGGAATCTGCGGAATTTTTGAAGATTCATACGTCAAACTGAAGCAAAAATCATGCCTGATACTCCTGGAAAAGCAAAGAAATACGCGTCAGGAGATTGAGGAAAACGCGCCGTTGAGCGTACTATAACCGGAAGTCGCGAAGCTGCAATCGAACTCCCGGAAAGATCTTTTCTGATGAGAATTTTATTCTAGACGTCGTCGGCGTTGAGCTGTCATTTTTGTAATGTCTCGGTGGCGAGCGATTTCCGGAAAAAGATGAGCAATTTCAAGCTTCATCCGCCAACTGTTTCACCAGCTGAATTTGATGCGAATTGCGCTTTTTTTACAGTAATTTATAACGTTTATCGAATTTAGCATGTAACTGACAGAGGATTTCAAAATTACCAACCCCATCTCTCCAAAATTTCCTGACCTACCCGCGCACGTTGAGGTTGCAAATATCGAGCCAGGGAAGAGAGAGAGAGCGAGAGAGAGAGAGATAGAGAGAGCGAGAGCGATATTTTTCGATTTTTCTCGCCTTTTTTCGACGAGGATGCGCGACGTTATCACGTATCAAGAATCCGCAGACACGGCAGCGCGGCGCGGGGGTGTTGACAGTCCGAGATTGGTGCCTCACGCCAACCTCCGGGGCGGACTGTTGTGTCCGTCCGGCTGAACAATTTGTGCTGTGTAGTGGCCCTGGAGGAAGCTGGAGTATAAAGGGGGCGCAAGGGGTGCACTTTTGAGATCCGCTTGGTAGCTTGATACCGGGCATCAACTAATCAGCTAATCGTTTTCTATTTTTTGGCTTCATTTCCAGCTTTTCGATTCTTCCTTTCCTATCTTGAAGTTCCGAGACTGGAACCCAAATATTTTTTGAACTTTTGCACCACCTAAGGAAATCGAGCCGTTTAAAGGGACTTGGAAGCGGGGTTGGACCCCTTCCGCGCGCTGGACCTTGACAACGCATTCTTCTAGCGCTTTCTAAAGCTATGTTCCGTATTTTGGCGTTGCACGGAGCTGACAATCTCCATCCGCGAGAAAACGTCGATTCCGGAGTTTTCTAGTCCCTTTAAAGGCGAAAAAAGAGTTTAAGGGACTCAGAAGCGCCGGAATCGACCCCTCTCACCGACTAGGTCTGGACAGCCACCAGCTACACTTAAAATACCCCTAAGATCATTTTGACAACGCTTTTAAGAGCCCTAAAATGCGTATTTTCATGTAGCGCGTAGTTGTCGATACCCAGTTGCTGCTAGGAGTAGATTTTCGTGTTGTGGTCCCTTTAAAAAGCTCGATCACATGACCGGAAGTGTCTGGTGGCGCTTACTTAAAATTAGTCGAAAAAACTTGTAAGCCAGAAAGCGTTGATATCATTTTTCCCGTTGCTTACAAACAGGATTTCCTAGAAAAAATGAGCTCCATGTTGATCATTTGAGCATAAACTCCAAAAGCAGGTTCCTGACCGCCAATGCCGATTGTTCACCTCTTCCTTTTCGTTTTCCCTAGCCCCTCCTCCTAATCACATGCCTCTCACTTCCTCACCTTTAAAGATATTCGCGCGTGAGCAAGAGAGAAAGAGAAATGACGGTGGCGCAAGCGTTATCACTTGTTTGGGCAGACAAACACAAGCAAACACCCGCCGGCTGGGCTTTATTTAGGACGGGGTGGGGGTGAGTTTTCGTTGATTGGGCGGCGGCGGAGTCCACAGTAACTGGTCAAAAACCTGATAATTTGTTTCACTTATTGAACTCCTTGAGCTCGTTGGCCGACAATTTTATCAATGCATTATTTGAGCTACGATTTCTAGAGAATATGCTCTTTTTCTCTTTTTTTTTTCTTTTTCTCTTTCTCCGACTCTTGAGAGAACAAGTTGTTTTTTCTGATCATCTACTGGTGAAGGAAGTCGAAATCCGATGGATACGCATTAACGGCCGGTATAACTTTTCAGGCAGTTTCTGCTATTTGTTCCACCACTTCCGGTGCCTCCGACCCCCATCGTACTCGAGTCCAAAATTCAAAACTCGGCCCCCATGGCCTCCTGGCCGCTTTTCAAAAACTCAAAATAATCTTAGGACACTTGGACAAACATTGTTTACCCGCCAACCACCGGCAATTCCTTCTCACCTCGCACAGGGAGCGAGATTTCCGCGTAAATCGTCGCGGACCGTTTCGCGCAAAAGTTTCTCTCTCTCTCTTGCTCTCTCTCTCTCTTTGTCTCTCGCTCTCTCTCTTTCTCTCTCTATCTCTCTATCTCTCTATCTCTCCTCGCTCTTTCGTTCTCTCACGCTCTCTCCCAAATTCGTCAAGATAGATATTGTTTACCTTCCGCCTTATGGAAAACAGTAGTCCACCGGAAAGGGTGAGAACTTGGTGATCAGAAGCTGGAGATGATCTTGTAGTCGCGGCTCAAATCGATAAATGATGCGTTTTCTATATACTTTCTGTCATTTTCTGCTTTTTCTAGACTTTTAACAGTTCATCAAAAGCTCAAAAATGTACTTTTTCAGAAATTCTCGTACCACAATTACCGTATCTGCAACTTTTCTTTACCTTTCACTATTTTCTGCATTTTTTCTAGACTTTTTAAACCTTTAGAATTTAAATTGAAACTTTTATATGGCTTCTGATTTCAGAAATGCGCACAGCAACTCGATTACTACTTTTTCTCGCGCTCGCCAAGACGATAGCGGCCTATTCAAAGTATGCGGAGCCTATCGAAGTTGCACAGCCGAATGCAGTGAGTTTTTACAATATTTTTTTTGTTTCCAAAACTTTTTAATGAAACTACCAGGGTTGAAAAGCCGCTTCGCGACTTTTCAACCCTGGCCCCGTCTTGGACCGCATGCTGTTTTACGCTTTGCATAATTGCGCTGAATTCAGATGACCAAAAAAATGAAAATGATTCGCTTGTGACCCTTTATATAGGACTTCCGGTCAATGTAAATTTTTCCTAGCGAAGAGGCTTTTACAAAAACTTAAATTTAATATCGAAAATGGCTGATTTTTATAAATCTGATATGTGGGCAGTCATCCCTAGACCATTAGGCACCTAATGACGTATCGTACCCACCCCTAACTTCTTCCCCTATAGAGATACGACCGGAACAACGATACGGAAGTGGATGCAAAGTGGCACACACACAGACCCTATTTTTTTATATATAGTAGGATTATACTTGTAAATTCTTAATCAATGATTTCCATTGTTAGAACGGCGTCTACGAATTCCACCTGATGGTGGAGAAGAAGCTGACGATGAGCTACGGCGAGCCCCCATTCGGGCATCGGACTCTTGTGGATTATGATGTCGATCAGGTAAAATTATTGCCAAAAAATGATTTTTATACAACGTAGTATGCTACCTTACGTGTTACTGTAGCCATTCCGCCTAAAAACGTGCCATTTTTTAGCAAACGTGGTACGCCCGCGACCCGGACCAGCTGGTGGCTTGCGATAAGCGGGACAAGATGGATTTGACGAATAATAAAACGGATGTAAGTGGAACTCGTTATCTCTCTCTCTCTCTCGCTCTCTCTCTCTCTCTTTCTTGCCTGTTCGGCACGTTTTAACCCATTTTTCAGGCCTTTATCGAAGACATCCTTACCCTCGATGGTCTTCATTTCCGCGTCATTTCTATCAACGGAAAGAGGTTGGTGAATTTTTTGGTTTTGATTATGATGATTTTAATTAAATTTAATCCTTATAATTTAAGCCCTGGCCCGCTTCTCGTCGTCCCCTTCGGCGCTGAGGTGCTCGTCAAGGTCAGCAACATGCTGATGCTCGACTCCTTTTCGATCCATTTCCACGGTATCGACAAGCAGGTAAGATTTTAGACAGCTCTCTCTCACTCTCTCGCTCTCTATCTCTCTCTCGCTCTCTCTCTCTCTCTCTCTCATCACCTTTAGCTTGCCGCAGTTTAACTCTATTTTTAGGGCCTCTGGTACGAGGACGGTGTCTCCTTCGTCCAGCAATGCCCTATCGCCACGATGACAAAGTAAAATAGATTGTCTTAATTATGTAATTCATTATTTTAGCTATCAATACCGTTTCTTCGCCGACCGTGCCGGGACCCACTGGTACCACGGACATTTGCAGTCGGATCGGTGGGTTCTATAATATTTTTAGGGTGAAGTGTAGTTTAAGAAGGTCCTGTTTAATTTTGATTCAATTAAATTCAGTTATGAATCATGCTTTTTAGCGGTGATGGACTTGCCGGCGGCTTCGTCGTCCGGGAGCTCGATACGACGGTGCCAACGATGGATGGCGGAAGAGTGCAGCCGTCGCGGGAATACTTCACTTTGCTCCAGGTAATCGCTGCCTTTAAATGCTTAAATTTCTTTTCTTAAATCTTTACATTTTTCAATCGATTTTTGGTGTTAGAAGTAGTTTATTTGGAAAAAGGTTGATAAATAGATAACTTAGCCTGTTTTAGGACTGGTCGAATGATGATGCTGGCGATACCTGGTTGGCGTTGAAGGAAAAGACGATGAAATGGATGTACGGCATGGATCAGATGGAAAAGTGCTGGGAGCCGACGAGGGTCCATGATGGAGGTGAGCACGAGGAGCCGATTTCCGGTTTTCACGAGTTGCTAAAATCTGCTGAAAAATTTAATTTTCTCTAAATTTCTATTTTCTAAAATGTCTAAACATTTCATTTTCTAAACTAATAATGATTTCGTTCATTTCTTCATGAAAATTACCTTACTTTTTCAGGAAACGTTGGTGGAGCCATCCCCTTCTCCGCAATCCTCTTCAACGACAAGGGGTGGCACGATCAGACCGATATCCGGACCCGGCCCGATAAGCTTCCGCTTGAGACCTACAGAATCAAGCAGGGTAAGAGCGACCTAAGTTATTCAGATTTTCTCCTTCAGGTGAGTCAATTCTGATGCGTATCGTCAACGGTGGTCTTGCTCAGGAGCTGATGATCAGGCAAATTATTTGGATTTGTCTAAATTCTTTGATTTTTAGCATCGAGGGTCACAACCTAACGATCGTCGCAGCTGATGGAAATGAAGTGATCCCGATGACTGTAAGATTTCGGATAGAAAAACCTAGAAATCCATTTTTAGGTAAATAACCTGATCATCTTCCCCGGCGAGCGCTACGACATCCTCATCAAGGGCCACGATAAGCCGGAAAAGAAGAACTTCTACGTGATTGCGGAGACTGTACAGGTACTTGGTTTCTTAAGTATACTTAATCTAATTAAAATAGCAACGATAATAAAAATAAGGAAAAATGATATAAAAATTCATATATTTAATTTAGTACTACTTCTTCGACTGGTCCCACGTCGAGACGACTTACGGCATTGCGAATCTGGAATACGAAGATGTGGAGGACAATGGCGAGCCGAATTTGCGTAAGTTTTAGTAACTTTTTCCAAAAACTCGCTTTCCAGCTCGTCTCGGCCACCCGACCTGCTCGCAGGGCCAGCCCTGCACCGTCTTCAACTGCCCCTTCAAGCAGTACCCCCCCGAATTTCCCCTTTGAGGTGAGGGAAATGCTCTTAAAATTGTCTTTATAATTAATTCTATACATAATCCCTATTTTCATAAAATTAATAATTTTAGTGCATCGCCGTCGACACGCTCGAGTCGCCCTTCGAGCTCCAGGACCCGGAAATTCTCGCGGAAAAGAAGTTCGATCAGGGATATGAGGTTTGTTAAAAGTTTGAGCTCAAAGCATTAAATCATTAAATTACTCAAAAAATAGACAATGAATGAAAAAGGCCAAAATTTCCCTTTCCAGGAACACTTCATCAACATGCACTACGACAGCCACGTCAACGGCTACAAGTTCGAGTTCTCGCGCGGTATGCCCTACTACTACGGCGACACTTTCATGGACACGGTCGCCAAGGACTGCTCAAAGGTATGAAAATTCTATCGAAAATGTAATAATAATTGCTAGATCGATTGCCCGCGAAACCACTCGAAATACGATGAGAATTGCCGATGTTTCTATCATCTGAAGCACAAGCTGGACAATATTGTTCAGGTGAGTAGAAAAATCAAAATAGTAGATTACAGCATACAAAATAGGGTTTAAAATTAACTTTCAAAGCTAAGCTTTTAAGCTTTTTTAAAAGCTTCTAAAGTCAAGTAAACCGAACACCTTTTAGCTAACCATCTACAACATGGGACTTGGAGGCGGTCACGGCTCCGGCTACGCCCACCCGCTGCACATCCATTCCACGCATACGTATCTAGTCAAGGTACGTAATTCCGCACATTTTTTCAAGGAGACAAGCGTAATTAGCCGTAAGAATTAAATAAAAGGGACAGAAACACTTTAAATTAAAATTTTTTAGATGGGCTGGCCCTCCTACAACGGCACGGGAATGATCAGCGATATGAATCAGGACCTGCCGTGTCCTAGTGCTGACGTAAGTTGTTGCAAAACGTCCACTCTATCTATATCGCTCTCACTCTCTCGCTCTCGCTCTCTCTCTCTCTCTCGCTCTCTCTCTCTCTCTCTCTCTCTCTCTCTTTTTAAGAAAGCTTTTTCAGGCAATCTGCGATGATCTCCGGTGGACCGATCAAGCCCAATGGGGTGGCGCGCTAAAGGGAATGAGAAAAAGACCCTCGTTGCGTGATACAATTCTGATCCCAGTTGGAGGCTACGCGACGATACGGTAAGAAAAATCGAAAAAGACTGAAAATATTTTCCAGTTTCCGCGCCTCAAACCCGGGCTGGTGGGTGGCCCACTGCCATTTGGAGCTGCACATGATGGGAGGGGCGGCGTACGCGTTCAAGTGAGTTTGGGAAAATATCGAATTAGACTTGGAAACGGATCGAAACTTAGAATTAGAGTTCTATAAAAGAGAAACTAGATATTTAGAAACCTATTTAGTTTACCACAATAATTCATTAAGCCAGGATAAACGAAATATATAAATATTTCAGGATTGGAGAAGACCACGAAATCCCAGCCCCGCCAGCCGATTTCCCGCATGATTGCGGCAATTTCGAGAGGAAATCTGTAAGTTTTAAAACCTAAAGTTTAAGATTTTAAAACGTTAAAACTAGGATAATTTCAAAACATTTTAAGCGAAAAGCATTAACTAGCCTAAAAACGTTAAAAAATAAATATCTAGACCTTACACTCGCGAATTACAAGTTTAAAGCCTTAAAAATAGCAACTTCCAACAAAATCCTAGCTTAAAAAACTTTAAAACAAATAATCAAGCACACCTTACAGCTCCCCGACGACGCCAAGCAGCGCATGGACAAGCGCATGGACGAGGAGAAGCACAAGAAGCGACGCGGACAATCGACAACGCAACGACCGCGCCGCGCCATCACCGCCACCCCACCACGACACCTGGAGTAAAAGTGTACATATCAACGTGAAACCACCATTACGTGTAGGAAATGACCTCAATTGCGCATAAATAAATATATTTATTACAAGCGAAAGTGGCCAAGAAAATACACAACCCAGGGGAAATTTAGAACAAGGAATGGATGGCGAAGCGAGAGGTTAAAAAAACAGAAAAAAGCTTTTACCCGTAAACAAAAAGCTATTGATGCTGGAAAGATATCACAGAATATTATGGGATATTGGGAAGGAAATTGGCACAAAAAATTAGATACATATATTATTCGGTCAAAGATACATTGCACATGGCCTTCAGATAGTCCTCGCGGCGGATGATGTTCGTCGTGGCGATGAGGATGCGGAACGAGTTCAAGTGAGCCAACAGTCGAAGAGCAGCCACTTCGCCGTAGGTGACCCCGCCGCAGAAGAAGACCTGGAATTAGGGAGATAACGGAGAATAACATAAATTAATTAAAATTGAGACACGTCAGTCTAGCTTTTTTAGAATGACAAGGCAGGCTTGCAGAAATCCTTGCGGAAACAAATAAAATAAATTCCATTACATCAAATTACAGATCGTCTTCTCGGAAACAGCAGGCAAGCTTGCAGAGTTGCTTGCGGAAAAAAATAAAATCGAATTCAGACACGTTTCTTTTTGGAATAACAAGGCAGACTTGCAGCGATTCTGGCGGAAACCTGAAGCCTAGTTTTCTAAAACCTGAGCGAGACAAGCTGGCAAAGATCTTTGAAGGAAATGAACCCCTAGTTTTTGGAATAACCCAGCAAGGCAAGCTGGCAAAGATCATTTAGGAACTCAAGATGCTAGCTTGGAAATAAGGAAAACCCTAATTATGAAAAACCAAAGGCAAGCGAGCACAAATCATTTAGGAAAACAAGAAATCAATATACTGACCATTATCGCTTTCCGCATCCGGTTGTCCGGCTTCCGCTCGGCGGGCACGCAGCTGTTCTCCTCGGCAAATACCTAAACACCAGGAATCAAGCCCAGAGAAGATCAATAAGTACCTGTCCATTGAAGGTCTTCTTCAGCTCGTTGATGTTGAACCCGTGCATCATCACGTCGGCCACCACTTGGCAAATGGCTGGAGTATAAGCGCCAGAGAAGACGTAGCTCATCCTAAAGGTTCCAGTTTTGCAAAGAAACCTCAAACCTCACTTTTGCGGGTTCTGAAAGCCGGTCTTCCGTTCGTCGCTGCTGCTCGGGGCCAGGGAAAGCCGCTTGATGAGGAAGGGGAGGGAGGCGTTGCCTGGAAATACGTGTTTTATATACGCCTCTATAAAAATAAATTCACAAAATTTCAGACATGGCAACGGGCCCGGCCCCCGTTCGGCCGGGCCCGGGCTCGGCCCCGCGAATTTGCATATTTTTCCGGGGCCCGGAAGCGGGGGATTTTTTTCATGCAAATTAGAGTACAGGCCCGGCCCCGGGGCCCGGCCGCCCGGAATTGCCATGTCTGCAAAATTTAGATAAAAAACTACAAAGAAAATCAAAATTTTTATCTTAATCATCGCAATTATCTTACTTCCATGTCCGCCCGCCAATGATTGCCCAAAATTATTGGCCGTCTGCAAGGGGGAGCGTAACGTAATCAGGCCACGTTCCGCCAAAAAGTGCAGCGGCGGAATGTAGTCGATACCGTAGGCCGCGATGAATTGATCCTGAAACGAAATGGACTCTTTAAAACAAGAAATCTAATACCTTAAAAGAATTGAAAAGCTTCGGGGGTAGCCCGTTGTTCGTGACTGAGGCGAGGCAGACGAAGAGAAGAACTTGCCATGGGGAATTGTCCTGTAATTTGTCTTTTTTTTCAGAATAATTCAAGTCTTTCGCGATTCCTTGAAATTTAAATAAATATCTTAGTCAATTCGATTAAAATACAAATCTAATATTAAAAATGGCAAGATTTCATGACTTTTCGCAATCTTGATAAAAATGATTTTAGTTTCAACTAAAAATTTACCAACTAATCGTAAAAATTAATTAATTTACCATCAAAATACAATTCTCCGCATAATCCATCACTTGCGCCAGATCCGCGACCCCGGCAATGAGCGCGTGCTCGAGCTCGATCCGAGATGAAGTCCCCTCTGCCGCCGTTCGCTCCAAAACCACCTGAAAAACATAGAAAATTCGCTTAAAATTTGGGTCCTCACCTCACAAGCCGCAATATGAACCTCCAGCTGCCGATGCTGCTGCTTGTACTGCTTCAACTCGTTGGAGATGTAGTCTTTCATCGCGGAGACCTAAAAAAATTTAATTAATGCAAAAAAGCGAAACTCAACCTTGTCGAAATTCGCGCCCTGATCGTAGAACCCGCGCAGTTCCTTGGCTTTTGCTGATAGGAAGGGAAAGACTGCCGACATGTGGTTGTTGCGCACCGCTGAGAAGACGGCGTCATTGTTGTCGAGCAGAACGAGCTGAAAATGGATTTTTTAGGATTTGACACGTTTGTTAAAATATTAATAACCTCCTTCTTTTTTTACCAAAATTTAACCAATTACGCAAAAAGGCATTTAGAGATTCCTAGACGCCTTTCCCTCAGAATAAATTAGTGTCAAACGTACTCTAGGCTTTTTCGGGGCCTCGGGAGCTTCAGCTGGCTTTTCCTTGCTTCGATTCTGCGTTTTTGCCTCGACGTCGGCCCCGAAGGTGACCTAGAAAACATTGAAAGCGGTGTAAAAGAAAACCACCTTTCCACAAGAAATCCCAAAATGATCGTGCAGCAACGATTCGTATGTGAGCGCCGTTAAATAGATGGAAGCCCGATCGATAGACCTGAAAAAGATTATAAAAAATTAATCTGTTTACCTATCAACGACAAAAAGATGCGAAACGGGCTGATCTGGGCTGGCGCGAGGTTCGCCTTTTTCTTGGTAGAGTCGCTTCAGGATTTTCCAGGCTTTGTCTGCTCGAGCACCAATACCTAAAGCAATTCGAAAACCATCAAATAAACTTGCTAAAACTTGCCATAAATAGTCGGGATTTGGCCGTAAAGAGACTGGAATTGCCAGATGGCGTTGGCGGCGGACCAGAGGTCACCTGAAAGAAAGCGATCGTCGAAAACAACCTTTTTTGTCGTTTTGAAAAATCATTTAAAAGTTATTTACCAGTTGGTGTTGCTGTCACCTCGATCGGAATCTCCAGCGAAAAGAGGTCACTCTCAACGGGGACGAAAGGAAGAGCCCATTCGAACTCTATCACCGTGCCGAGCACCCCTAGAAAGGGCATTTTTCTTGGTTTAACAAATTACCTTGTAACTCGAGCTCGCGACTACATGCTGCCAACTGACGATCGACCCAGATTATCGCCTTGTTCTTTTCAGGATCACTGCATATCAACCTGAAACTAACGCATAAAGCTTTTCTCCAATGAACACTTGCC
The DNA here is from genome assembly GCA_958295435.1 of Mesorhabditis spiculigera. Taxonomy (NCBI): domain Eukaryota; kingdom Metazoa; phylum Nematoda; class Chromadorea; order Rhabditida; family Rhabditidae; genus Mesorhabditis; species Mesorhabditis spiculigera. The sequence goes on along the minus strand of CATQJA010002702.1, from coordinate 849,023 downwards.
TGCAAATTTCCTTCGTCATCGCCACGCAAGCGCGCGTCAGGTACAAGCGGCTGACGTCAGAAGTATTCGGGAGCGTTGCGTTTTTCCGAAGAGGTAATACACCTAAAAACTTCTTTCAAATATCAATATTTCCACCCAACCTAAAACCTCGTGCTCTTTCAAAAGCGACATGCTCGCCACTCGATCAAGCGGACGAAGCAATGAACTGTCGACGACCAGCTCCTGAACGGCGTTTTTTTGCTTTAATTTTTCAATACCTTTCTTCCGGGCACGCTCTCGAGAAAATGGACGAGCTCGCGTCTCGCCAGTTCGCTGAGGAGCCCCAGAGGATGGTCATCGTAGTTCGATGCCATCCTCGTCTAAAAGGCCAAAATTATGGCGTATTTTCTTCTAATGTTCTCTCCTCTTTCTCAAATGTTATGAAATTTCCCGATGCTCCGACAGTAGTAAAATTTTAATGGCCATCTTCAGTAGGAAGCTGCGCCGAATAAATGTCTTGTCTCCAACCCCGCGTTGTTTTCTATCGATTGCCGCGCCACAATTTGTATTCTCAATGTGATTCCAAGTGCACAAGGATACAAGTGAACCAATTCACCATTCAGATGTCAAGATACGAGTGTTAATCCTGAAGTTTTATTACAATAGTCAACAAACGAAAAACGATCAAACGAGAAAACATCTAATAAGCTAGAAACGTCGAAGGTGATGAGAGATTCGGTGAGACCCGGGACGACATCTTGTCTACTCTTGTTGTTGGCCGGCGCGCTTCATGACACTCAGGAAGTCGGCGGTGAAGCGGGTGATCTTGCGCTTCTTGTCGGCGCCCTCGGGTTGCCACTCGCCGTAGCTGATGTGGCCGATGAAGTGGACTTGCGATCCTGAAATGGAGAGGTTAGGGGGAAATTAAATAAAAGGATTGTCGTATTTATATCGGACAGAGGCTCAGCGGCTCAAGCTACTTGAAAAAAACAGTTGGCAACACGGTCGAAGCACTTCTATCTCGAGATAAATAAGATTAAGCCTTTTTGGACATAAAATTCCCGATTTGGCTTAGCGACCCAATATAAAGAATACTAAAACTATGCGAAGGTCAGAAAAGATATTTTAAAGAAAAACAAACCCTTCTTGACGTTGTCCTTGGCGTACTTGCCGACTTGCCCAAGAGCATCAACCCAGTGGAAGTCGTGGTTGTCGGTTTGGGTGCCTGAAATTATGAAAATCAGATTGGCAAGCAACAAATCTTTGGGAAGCAAAAAAAATACACAAAATTCAACGTACGTGGATTCTTGGTGGCAATCGGGAAACGGACGAGCTCGGACCCATTGTTGAGCTGCTTGATTTGCGGCTCCATCGGCACGTGTCCGGCCAGCTCCAGCTTGTTTACACTGCAAGAAGTTACTATTAAATAAAAACAATATTAAGCTACCTGAAACTAGCGCGCGGTCTTCGCTGATCGCTATCCTCGGTCTTGAACAGCTCATCGACTTGCTAAAAGGGAGAAATTGTAGGAAAAACGCCGGTAGTTATACCTTCGAGGTCGGGGCAAATTTCGCGTCGGTGGCCTGAAACTAGACTAAAATTTGCAAAGTAGCGCTAGCTAGTACCTCGTTGAAGGCGGTGGCGGAGGTCTGCAGACTGCGGCTCGCCGAACGGAAAATGCGTGCTGGCAGCATTTCTGGAAATACACAAATTAGTAAAAGTGCAAAACACCAGAACAAAGACGGGGAAAATTCAGGTTTACGGTACTCTCCCAAAATGCGGTTTTTTGTGTTCAAATCGCTAAATAAAGGTCAGAAACGGACTCATCGACAAAAATTAGGTGGCGGAAGGCACTTTTTAGGGGAGAAAACCTCATTTTAATTTTGAGATCGGGTACCGTAAAGTAGTATCCGGGGGTGACTACTTTACGGTACTCGCCCAAAATTTTAGTTTTTCTGCACGAAAAGAAGCAGTAAGGGCTGAAACGAATGAAGCAGCAAAAATAATTTGGCGGAAAGGCCTAAAAATGAGTGATTTGAGACTTCGAAGTTTGAGGCATATGACATGTCGCGCAAGGTGGGCCGTCGCTTCGGTGGGCTGCCCTCCTCTTTCGAAATCAGGGCGCCTGGGCGCTTCGCGCCCTCGGGCGCCCCGATTTCGAAACCCTGTACGAGCTCGCACCCTCCGAAGCGACTAGGCCCCGGTGGCAAGCCTTATTTTTGGCTTAAACTGGGTGTGATTGAGAGTGGAATCTGTGTCCGAATCTTCCCTTTATAGGCCTTTCCGCCCCTATTTTTGCTGATTAATCGTTTCAGACCTTGCTGCTTCTATTCGTGCAGAAAAAGGAAATTTTGGGCAGTACCGTAAAGTAGTCACCCCGTATACTACTTTCGGTCCCGTCTCAAACTAAAATAGGTTTTCTCCCCTAAAAAGTTCCTTCCGCCACATAATTTTTGTCGCTGAGTCCGTTTCTGACCTTTATTTAGCGATTTGAACGCAAAAAACCGCATTTTGGGAGAGTACCGTAAAGTAGTCACCCCCGTATACTACTTTACGGTACCCGATCTCAAAACTAAAATGAGGTTTTCTCCCCTAAAAAGTGCCTTCCGCCACCTAATTTTTGGTCGCTGGTCCGTTTATGACCTTTATTTAGCGATTTGAACACAAAAAACCGCATTTTGGGAGAGTACCGTAAACTTGAATCAAGCCCAAAGACGAAAAGGGTAACAAAAGGGGAAGGATGAGAAGAATGAGACTTGGAAAAAGGAACCAGCGTTTTCCACGGCCACCGTAGCGAAGAACGGAATTAAATAAAGCCTCTAAAATCCAAAAAGGATATTTGATAAAAAATCCAATATTTACAAAGTTAAACATTTTATTTTTGTGACGAAATTCGTAAGGAAAAGCTTGAAATTGAAGCCGGTGGCAAAAATCGGGGACTCGTCGAGCCCAACGCGGCAGTCCAATACACGTACTGATTATGTGGGTTTTTGAAATTTTCGGCCCAGCCGCTCCGTAAATTGGCAAGAAACGTTCTAGCCAAAACTTAAAAATAAAATGGGGAAATTAAAAAAATAAAACGTTGTATTTGGGAAAATTCTATAATCTTACGAAAAGCCTGGGGCTTTATGGATCAGTTACAAGGTCGCATTTTCTTGCTCTGAAACCCAGGAAAAACTGGTAGCAATCCTTGAAATAGTCATGTTTTCGTGTTACTGGTGTTTTCAAGCGTTTCAAAACTCAAATTTCATCTCCACAATTTATTGCAATTGCTGTGTGTATGTACAAAACAGTAGAGTGTGTAGTGTAGGGGGGCGCTGGCGAGAAACGGGGATTGCAACTCAGAAAGGAGTCTCGACAAGCAATGGACGGGGACCCGAGGGAACAAAAGTACGGAAAATAAAATAGGTAACAATTTCGAGGGGGAGGGATGGGGGGGTGGGACTCGATTTGGCAGGGACCGTAAAGATAGGACTAGAGGCTAGAAGGAATAATAAGGAAGAAATAAACATTATGACTGTAATTAAAGTGGGCAAGGTTTTTAGACATCAAAATGTCCTCCGTTATTATGCGGAATGTAGCACATGTGCAGCCGGGTGGTGATGGGCAACTTCCGGGAAGTGAGAGTCACGCAGTCTTCGACGGGGTCCACGCCAACGTATTCTTTTAGCACCTGGAAGGTCGAGATATGTTTTTGTTTCTTTAAAAGATTTCCTTTTCTCTAAAAAATCCCTTTTTGAAAGGCTAGATATTTTTTTAAACGAGGCTTTTTACGAGAGCCCTTTTGATAGATTTGGAAAAATGCGGTAGTTAGGTTGTTTTTGGTAAAATTGAGCTGTTTTTTAAGTTGAAAACGGTGTAGAAAACGTTCAAATGGCAAAAAAAAGGTTGAAAACGGCTCGAAAATCTACCATTTTCGGTGGAAAATTAGCTATTTTAGTATGTTTAACAAAATTAACCATTTTAATAAATTCTTTAGGTTTAGGAATAGTAAAAATTGTAGCCAACATTTTTATGCGCGTTTTTTCGGTCATCTTCTCACCTTATGCAACTGCATGCTGCCCGCGCTGCCCTCGACGGTCTGGATGTAGATCTCAGCCTTGGGATCACGTTTGTGTACCTGAAAATCTAAGCGTTTTGGAAAATTTTTGCATATCTCACCCGCTTGACGAGACTCAAGGCGATGGAGGTGGCAATGTTGAGGTCAGGGGCGTAGATGGGCGCAAGACGATATCGATGCGAGCCCTCCTAAAATTATGCCCTTTCTTACTTGATCCCTTTTACGAACTCCTAAGTATTTTTGATATTTTTTATAGGCCTATCAGGTTGGATAATAAGTTCGGTCACAATTTTTTGAAATCGCTTGTTAAAATCGCAGATTTTCCCGATTCTGGAGTATGAGGTATGGTTTGATAGGTCTCACAACACTCTATTCCGGGAGGACCATCAGCTGACCCAAAAATTGAGGGACGTCGAGATACAGGCCCGAGAAGGTTTTCGCAAAATGACGCAAAAGCGTGTTAGCGAGTTATCTCTGCATACAGAAATTTGCATGCGATACCTTGAACGCCAATCGATAGCTCTCGAGGAGTAGATATCGATAGATGTTTAGATCATCAAAATTGGGCATCGGATGGCCGAGATACGACCCCTTGAAATTTGGCCCATTTCTTAGAACTTTTCCCAAAATCCCATACATTTGATAGCCCGCAGCGAAAACTGACCGCTTAATTTTCAAAAGAACCGAGCACATTTTGACCAAATGTATGGGATTTTGGGAAAAGTTCTAAGAAATGGGCAAAATTTCAAGGGGTCGTATCTCGGCCATCTGATGTCCGATTTTGATGATCTCAACATCCATCGATATCTACTCCTCGAGAGCTATCGATTGGTGTTAAAGGTATCGCATGCAAATTGCTCTATGCAGAGATAGCTTGCAAAATCGGTTTGGTACGTTTTTGCGGAAAACTTCTCGAAGCTCTATCTCGGCGACTCTCAATTTTTGGGTGCGAGTAGGGTCTACCCAAGGTAGAGCTCAAGGATACCTATCAAACCATATATCCCACTAGTAATTTGGGCATGTCTGCAGCTTTAACAAGCGATTCCAAAAAATTGTGACAGAACTTATTATCCAATCTGATAAATTATTTAGTTAGATTACTTAAAAAATTTTTTTTGAACGTTTAGGTATTCGACGTTAAAAATCTTCAAAAACGCGAGTTTTTAGTTGTGTTAGACTAGAGGGTTGCTTGTTCCATGAAGTTCGAGCAGTTCAATTGCTCACCTTCACCGACGGTACAATAGCGCCGAAGCCGTTCACGTCATCGTCTTCGTTCTGGGTGACGCAGGCGCTGAAAGTTGGAGGTAAAAGTTGTTCTACATTTTTAGAGCTTACCAAACGCAGTCGAGCGAGAAAAACGAGTCCAGAAAGTCGCTGCGATCCTTGGAGGTGACCTAAAAATTTTTTTAGAAATTTTTTTGTAGCTTTTTGAGCCTGATTTTGATAGGAAAACGTCTGCGGAGCCTATTTTTAGGTTTAAACTAGCGAATTATAATTTCTAGCTCGTTTTTACGGTATTTTAGAGCTTCACCAACCTTTTGATCGTAATCCAGCAGGCTGTCAAACTCGGGAATCGTCAACTGGTTGACGCACTTCGTCTCCATGCCCGCGTTGTTGTTTTTGTCGTTGCTGAAAAAGTAGGGTTTATGGGTTTTAGAGTATTCTACTAATTTTAATCGATAATTAATGATCTAACGCTAACCGGATGCCATTTTTCTCCAAAAGACGCGTGAAGCCGTCGATAAGGAGCTCGGCGCGGACGACGAAACGGTGCATCTTCTTGCCCATCACCGGCACGTCCCACTTCTGGTACTTGGCGGCCATGTCGGGGCCTGGAAAAGGAGGAAATTAAACTAATACGGTTTGCGATGGCTTTAGAAGCTACGTTTTATGCGTATAACCTCCGAAAAATCAATAGGCTTTACAAAGAAAATTAAAAAAAACCGGTTTTTAGGGGTATTGGCACGTAGTTTACACATTTACAGCTTTTTGGACCATCTACAGTTTATTCAGTTTTGTTTAAAACTCAGTTTTATTAAAAAACAAGCTTATTAAAGTTTCTTGAATGGTTTAGAGTTGTTAGTTTTCTTTAAACACCTGGATTTTATCCTGAATTAGCATATTTTAGGTTTACTAAACTCTTTAAAGCCATTAGCTTTTTGCAAATACAAAATTTCGGAAGGTTTTACGGGATCAAACTACCAAACTATGCTCTAATTCGCAATTTGCTCAGCTCCCAGGCATTTCCGGTCCTTTCCCTAGCTTTTCCTCATTAACATCAACATTACCATGGGTTTTCAAGTATAAAAACGGGCTGAAATCCCCGTGGAAGTATCTCTCTCCATCCACAGCTCTCTCTCTCCCGCCCGCCGCCCAGATGGCTTCCCGTTCGTCGTACCTTCCGTCGTTCCAAGCCCTGCCCGGTCTCACCAACGAGCAGATCGCCGAGCTGCGCCAGGTCGACGCCGCCGCCCAGCAAGCCGCCGGCGGTCTCCACCTTGGCGCGCGCAATGGTAAGGTTTTTCGAGCTTTTTCAGCGTTTGTCGATGTCCTCACCCCTTTAACGCTACGCAAAGCTACCTAATTACGCATCGTAACCATCCTTTTTCAGACATCCCGGAGTCGGACTGCATCACGGCCGTCGAGGGACACGAGGTGGCCGGACGCCAGGTCGGCAACGGCACCTTCGACGCGGAGGCCGGACGTGCCGCCGTCCGCTCGGTGCACTACGCCCCGTACTTCCACTACTAGAAGCCGCCACCTCGCTACTCGACTCGTCCAGGACGCTGCACAAAAACCCCTCTCTACCACCACCAAATTTTGCGGAATGTCCCCCTTTTTCGTATAAAAATAAATATATTGTGCTTTGCTTGTCAATTTTTGTGGAGAGGGCGAGAGAGAGAGTGGACGAGAGAGAGAGAGTGGGCGAGAGAGAGAGTGGACGAGCGAGAGAGTGGGCGAGAGAGAGACAGTGGGCGAAAGAGAGGCATGCTAGCAGGGTTTCTTTGGGAGTCGTTTGGGAATCTTTCAAACGCTTGCTAGCATCATTAATTTTGTTGATTCTCAAAAACCCCTCATGCTCCCCTGGCTGCGTTCCCGGGCACCCGAAATTTTTGACCGGCATCCATCCCAACAAAATCCCCCGGCGACGAAAGCGCTGCTGTAAAGTGGAGCCCTTCGTTCTCCTTGTTTGTTCACCCGCGTTCGATTCGCCAACCGGGGTGGGTTCAAAAAGTGACCTGGCCCCCCACCCAGCGGATCTCTTATCTCTTCTCTAACGTCTTTTCCGCTGTCAGCAGCCGTCATTCATGTGACCGTTGAGCAAGAAACACTTTTGCAGGGCGGATCTTTGAACTTCCTTGGCTGGCGAGATTTTTAAAGAGTAGTTTAAAGAGTACTTGGTCGGGGGCCGGGCCTTGGTCGGGGGGCCGGGGCCTGGGCCGGGCCGGGGCCGGGGCCGGCGCCTGGGCCGGGGCCTGGGCCGGGGCCGGGGCCGGGGCCGGGGCCGGAGCCGCTTGCCAGGAGTCACATTCTTAAACTTGTCATTTTTTATTATGTTTCCAGCCGTTTCTTTTATGGAAACATCGAGAACATCGATAAAAATCAAAAAAATTTTCGAAAAAATAGCCATTTTTTTTCGGCCTTCGGCCGATTTCGGGGGGGGCACCGGGCCCAGGGGGCCCACCTTACGCTACGTCCCTGCATACGCTACGCTACGATACGATACGATACGTTTACGCTAAAATCCCCAATTTCCAAATGTTGCTGATTTTTCGCCGACCCCTCGCCTTTCCTCTACGCTCCAAAGAACACCTATTGACGACCCACCCAATCCACGTGAAAACCCCCGCCTCCCCACAATTTTTATTGATGTGATAGGGTGAAAAATATGACCCCCCCCCCATATGGCCGCTTGCAAAACACTACAATTTTGATACGGGGAAACTATTTTTAGGCGTGATTTCGATTCGATTCGACCCTATTTTTGTTTTTCCGCGTTTTAGACTGGATAACCGAAAGTTCGAGGGATCGGATGAATGATGCAAAGTGCAGGAGATCGGAGGCGAGAGGGAGAGAGAGGACGAGAGAGAGAGAAGGAAAGAGCGAAACGGCATGCGTCATTTTCACGTTTAACGAGTTGAAACACGCGATGGTTGTTTTTACCCCCGACGTCAGCAGGAGCGTTTTGGAAATCGAGAATTGTTTACTTTTCTGACAAATCGTACGGGAGAATCGATTGGAGGGCAAAGACTCTCTGCTAGATCGCCTGAGATTGGTAAGCTAGCAGACCCACTAGCAAACACGGCCGATTTCCGCAAAGACACCCTGTTAGCATGCCCTGTCCAAATTGCACCTAGCAGATGTTTTTCCAAAAATCCCTGCTAGCCTGCCTTTCTCCTCCCTATTCTCCACCTGCAGCTTCCGGTTCCGGTCCGCCTTTTTTCAACCGGAATCCACTCTGGCTTTCACATTCCGAGTGCACACTACTTACAGATGGCAGCTGGACGCGCTCACAATTCCGCGACACCCCCTAATTCCGGGCGGCTAAACCCCCTCTCAGAGTTGACTGATCGGCCAGGGGTACATTGTGGAGGGCACGTGAATTTGTCGTGAAGAGAGAGAGAGAGAGAGAGAGAGAGAGAGCCGGAGAGAGAACGATCGTCGCAAACCTATCAGAAAAATGGGCTGACCGCAACTCGGGAGAAAGAGAGGACACGTGGGGGTAGGGCCGGGTTTAGGTATTATTGAACCGAACGAGCAGAAGACGGCGAAATTGAGTGTGGTCTGTACGCGTGACACCTCTTTGCACCCGTGTAGCGACTCGCGACTCGCGGATTTTTGAGGAACTGATACTGACAGCCACGTGGAAATGGATTTTTTGGGATCAAATGACTCAGACTTTCCGGCCCCTTTAACTACGCTATACACCTAACTACACCAACGGACTTTGAGTTTTAAAGGCATTTTTGTAGCGTTACAAATCTACTCACCCGTTCTCACGACGATGATGCGCTTCTCGCGATCTATGCATTCGAGGGCTTGGTGCCACACGGCCCGGCCGATGCCTGAAAAATGCAAATTAGAGCGGCTTAAAAATGATTTTTTGCTTTCCAGCCGGGTCAACGTGGCCGGCAAGCCGATTTGGAACAGCGAGAGAGAGGAGAGAGAGAGGAGAGAGAGAGAGAGACGGAGAGAGAACCAAAAAAAATATCAGAACAATCCCATCAGCTGCTCGGTTTGGTGTTTGATTTTTACGGTTTCCGCTAGGAAATGGAAGCGGCAAAACAAGAAGCAACAAATCAGGGCTACGGTAGTGCGAGCGTCATTTAAAAAGTTACGGTTTTCTCACCCTTTCCGCGCTCCTTCTCCTTCGTCAAGTAGAAGCCAATCATGGCCACGTTGTCCACCTCATTCCAAGCGACGGCCGAGACGAGGGATTCGTCTGGAAAATTGCGATTTTAGTGCGAAATCGTTAATTATATATCATAATCGATTGCAAGACCGTTTATCAAAAAAAAAATTTTTTTTCTTGAGTGAAATCGCGTCCAAAAGGCAATTTTTAGTAGCCAATCAGACTATTCATGACATAAAACGCTCTTACGCAATCGATTAACCTATTTAAGGTCCACAAAACGTATTACATAGCGTAACCGGTTCCAAAGACGCCTACCCGATTTTCTGACGGCAATAACAATACGAGTGGAGGGCAGATGTTGAAGGAGTAGGGTCGTTGAAGCGTCGCTGCTCTTCCATTCCTAAAAAATTCGTAACTTCCGATCTATCTCTCTCTTTCTCTCTCTCTCTCTCTCTCTCTCTCTCTCTCTCTCTCTCTCTCTCTCCCTCTCTCTCCTCAGCCTCCAAAAACTCACCTCATTAGCGATCATCCCAATCAGATCACCCCACTGCTCATCCGTGGCCGACGAGTGGATCTCGTACTCGTCGCTGATGTCGGGCGTCATTCTGGAATTAAAATCGTTTCAAAAAATTAAAAATAACAATTAAAGCTGCTGTAATGTCGATAGGAATCTAGCGGAAAATCGGTCTTTGACTGAACTTCCAGTTTACCAGAGGATTAGCCCAAATCTGTTGTAAAACAGGTGGAACCATGGATTAAAAAGGTTAAACAGGCTGTTTTTGTACAGTTCCGTAGCTCGGTTTTGTAGGGATTGTAAATTACACAATTTTAAAGGGATTCCGAAGTGAAAAATGCTTTGAAAGCAACATTTTGCAGGACACCTCAAGTTCAAGCAGTTCAAGGCGTTCACAAAATGTAAAAAATGCGTCAGCTCCGGAAAATTTCGTGTAAAAATAGACAGCTCGACCCTCAGCGCCGGGGCAGTGGACCTGCTCGGCCTGGCCGGAATATAATTCCCAGCGTCAACAGTCAAGGCGCGTAGCTTTCAGAGGCGAGAGAGAGAGAGAGGGAGAGAAGTCGATTGACAGGTTGGAGTTGAGTATTGTTTGGTTCAAAAACGAATTTATCAGACTAAAAATCAGCCCTTTTCTTACTCTCAACGGGTTCTTCCGCCTTAAAAAATACCTAAAAAGACCTAAAAAGCGATATTCGCAAGCAATTTTGCCTAGTACGTTACACGCCGGTGAACAGGGTTTACTACTCTGTGGAAAGGGGCGTAAAACTTGCAATAAAACGAATGCAGGGGCCCGGAACAACTAGTAAAGCAGAAAAACAATGCTTTCTGTGGCGTCCGGTCAATAAAAAAGCCATTTAAAGCTGTAAACAACATCGAAAAACGGGTTGGAAGTGAATTTTAAGCTCCAGGATGCTTTTGCGTTACAAACAAAAACAATTCGAATTGTTTTGAGCTGAATCACAATTCCAGGCAGTTTTTGGGCTTGAAAACAGCTGTTTTTAGTTGTACACAACAGAAATACCATTTCCGAAGAACGTCTTGATGACACCCTTTACGTTTCATGGCATCACGGGGTTTTTAAACGTTTCTTAACGTCTCAAAGCTCTCAAAAATAACATTTCGCTTCCCCTTTTCCGTTTCGTTTTTCAACACCATCTCAGGGAAGCGAAGCGGAAATTGAACTAGGCGACCAAAAATTCGCGGGGCGCGGCTCAGCGAAAAACACGGAACTCGATCCCGAGGGGAGCAGAGGCGTTGAAATGTGTCAACCGCGTCGGGCCCAGCGCGGGCAGAAAGATAATCGCGTTTCTTGGTGCGTGATGATGCGCTTTGGAGCTATCTATAAGGCTCTCTTACTCTCGCTCTCTCTCTCTCTCTCTCCCTCTCTCTCTCTCTCTCCATAAAAAACCCGAGATAAACCGGCGGATTTTCGGGGGTGGTGGTGGTGAGACCTGCGGGTGCCGGGCGCGCGCACCGCCAACTGATAGCGAGTCGCCCAGTGCGTGTAAGGAGTCGAAAAATCGCCCGCACGGGTCAAAGTGCCCCACGTGGTGGCTTGAATTCTTTGTTCTTTGTCTCGGGGCTTGGTTTCGGCTGGAAGGCTTGGTAGCGTACACAAAAACACTCAGCTAGCGGCCACTTGCGCCCAGAATTAGAATAGACTAGCTGGGGGTAAACATATCCTGAAACAGCGAGAGAGAGAGAGAGAGAGAGAGAGAGAGAGAGAGAGAGAGAGAAAGAGAGAGATGGAGCAAGAGAAAGCGAGAGAGAGCGAGAGAGCGAGAGAGACAGATCGAGAGAGCAGAGCGACAGAGAGAGACATAGAGAAGGCGAACGAGAGAGAGAGAGCGCGAGAGAGATAGAGAGAGAGCGAGAGAGGGAGAGAGAGAGAAAGAGAGAGAGACAGACAGAGAGAGCAAGGGTGATTATAGGGATAGAACGCGATTTCCAAAGCTTTTCAAGTGATTAAAAAGGCTTACGGTATCCAAAATTCATGGAAAAAGCTACAAATTAATAGCATAACCCCGTCGAGAGTGCAAAGTAGGCAACAAATACTCTAAGTACTCTGCCAATTTTTTTTTGGGTCAAAATAACACTTGAAAAAGGGCAAAAGGGTTTCAGCCCCCCTCCCCCCTCCTCCACTCGCTAGTGGACTAATAGTAAACTCGTGGAATCCCCTGAAAAAGAGTGGCCTCCACTGGTGAGATCGAAAACTACACCCTCGCGCGCCCACCGCTCACTTTTGCAAAAACATTTGCGTTTTCCACTTGCTGGGCCCCAAATTTTGGCTTGAAAAACGCGAAAACAAGTGGGCCAATTTGGCCGGCTGTCAATCAGCCCGCTCCTGGCTGGCGTAGATGAACTTTTGGGCAAATTTCAGGTTTCAGACACGAATCCGACGACTTGCAACTTTCGACAACATGTTTGAAAAATAGGAGATCAGGTTCACTAAATTCTAGTTGACCCAAACTTTCGCCTATTGGGCCCGCAAAAATTTCTGACCCCTGAAACACCGCGTGGGACTTAAAATTCAGGCTTTTGGTGGTCTAAAGCCCCTTTTTTGGTTTCCGGACCTTGGAAAAGAGGGAGAGAGAGAGAGAGAGAGAGAGCGAGAGAGCGAGAGAGAGAGGGAGAGAGAGAGAGAACGTGAACTGAAAGTGAAAATCTAGGGAATGGCAACGTTCCGGAACGGTGGCTTTGTAAAATGAGAAGGGCCCAGATGAAAAAAACGTAGTTTTCGGGCTTCCCTGTCTACTACAGTATAAAAAAATATATCGTCGGATGGCTTAAACGTACAGCTAACAATAAAATTACTAAACTCAAAAATACGTTTTAAATGTCATACTAATTTTTAGCATTGGGGTAGCAGAAAAAGCCAAAACCCTTTTGTAACGAAAAATAACACCCATTTCCTCAACCCCGAGACCCGGATATTGAAAATCGATGCCCCCACTTTCAGAACTTTTTCTTGGAACCAAAGAGCTGAATTGAGTGGGTCACATGTTGAAGATGTTATGAAAAAGGGACAGACAAACGGGGAAAACACTCCACCAACCCCTCCGAATCAGAATTCGACGATTCCGACTCGTCCGAGCGTCGCATCGCGCCGATTGGCATTGTTGCTCTGGGAAAAACAGAGTTTTAACGTTGTTTAAAAACGTGTTAAAAAACGAGAAAGGCTGTAAAAATATAAATTGATAGGAATTAAAATCATTTTTAGAAAGGTAGAATCGCTAGAAAGTTGTAGGCATGATATAAAAGGAACCTTAAGAGCTGCTTAGGCGGCCAATTTTTAGCCTTAAGGATATCGTTTTTGCTTCTTAAGGCTGGAACAAGGTCAAGTTATAGAATTTAACTTTTTAAAGTAGGGTTTTCTACCATTAAAGGTTTCTTTTATCGATTTTCAGGCTTTCTAACATTTTGTAATAGGAAAATTGCGCTTTTTCGAAGGTTTCCAAGGCAAGAAGCTACTCAGTTTTTCGAAGGGTAATTGTGGCTATTAAACTAAAAATCTTTTTAGGGTTATAAATTACGATAAAGTTATCAAATTTAAAAACAAGAATAAAGTTGGAAAGTTTTCAATTTTTTTTTGTAATTTTAATAGATCATTTCCAGCGTTTTAGATCGATAACAAAAGCCGGGAAGACGCCCGCTCGCACCCACACCCAGCAGCGAATGGGGAATCGTATCGGGTTCAAAATGTTCTCTCATCCCCCCTCCTCTGCCCCGTCTTTGGACCGCTGAAAGGGGCGGAGTCTTGTGACGGAGCAGAGGGGAGGGAACGGGAGAAGCTGTGGAATTGGAAGGGGCGGAAAAGAACATAAGACCTTTTCTATGCGGCGAACGATCGAAAATCGAGTCTATTTTGCGAGTCTTTAAAGGCGCTGGAAAACGCGAAAACTAAAGCCCGAAGTCTAAGCCTAAATCTAGGCTTAAGCCTAAGCTGAATTCTGAACATAAGCCGAAGCGAAGCTTAAGCGAAGCCTAGGCGAAACCTAAGCGGAACCTAAGGCTATGCTTAAGCCTAAGTACAACCCAAGCATAAGCATAAGCCTAATTCTAAGCCTGAGCTGAATTGTGAGCCTAAGCCTAAGCCTAAGCCCAAGCCCAACCTAGTCGACACCAGGGTCGATTCTCGAGATTCCTTTAAAGGAACGCGTAAGGCAAGGCTTTTGTAGATTCCATGGATCCAAAAATTGAAAGTTGAAAATTCCAGAAAAATGCTCTAAAAACTCCCAGAACTCCGGAAAAAGGCGCCAAAATCCGGGGCGGTCCCGGGCGGATTTTGCATCCAAATGAGGCGCCCGGGATGAGTTCGGGACGCAAAAAGTGGAATTCCTAATGGGATAGAGCGGTCACGGAATGCGGAGAGTTCTCTAAAAAATCTGAAAAAACCAGAGATGAAATCAGAAGCCATCGAGGAGATGTTTGCGAAAACACGCCAAAAGCCGTCAGAATTCGTTAATTCATTGGCTGACTTTGTGTTTTAAAGGTGCTAGAAAGTGCGAAAATCGATCCTATCCCCGACTAGATCTTGGCAAATACGCATCGCGCCAAAATAGAAGCTAAAAGTTGGTTATGCCCGAGTAAAATCATAGCCTCTAGATTCGGAATTTGACGTGACGTGTAGCTTTCGACAACAGAAAAACGCCTAAATTCCGGGCGACCAGTTTCCCGACAGCCAAAATACCGAAGGGAAAATCGGAGAGTTAAAATCCCGACTGCAAAATAGTTGTTTAGAAGAAGGTGGCAAGCTAACTAGCGTCAAGAATTTGTCGAGATTGGGCCTGTCGGTATTTTATCTGTCCGGATTTTGGATGTCGGGATTTTGGGTGTCGGGATTGTGGCCCGGTGAGACCTTAGCTGTCGGGATTTTTCCTGTCGGGTTTTTTGGCTGTCGGGATTCTGGCTATTAGGTTTCTCGCTATCGCGATTATGGATCAAATTTGTCGACACTTAAGCGACGGATGGCTAAGCGACGGATCGGAAAGATTCTGACACTTCCTTGTCCCTTTAAAAGCCTCAAAGAAATCCACGGCGTAAATTGCCAAGGAGCTAGGCGCAATAACGCGCTAGAATCTTTTTTTGGAAGCAAGAAGCCCAAAAAAAATCGAAGAAAAAATGCGTGACCACCCGGCTTCCACGCCCCAACCACGTGAAGCGGAAGCCAAAAAATCTTGACGAAAAAAATCTAATAATATCGACGCGGTGACAAATGCTTTGTTTATCGCTTGGCGGACGGGGGATTGGAATTCGATCGTTTTTTTTGCGTAGCTGGGGGGGATGATAGGCTTATTGGTCACGATGCCCCGAGGGCACTTTGGACTCTGATTTCGGCCGAGGAAGAAGCCAGAATCAAAAGAAATTAATGGGAACATGGATTTGGCACAATTTGACGAGGGAGGGAGAGAGACAGTGAGAGAGAGAGAGAGGGAGAGAGACATTGGTGCCCCCTCCCTTGGCTTTTGGTGCTTTGATCTCTTGGTGGCTGCACCCTGACCGATCGTCTGTCTGAGTGTGAGAAAGCGAGAGCGATTGAGAGAGATAATGTGAGAGAGAGCGTGTGTTTTCAAACTCTCAGAAGCCAAATCCAACCCGGTTCGCCAACTAGGGCAAGCTAGCCGCAATTCTTGACCGTGAGCGCCGTTAAAAACTTGCTTGAAACGCCAAAAGTCCCTAAAAAAGATGTGGAAACTCGGAAAAAGTTTTTCAACTACGCTTCCATCCACTTTACGTTCAATCTCGCCCAACCCCTTACGATGGAGTCCAAAATCCAAACCACATGCTCCGAAAAAAGGTCCCCTACTGGCCAGCTTCAGCCTAAGGCTCAAAAAAGCATTAGAAAATGTAGAAAAAAATCGGAAAATGACTCGACTACATTAAGTTCCGCTTTACGCTCGCACTGTCTGGTGGAAAATCGAAACAAAAACCCCAAAATCGGTCTCCCCAGTTGCCCAACTTGACCCACATGCTCAGCTTCTTCATATTCACGATAACTGCCGCCTCCTGATGCGCTTCGATGATCTCTCGGAGAAGTTGTGCGGTCTTGCATGGTTCTGCCGTCCGGTGGTAGCTCATCTTGGTCTTCGTTGTTGCTCTTGTAGGGGTACAGGGGTGTGATGCGTAGTCTGTCCATTCAGGGTTACGGATACGAGATTACTACGCCTTATATAGCCCGATCTACCATAGGCTCCGCCCCTTTTTTGAGTTGCACTCGGATCAAAATGTTACCCTCCCATCTGCCGCCTGATCGGTTGAAAAACAAGGCTATATCAATGTGTACTCTCTCTCTCTCTCTCTCTCTCTCTCTCTCTCTCTCTGTCTCTCTCTCTCTCGTGCTCTCGCTTTTCTTTGTGTCGTTTGGTGGAGCGTAGGGTTATGAAATCCGGGCTACGTGAAGACTTGCAACCACGAAAATAGTTCCCCCTATTTGGGAGCGGCCTATTTTTAGAAAACACTAGAAGATAGCGAAAGAAAGTTCAAAAACAAGTTTACACGCTTACAGTCGCCTTCAAAAGTCGATTAAAAAGAGCTACAAAAAATGGGAACTCGTCGTCATGCTCCCATTTAAAAAACGGGAAGTTGAACTTGGCATAGAAATAACTTGTGCTCTCTCTCACGCCCTCACTCTCTCTTTTTCTCTCTTATTTTCGCGCTCTCTCTCTCTCTCTCTCTCTCTCTATCGCTGTCTCTCACTCTATCATTGGTGCCAAAACTCGGTCACGGTGGCACCATCCGGAGATCAAACCACCAAAAGCCAAGTGAGCGAGCACCACTATCTGACTCTCTCTTCTCTCTCTCTGTCTCTCTCTCTCGCTCTCTCTATCTCTCCCTCACTCTCTCGCTCTCTCCACCATAGTAACGTATCTTCTCCTTCATAGTTCTATATTTCTTATTACTTCGACACACATTTGATATCGTAGGCATGACTAGCAAAGGACACGCGAAATGAGGTAAGTAATTTTTGGAACCATAACGCTCGTACATTACGTTTTTCTAAGCGTGTGATAAGCACTTCGCCTTCCCAATCCCTTTAAAAAACGAGACAAAACGCTAGGAAAAAGAAGCGAAACCGGCACACTTGAAAACCCTTGAAAATTACAATTTCTGGGGCTACCCCCGAAATTGAAATTCCTGCCAGCGAGGCCAATGCCCTGACGACACAAAGCCACATTTTTAGGGCTGGGTTTTAGGCGTGTTTTGTTGTGTGTGGGAACCCCGGGGTGAGGTAGGCAAATTAGGGGCCTCTTTGAAAGGGCGCAAATTAGGGTCCACCCAAATCGGGTTTCGACCAGCTTCTAGGTTTCCTGCTGCCAATTTCTTTATATTTCTAGCGGGTGGGGTTCGGATATGGCACGTACAGCCAGGCAGGTAGGTGTGCCTGGGAATTCGGGCATAACTGCAAGCTTACGATTCCCGCGCCAATTAGCGAGTTGCGAGGTCGGGGCTGGGGTTTTTGGGCTTTGATGTTGGGATTTTGCAAAAAAGGTCGAAGTATAGGGAGAGATAGAGAGAGATAGAGCGAGAGAATGAGAGCGAGAGAGCGAGAGAGAGAATGATAGAGCCTGCTGGCGCGCGAGAGAGAGCGAGCGAGAGAAAGCGAGAGAGAGAGAACTACAGTACACTCTTCCGTTCCAAGCTAGCTCGCAAAGATTTTTTGGTACATTCAGGAAAAGAATTTTTCAAGAAAAGTTAACAAAAAACTGCTAGGCATCATGAAAAACTCGGAAAATTAAGCTTTGTGCCTCATAATACCGTAAATTGGTCTGTAAGTTATAAAAAAATGACAAATATAGCAAAATTTTACTTTTAAGACGTAAACCACATGAAATAAAAATTCTCGTTTAGTTACCGTAACCCTCAAGCTCCAATTAACACCCCCCAGAAACACCCACCTCGAGTGGCCGGATTTGGAAAACTTGGGCCGAGGCACGAGGTGCAGCAGGCCCAATTTGCGGAATAGCCGACGACTGGCGCTCATTTTGAATAGATAGATGAGAGTCTCCGGGGATGTGTGTTTTTTTAGAAGATATGAACACACCACCGGATCGCGGGGGGAGCAGAGTCAGAGTTGGGGCTCGGCTCGTGGGTGTGTGAGTCGTCCCCCAAATTGGGTTCGCCCCACTCTTTGAAACGCGGCTCTCACACCGCAGCAAAGCTAGTGAAAAGACACGGGAAATTGGCCGTGAATCGCACGCACACAGGTGGGAAATCGGGTGGAAAGATCAGTGGGGGTCGATTTCAGGTTAGGGGTAAATTTAGGGTCATCTCTCAGGATTTGAACAGCATGTCACTGTCCCTTTAAAATATTTTTTTTGGCCGGCGGGGCCGTTGCTGACCGCGACGCACACGCAATGCGTCAGCCAGGTGTTTGAGCTGTTGGATGAAGAACAGCTGATCGGCCATGGGTTGAAAGATCCGGATCTAGGGGGATTCCTTCGGATTTCAGCCGAGAGTCTGACTGTCATAGCCCCTTTAATCGAACTAAAAAACGCCATAATCGACCCCTCGCGCCGACTGGGTCTCGACAGCGTGGAAAAACTGGAGGGAGAGCCGATTTCAGGCCGGATTCCGACGTCTTCTAGCCGATCAGACGGTCGGGAATCGGCTGATCTGTCACCGGCCGGAAATCGTTTTTATATGTAATTTTAGGGTGATCTCTCAGGATTTGAGCCGCGAGCCTGGCTGTCATTTCCCCTTTAAAGGCACTGGAAAAACGAAAAACTACCCCTCCCGTCGGCTGGCCCTCGACAACTACGTTGCACGCCAATGGCTCTAGACGCTAGGGAACGTCTCAGAACTTGGTCCTATCTTTCTCACTCACTCTCTCTCTCAGTCGCTCTCTCTCTCCCCCTCTCTCGCTCTCCCACTCTCTCTCTTTCACTTTCTCGCTCTCTCTCTCTCTCGCTCGCTCTCTCTCTCCCCCTCTCTCTAGCTCTCTGTCGCTCTCTCTCTCTCTCTCTCTCTCTCTCTCTCTCCCTCTCTCCCACACCTATTAACTTTTAGCAAAAACGCTGGTGTGATTGGTTGCCTTGTCTCGAAAACCCAACCCTAATTGCGCTCCATATCAACGCCAACCACCGTCGGAAAAAGTGGGGTGTGTGCGGCGAAAAAAACGCGGACCGGATGCGCTCGGAACGGGGGAATGTTGACAGGAAATGGCCTCGAGATGATCTGATCAGTCCGACAGTCGAGGCTGCGGAATGTAGCGGAATTTGCAGGACGAGGAGGAGGAGGTCAATGGTCAAAAACTGGTTCAAAATATTCTTTTTCGATTTTTTTTTGCGAAATTGCCGTTTGTTGTTCTACAGTTCAATCTAACCGGCGTACTGCAAAATGATTCGTTATAAAATTCGTTAAATAGAATTAAAGTGATTCATTAAATATGGACATTAAATATAACTTTTACAAGAAAATATAAATTGGTAATTGTTGGTATTTGGTATTGCTAATTTTGTAAAATTGGAAGTACTGGAAATACTGTAAAGGAGCTACTGGGTTGTGAGCGGGGGAGGTTAACGAGAGGGTTAAAGTATCATTTTTCAAGGTTTTACAACTGTTACCCTTTTGTCATTTTTGATAATTTTTCAACAAAAAAAAGACATTTTGGAAAATTTACATATTTTTTGTTTGATTTTTATCAATTTTTATATTCAAAATCGGTGGAAAATGCCATATATATGGTCTATGTTTTGCTAGGAAGCCGTACGGGGTTACTGTAGAAAATTCACCACACTGCTAGCAGTCCAATGCTTACTACCGTACCCGCTGGCGGGGTTACTGCACAAAACGACAAAAACATTGAAAAGTGAATAAAGAACTATAGAACTCTAGCCTGCTTTCTAGAGTACTCTTAAACCGGGATACTGTAGAAAAATATTAGGAAAAACACGGTCCGAAGCGTCGGAATTCCTCACGACGACAGCAAGGAGGTCAGCGGAGGACAATGCCCCCAAAAAAGTAAACTGGAAATTTTGAATTACAGTACCCCTCTGACCAGAGCACTGCGGAAAAATGACAGTTATTCTTAGAAAATACGCGATGATACTCCGCCAAGTATTTAACGAAAACAACGATATCCCTGCCATATTGAACACCTAATCCGTGTCGAAGCGGGGGCGGATATCCGGATTTAAAGGGCCCTGCAACCACACAACACCTATTTGCAGAAAAAGAATACATCATGGAATTGGGAGTGATGTGTAGCCAATCGAACACGGACGTTCAGGCACCCGGAAAATTATTTGCCAGAGGGAAGTGGAGCAGCACTTCCGGAAAAATGGAGGAAATGCTGCGAAGAAGTGCGGCCGGAAAACACTTGAGGGAATTAAAAAGGCTACCGCAAGACGAGGGAGAGAGAGAGCGAGAGAGAGAGGGAGAGCGAGAGAGAGAGAGGGGTAGAGATGAATTTAAAAAGCTTTTGGCATAAATTTCACATGGCAACCGTAATCTTGTTAGGATACCACAGCTGGTCAGATTTTAACTCGTAACCTTTTATTTAAATTGATTTTAACTCGATTTTCGATGAATAAACAAAGAAAAAGTGGCATCGTAATTTCTGCAAAAAATGGCTAGAAATACACGTTATACCGTCACCTAAACGACCAAAAAGCGCAAAAAAATTTGCTACCTGCAAAAACAAGCCGACTAGAATTAACATAAGAGTTGCTAAGACCTATATTTATCCGCTGGACCAGGATAAAGATGACAAATACACGCTATACCGTAACCAAGTGACAGAAAATTACCAAAAAAAAAGTCTTACGATTCACAAACATGACAAAAATTAGCGCTCTAGTCGACTAAAAATCCCGTCGGCACCTTATTTATTTACCCGGCTCAGAAGATGATGACCGCCCCAGCCAAGTACGCTCCGGTTATTAAAGCCGTCTAGAGACCGATTACATCCTGCGGATCCGGGTTATTCTGCCCCCCTTTCCGCCCGACAGCAATTTGCGGATGGCTGCTGCCAACCCTGGGACATTCCACCGGAAATCGGCTGCCATGCACCGCCGGATCACACAACCTTTTTGCGGGAGAGAGTGAGAGAGGCAGAGAGCGAGAGAGGGAGAGAGAGAGCGAGGAGGAGAGAGAGGGGGGTGGGAGAGAGGGTGAGAGAGAGAAAGATAGAGAGAGAGAGGGTGAGAGAGAGAAAGATAGAGAGAGAGAGAGAGAGAGAGAGAGAGAGAGAGTGAGAGATGTTTTTGACCTCCATGGGGCCAATGGGGGACTACGGTAGCCGGGTCGAAAAACAAATTCTAGGTATTCTGGAGGTCAGCTTTGGCCGTTGAATAAAAGAAACCACAAGTACCAATAAAACCCTAAAAAATATTATAATTACTTTAATCGGTTTTTTATGTATTGTTCACCCCTCACGGGGTGTGCGCCGATCCCGACGGCAAGTGCAATGCCGGGACGACGCTGTCCGGCGAGAAGCAAGCTTCTACAAACCGAACCATTTCCAAAAATATATTAATCTCGTTGTACACAATAGTGTACGTATCGGAGATTAAGCCGATAAGAACTGTTAACGTTTATTAGCAAATTCTCGGCCCGAGGGCCGGATAATGCGGCAGTAAAACAATCTCGAAAGAATACACGAAATGACACGCAGGTCATTTAAATTAGGGGCTTACAACATATTCAGGGAGAAATTGTGAGAATCTATGTATCACAAGTGGATGGGAGATTCGAGAGGGGGCACGAGAAATTTACATTTTAAAAGATAACTAGCAAATGGATATCGCTTCTTTTATGCTTGGTATTGGCGGTGGGCGGTGATGTGCTCGACGTAGACATCTCTTGACCACTTCAGCGCATCGGCGACCATCAGCTTCTTCATCAGCGCGGCGTACTTGACGGAGACGGCGAGTCGGCGCAGCACGTTGTCGTTTTCTTGGTCCCATCCGCCGAGTGGCCCGACGATGAAGGCGTCCAGGAACGTGTCGTAGCCATCCGCGTTGAACTTGTTGAAGATGTCGGCGTACTTGCGGAGCTTCTCGGCACGTGCTGCAGCGAAGACGCTCAGGTCGTGGTTCTCGAACGGCATGGTCACGTCCACGATCGTCACACGCTTCTTCACATGGTCGACGAGGGCGAGATCGGGACGTAGTTGACCATCAGTGCCGGGGATCTTGACATTGACATATTTCGTGGTGGTCGCGGGCAGCTTGATGGCGTTGACGAGGCGGTCGAGGACGGCGTTGTGGCGCAGGGTGATGGCGTGGGCGTGAGCAGGGCAATGACACAGAACGTGGGCGACACTCTCGAGTTGGTAGCCACATCTTCGGCAGCGCTTGTCTTTCTGATCACGGGCACGGTTGCAGCCGTTTAGTGGAACGACGTCGAGTCTTGCACGGTGAACGAAGCGCCAATCCGCAAAGCGGATGTAGCGTCCATCACGCAGGAAGTAGTTGGAGACGGGCTGGTGGGCGGTGATGTTGTAGACCTTGCCCTGGCTCTTCTTGGCGGTGAGGTGAACGAGCTGAGCTTGATGGACGGCGCGCTTGAGCATCCTTTCACACGTCTTCTTGGTGACGCCACATCCGAGCACGAGCAGTTGAATCTTGTCGTTGTTCCACGTCCACTTCACATCGAGCTTGTCGGTCTTGACGAGGTGGCCGGTCGCTTGTCGCACTCTTGTCCACATGTTGCGGGTGTCGGCGTAGTACGTCTCGAAGGCACCGTCAAGCTTCTGGTTCAGGTAGTCGGCCACTTCGGAGTCGGTTGGCGCACGCTTGATCTTCTTCTGTACAGCCGTACGGAGCAGCTGAGCAGTCATTGGGCCGAGATCAGTCGACTCCAACAACTGGACAGCATGCACCAGCTGCATCACATCGGCGAGGGTCTTCGTCTGGATGAGGCCGAGGCCTCCCATGTTGTGCGGCAGGTAGACGACTTCGGGGCTAGCTTGACTCGGGAGGCTCATCCACGACTTGGCGAACTTCTTCAACTTCTTGTCGAACGGGATGAGGTGCTTCTTCTTCTCGACGTGGCCATTCTTCAGATGGAAGGCGATGCAAGGCAGGATGAAGGTGTTGACGGCATCCGCTTTCTGCCAAGGGGCGAGTAGCGAAGAATGGATTTTGTCGAGGCACTGGTGCATCTTCGTGATGGTCTTGTCTGCAGAAGAGCCTTGGTAGTAGCCGGTGGGCACGCCGAGATGTTCGTAGTGGTCGTTGGAGTCGAGCGTCACCATCCTGGATCCTTGAACCTTGTACTCGATCGGCATGGTGGTGTGCTTGTTGGAGTTGATGACGAGGCTGGCACACTTTTTGCTGTTGAACACGAGACCGAGCCATGTAGAGACTTCGGATACGGTCTTGAGCACGGCATGAAGGTCGTCGGGGTCCTTGGTCACGATGGCCAGGTCGTCAGCATAGGCGAGCACGGACACCATCCTGTCATTGATCACGAAGCCAGCATCCATGTTGATGACGGCACGGATGACGGGCTCGAGGGCGAGGTTGAACACGATCGGCGAGAGTGGACAGCCCTGCTTGACACCCGCTTGAATGTTGATGGCCGGAGTCAGACCAGTAGAGCTTCGGACGCATGTTGTGGCACCTTCGTAGAGACGACGAATTTCTTCGATCGCCTCCACGGAAAGGCCAGCGTATTTGAGGCATCGGAAGAGCGAGGCATGCGGGACGGAGCCGAACGCGTTGGAGAGGTCGAGCCAGGCAATGGCGCACTTGCTGTCGATCAGGGATGGCCATTTCGGGACCCGGGTCAGACCCGGACCCCGACCCGGACCCGGACCGGACCCGGACCCCCCATTTCGGGGGTCCGGGTCGGGTCCGGGGTCCGGGTCCGGGTCTTTTGAAAATGACCCGGACCCCCGAGCGTATCTTCGGAAGTAAATGCAAAACGTAAATTATTCAAATACTACATTGTTGTTTCGAGATATCTATAAGTTTTGGTGAAGATCAATACTTCATATTCAGTTATTAACACTTTAATACGTTCTACAATTCAGTTTTCGATAGTAAATTGATCGGGTTAGACCCTCGAGATCATTTAACCATCGTAAAGGGAGTACTTTTCAAGTATAGCATAGAAAAATTTGCATTTCGAGCCAGTCTTGTATTTCCGGTGCAGAATAAACTGGGGGGGTCCGGCTCACTTTCAAAAGATCCGGACCGGGACCCCGACCCGGACCCGGACCCCCATTCCGGGGGTCCGGGTCCGGGTCAAGACCCCGGGTCCAAATTGGGGTCCGGGTCCGGGGTCCGGGTCCTTTCGTGACCAACCCTGCTGTCGATCCTTGTGTCGCGACGGGTCTCGACGATCACGGACTGGAGGAGGAAGTTGTGCTCTGTGCACCCGTCGACCGGCATGAAGCCCTTCTGCTCGTTGGAGATGCGGTTGTGAAGGCGGGCCCATCTGCCGAGACGGCGAGCCATCACGGACGCGTACAGTTTGGCGACGGTGTTTGAGAGTGAGATGGGCCTCCAGTTCGAGACGTCATCCTTCGGACCTTTTTTGTGCACCAAGATGGTGTTCGAGCCGTTCCAGGAGCTTGGGATGTACTTGAGGCGGCGGACGGCATTCATGTAGGCGGCGAGGACCTTGGCACCCGGGTCGAACAGCTTCCAGATGGCGTATCGGACACCGTCGGGGCCAGAGGCTGTGTTCTTGACGTGCACGAGGCGGTCCCAGATCTCGGCGGCCGTGTAGTCGTCGGTGAACGGGTTGTCGGCACCGTCGGGGACGTCTTGGTCATGTCGTGGCACAGAACGTGGTAGTCGCGCTTGATCCGGCACATCTGTCTTGGTGAACACTTTGGAGAAGTGTCTGTGTAGATCATCGCAAGGGATTTCGCAGTATGGCGAGGATTCCTCGGTGATTTCCTTGAAGGCCCTGGGTCGAGAACGCCGATAGAGCTTCTGGATGCGGGCGGCGGCTTTGGGACAGTACCGAGCTTGGTCGTGACGACGCCGGCGGGTGCTGGGAGATGTTGGAGCACGATGTGGAGCACGAGGGGGCGGCTTGCGAGGTGGAGGCTTGTCCCGGATCATGTGCTTGTCTTTGATGGCCTTGATCACGTCGTCGGCCAGTCGTTCCAGGTTGGTGTGGTCGGCCACGTCGTTGAACCGTTGAACCCAACCGTCTTGTGTGATGTCCTTCAGGGGTACGATTTGATGAGGAGCATCGGGTGACGGAGGACGGCTTTGTGGCGGGCTTGCGACTTGAGCACGGGCAGGGCGACGCACTGTGTTGACGGGCGTGACGAAAGTCTCAGACTCGCTATCACTGGAACGCACCCTTGGACTCACAGGCTGGGGGGACCCAGGTCTGATCCGCCGTGGGTTATTCCGAGCGAAAACGGGCTGGACGGGTGGTGGTGGCTGCGTGGCGCGAGGTCTCCGTGGTGCACGTGGAGCGGGAGCAGGAGCACCGGTGTTGCATCTGGCGGTGTTTTGTTGATGAGCCTTGGTCGCCTTGACGGTGTCGAACTTGGCACGACATATCGCACATCGAAACTTGACGGCGAGGTTGTGGATGGACTTCAGATGTCGGGTCAGTCCGCCTTGCACCTTGTACGACGGGCCGGTGGCGCACAGTCGGCACACGTATGTGTCGGTAGGCGTGGCGATGAAGTAGTAGTCGGGCTCGTCGCGACACGTGTAGTCGTCCTCCTCGTCCTGGTCTTCCGGAGCTCCGTCACGGCCCCCGTCCGAGTCGACCTCCGAGGAGGACGAGTCGACGGGCGGCACGTACACGTCGCCATCCGGAATCCGCAGGCTGTCGTCGTCCTCGTCGTCGTCGTCTTGGGCCATCTTGATTGGCGTGTGGGTGGACGAGAAGCTTATCGAGTGGTCCAACTAGCCCGGTAGTCTTTCTCAAATGAACACCAAAGGCGATAAACCAATGAATATCCAAGTGAGGTCTTCTCGTACAGATCAAATGTATAGTGTACGTATCGGAGATTAAGCCGATAAGAACATAAACTACAAATTGATCTAAGCCAGGGGCCAGAAGCGATGTTTTTGAAAAAACAAATTCTAGGTATTCTGGAGGTCAGCTTTGGCCGTTGAATAAAAGAAACCACAAGTACCAATAAAACCCTAAAAAATATTATAATTACTTTAATCGGTTTTTTATGTATTGTTCACCCCTCACGGGGTGTGCGCCGATCCCGACGGCAAGTGCAATGCCGGGACGACGCTGTCCGGCGAGAAGCAAGCTTCTACAAACCGAACCATTTCCAAAAATATATTAATCTCGTTGTACACAATAGTGTACGTATCGGAGATTAAGCCGATAAGAACTGTACTACACAATTGATCTTAGCCAGGGGCCAGAAGCGATGTCGTTGAAGCGACGGGCGAGCCTTTGTGGTGTGGAGGTGGGCCAGGTGGGTGGCAAGTCAGAGCGCGGGCGGGGAACATGCAGAGTTCAAATGGATATCGGGTAATGGTGTGATTGTAATAGGTATTTCTAGACTTTTACAAAAAAATAGGTTGCTGCTTTGATAAACCTCGTCTTCCCCCCCGATAAGGCAAAAGTACCCCGCAACTTTCAAGTTTTAAAAAGTTATTATTTTTTATAACATCGTTTAAAAACTCCCTAGAGCACGATAGGCACGACAACCCAGCAAAAAAACAAATCCAATCTTTGGCTGTTCACCGCCTGAAGCTTGCCCATTTCCAGGATGGGCCCTCGACCGCCCACGATAAACAAGACGCGCCGCTTTTGCACGAATTCCACTTATTTCAAGGGCACTTGTGGGGCCACGCGTTAATCTTTGGACGTTTCCGCCGATTTTTGGCAAAGTACACGTTCGGTTCCGGACTTGGTACTGGACTGTTAGCGGGGGGAGGGTTTGGCAGCGGGGCGGGGAAATCAATATTTTTACGTATACACCCACCAACCTGTTAATGATCGATAGTGCATTTTTGCATCGTTTTCGTGGTTTTTGTGATTGCTAAACAATGTTCAAAATTTTCACCTTTTTGATCATTTCCATACCTTTTTGAGGAAGAAACCCTAAATTTTCTCAAATATTCTCAGGTTTTAGGGTTTTTTTTCCATCTAAAAACGGTGTAAAATGCTATAAAACTGGTTTGTATTTTGTTATGCCCCCGTACAGGATTACTGGGAAAAATTTGCCCCTTGCGAAACCACCCCCCAGTATGAGACCAGTACCCCGCTTTTTGCGTGTAAATCACTGAAAACCCGGTTCTTTCGCATTATCCGGGGGGGGGCGTATCACATAGAGACAGAGCGAGAGAGAGAGAGAGAGAGAGAGAGAGAGAGAGCACAAAATCTATTGCGAAACATTTATTGAGCAAGAAACAAAGAGGAAAACGCTGAATGAGACTCGTTGAACGAGATCAATTGAGAGGTTGTATGCCGGGGGCGGTGATGTGGCCGGAAGGGGGCATCCGCTTCTACTGCACCTTCTTCATCACCGAGCCGCTCGTGGCCACCTGGGCGGCGCTGCTCTGAAACAGGAAAAATAAAAATCTATACACTATCGCACTCAAGCTTTTCAAAAACCTGGTCAATTTTCGAATAAAAAAGGCAAAAATTTGGTAAGGAAAGTCTAGGAAACCCAGTCTAGGAAACGACATATCACATACCTCGAGGGCAGCCTCGTTGATGGCGCGGACGATCGGCGGTGGCGGCTTTGTCTAAAAAAAAAGCGATTTTCCGCTTTCCGAATAAAGATATACCTGCAGTGTCGCATCCCACAGCACGCAAAAGTTCTTCTCGAGCTGGTCCACCAGGGCGGTCAGCTACAAAAGTGGCAATTTTGATAGGAGTATAGTACTAGTTATAAAAGACTTAAATCCAAGCCTAAATCCAAGCCGAAGCCTAAGCCTAAGCCAAGCCAAAGCCTAAGCTTAAACCTAAGCGCAAGCCAAGGTCTAACCTAAGCCCAAGCCTAAGCAAAGCACAAGCCAATGCCTAAGCTCAAGCCTAAACCTAGGCCTAGGTCAATCCGAGGTCCAAGCCTAATACTAGGCCTAAGCCAAGCCTATGCATAAGCCGAAGCCAAGCCTAACTTAAGCCTAAGCCAGAGCCAAAGCCTGTCGCCAAGTCCCCATTATGAAATAGGAGCCAATATGCAGCTTTTAACGCCTTTTCAAGTATAAAGAGGTCATAAAAAGATCGTTTCAGGGTAAGTGTGTATTTAGGTGTAAGCTAGTTCTATAGGGGTGGTAAAGTATAACAAAATGCTCCCCAGAGCAAGACAAACATTTTGGTATACTTTACACACCGGTAGGTGAACAGGCAGCAGAGATCCAAAAACTGGGGTCTGCACCAGCCCCAGCTAATAGCAGACATTTTACGTGAAAAGTCAACAAACCCTCTTCAGCGGCCCCATGTAGAGCATCAGCAAGATGATGAGCAGCGGGATCAGCAGCAGATTGTTGCCGACCAGCATCAGCGGGCTCCGCTCGTCCGCAGCGACCTTCGCGAAGTCGGTGCAATTCACCTGGGGAGGGGCGGCCATTTGCGGGCTGGTTGTATTGGAAATGGGCTATTTTTGCCGATGGACCGGCGCCTTGGTGAAGTTCCGGATTCAAAACAAAAGATTCTATAATTTATTTATCATAGCCTCTTATCGAAATTGCAGTAAATGTAAATTTAGAGTTTGAAAAACGCGTCTTGGTGGAATCGTGGTATTAGCGCGGGATTAGCGCGTAAATTTTTTTGCCTGTGATTTTCTATGGCCAATCGTATAATAAAACTGAAAACCATTTTATAGACGTTTACAGGGCTTTTTTAGGTATGAAAAGCTCAAAAAAACGATGTAAACTTAGGAATCTTTTGACTTTTTGCCATAAATGTATGAAAAAAATCGCCAACAATGAAAGGTTTCGAAATTTCACGCTTTTAAGAAGATTTTTATCAATTCCTAACATTCGTCAACTACTAAAAACAAAAAAACATTATTGATTACAAAAGCTACGATGGGCTGCAAATAAAAATTGTTCCCGCTCGGTAAACCCCCCCTCCCCCGCTAACAATCCAGTACCAAAGATCGTCACTACCGAAGCTTCGAAGAGCCTTTTCTGCCAGAACAACTATTTGCAAATTTTTTTCGCTCAACTTTTAGTCGAAGCGAATTCTTGGACTTCAAAAACAGGGCCAATTGTAGGGTCAAATATCTATTTTACCGGCTCGGTCCAACTCCTTAAGATTAAGTTTTTCCTTTGGCAATTCATATAAGTAGTCCGGTAGTCCGGTAGTCCGGTAGTCCGGTAGTCCGGTAGTCCGGTAGTCCGCTATGCGGGTGAATTAGCTTTAAATAAACTTTATGTATTAAATCATTTAAAATTAAACTGTTTATTATTATAATACACCTTAATTAGTGTTTTAACGTATCAGGAGGTACTTTATTGTGTAATCTCGCTTGCAGAGGGCCTGAAACTCGTATATCGATGCCTTATTGCTCATTTTGCCTTTTTGTTCATACTTTAATACATTTAGTGAGCTGTGATTGCAGTAATATCCGATTCTATCAGGTGTTCGCTTTTCAGCTCTGAAAAATAGGATTCAGGGTTTTATTCCAAGTCGGCAGCAGCGAATCTTCCGGAGGCATCGTGGCTATTAGGCGAGGGCGCAAGCTTCTTGATTAAGACCAGAAATCAAATAGTTTTATCGTATGAAACGTTTCATTAAGAAAGCAATCATACATTGGCTCGTTATCACAATACCAGATGGTTACAGTCGCTTCGCGACTGCAACCATCTGGCCTTCGGGCTACCCTACATGTCCCACTCCACCACATCCTTTCCCACCTCCATCAATACCCCCGATAGCCGAAATCCCGTTCAAAAACTACCTAAATACCTTCCCGATAGCTTCAGATACCCCCCATGGCTGAAATCCCCTTCAAAAACTACCTAAATACCTCCCTGATGGCTTTAGATACCTCCCCTAGCCGAAATCCTTTTAAAAAACGAAAATAACGACCGACCGGATGGAATGAGAGAAAAAAAGAAATGAAATCCCCCGTGAAAATTTTCATCCACGAAACGCGCGCGACCTGGCTCACTATGTCCAAAATCACCCCAACCTCCGTCCCCCACCCCTTTTACTAAGGAAAAAACTTTCAAAGTTAATTTTAATAATTTAAACTAAAAGTTTTTCATAATTTTTTTATCAGTTTGGGGGTTTCTGACGGCGCTCTATCCGAATCCGAAGAGAGCTAAGCTCTAGCTCCTTTCCCCTTCGAGTTGAATCTGGGACACGACAGACGGACGGACGGACGCGTCAAGAAAATTATTATAGTTGATTTTTGAGGCTTTTACTGCCCGTTTGTAAGTTCCATATGTCAGAGATGTTTCTAACACGTTGATTCTAGAAAGTAACCTAACCCTAAGCTAAGCGCATGCACTTAACTGCAAAAAAGCAGTTTGCGAAAGTTTTAGGTCCGTGGAAAAGTCCGTGGAAAGGTTTGAGCTTTGCTCAAACCAAGTCTGAGCTTAATTTAAGCGAAATTATGCGCGGTCGCAAGCTAGGCTTTATGTAACTGCGTTTCAAGCCCTAGAGGAATTTAAATTTAGAATAAGCTAACCTTGGGCTTAACTATTTGTTTAGGTCTAAGCAAAATATAATTACGCATTGGTCGAGAACAGTTAAAGACAAGCCGAAACCGTAAGTCTCTGGAAAAGCGAAGCTCAGCCTAATCCTAGGCTTAGCTTCTACTAACGAGCCTAAGCTAAGCCTTAAATTACCCCATTTCGACCTCGTAAGGCAACTTAAAGCTCAGGATAAGCTTGTCTTGAGCTTAACATTAAGCCTAAACCTAAGCTGGGCATAGTTGAAGCTAAGTTAAGCCTAGACTTAAACCTAAAACCAAATGGCCCTTAGACCGTGCGCCTTGTAGATTGTTACTATCAACTCCACACTGCCCTTCATACTAGAATATACTTTTTCTTCAGCTCGCCGACTGAAAATACGCTAAAATGAACTAGCACCGCATATCTGCTGCATCAAGTATTTTCTCCTTTAAGTGAGTACCAAAATTACTGAATACGAAACAGTGTAACCCCAGGATCAAATAAATATAATAAAGCAAAAACCTGAAAGATACGGGGAGAACGAACTATTGGTAGATAAGGCTCCAAATAAGAAGAACGCGGTGGTAGTACAGCAATCAATATCCTACTAAGATGCTCAATAGGCTTTAAATAAAGTATTTTCGTTACTATATGTATTAAAGTAAGAACAAAAAGGCAAAATGAGCAATAAAGCATCGATATACGAGTTTCAGGACCTCTGCAAGCGAGATTACACAATAAAGTACATCCTGATACGTTAAAATACTAATTAAGGTGTATTATAATAATAAACAGTTTAATTTTAAATGATTTAATACATAAAGTTTATTTAAAGCTAATTCACCCGCATAGCGGACTACCGGACTACCGGACTACCGGACTACCGGACTACCGGACTACCGGACTACCGGACTACTTATATGAATTGCCTTTCCTTTTTCCATTTTTCGTCGATTTTGAGGCCTTTTGGCTTCACTTTTTGGGCCCAAATCAGCTGATTTTACACAAGGTTGGGCAACTGGAGGCCCTTTCAAAATCGAGTACAACACGCTACTTTCTACGCCTCACCCGGTGCCCTCATAGGGGAAAATTAGCGAAGACCGACGAATTTTTCCCAAAAAATCAAGCCGACCGATATTTGTTTGATTTTATTAGACTTTGAAAGTTAATACAAAGCTTTTTGAAAATTAATTGGCGTGAGAAAAGCTTTAATCTTCTCTGAGAGCTATACTCTGTTTTGAATTTTTGCTGATTTCCAACCCGGCCCCTCAAATCGATATATTTACTTCTTTATGTTTGTAAGCCGCCTAATGAAAGCCTTGTCTACCGATATGCAAAAGGGTACGCGGAAGGATGGGCGGAGCCAGTTTGGCTCTCTCTCTCTATATAACGCGCGACCCCTAAGGTCGTGCGGGTCCATTCTCCTCCCTTCCTTTCCCCGCCCCAGCATGTCGGCTGCCATAAGTGCGCCCACTTATTCTATTTTATGATTAATGTATGGCCCCTTAATAAAGGCCCTATTAAACTAAATATCGTCCCGGGCGGAGTATGCAATCCAGGTTGGTAAATTCACATGGACCTCAAGTTCGGATAGGCCAGGGTAAACTCTGTTGGTAGCTGGTCGTAGGAATTCAAATATAATACAGGAGGTTCACTAGCCTTTAATAACCCAGTCAAATACCGCTACACGTTAAGAAACAGACCTCACTAGCCCTGAGAGAGACAGACATAACAAGCGAAATAACCTTTCGTTTACATGGAGGTCCCTACCTCAGAATTCAGGCACCAACTGATTTTATCCTGGAGATTAGCTTAATTAGAAAGTAGAGAATCACTCCAATCTCACCCCCATACTTTCTAATTGCCACCTGAATTTTTGTGGTTTACCAACCGCTAGGTCAACCCTGCGCTTATAGGGGAAACGCCGTTTTCTGGCCAGAAAATCCGAAATTGGTCATTAGACCGAACTCAATTGAATAAGGATGGTAGAAATAATAATAATACGAGCGCGGGGGTAGCAAATATTAATAAAGAGCGAGCGGATAGGAAAAATAAAGTGCCTAACCTGGGCCCAAGGTGAAGCCACGGCGTTCTAACTTTCGCATCCCCGATTAATATTATTCGCTTATCGGATAATACCGACTCGTCTCAAGACCTAGTAATGCAACGAGTATTTATTATATCTTTTATTTAATTACTAGCCTAATTTTTTTTTTATTTTCAAAATATTCCCCATAATTTTGTCAAACCTTAATTAAACCTATAAGAAGTACCATTGAGCACAAATGAAATAAGACTTCAAGATAAGTTAGGAGCGTTTTTGGAAAATCGCTAAATTTTCATTTAATTTTATTTAACTCAATTTTGATCAATCAAATGCTCTGGTTTATTTTGTTGCATTTTCATATCACTGTAAGCGCGTCAAGCACACATTAAAAAAAAAAATTGTAAAAGCAACTAATTTTACTCAATTAAATTCAAGTAATTACCTATTATCCAATATCTAACTCAAAATTATACCCAGTATAATGAGAATTCTAGAACGGTGAGTCTGCAGCAAGCCCGACTAGTGTTCTTACTGTGGTTATTTCTATATTTTAGTAACAGTTTTATTCCACGCAATGGCGAATCCGTAAACAATTTTGACCTCGTACCATGGTGTGCATCTCCCCAAGCCGCCAGCCAACTGGCGCGAGCCGCGAGCAATTCCCCTCCATCCTTTTCGCCCGAGGGTATCGCAAGAGAACCCCGGGGCACCAGCGTCAACAATGGTGCACCCCGTAAACAACCCCCCAACCCAGGCCCTTTGCCAATCGTCAACAATATCTAGGAAGTGGTACTAGGGACTAGAAATAAAACATTAATTAAATCAAATTGCAAAATTGTCAAAACATAACATAACTTTAAAATTAGGACTAAAGTAGATAAAATTAAATCTGAATTTTTAAACTTTCTTATTCCCATTTTTCTTAATATTTTCATTTAAAAGTTTTAAAAAAAAAAATTTTGGTTTAATCCTATTTGGCTCTTAAAAGAACCTTACTAGATTTTTTTTAAATCAACTGTATATTTCATGCAGTCATTAAACCCAGTTTCACAATTTTCGATTTTCGCTCTCATTTTTGCAAAAAGACTAGAAAAGTCAACAAAATTGCAGACAAAATCAACAAAGCACATACCAAAAGAAGAAAAAAAGAAGGCAAAAGTAACAAGAGAAAAAAAAGAAGCAAGAAGCAAGCAAGGAGAACAGGCTACAAAACAATAGCCTGGAGGCTACGCAGCCTACCCTGAACCAAAGATGACTGATTGGGCATTGAGTCAAATCGAGCCCATCACTGGGGATTTGAGCCGCTGCCTATTTGATGCGGTAAATGAATTTCTTGAAGCTTGTGACGGCTTCAACTTGCGACAGGACATAGATGTCATTCGCCACTTTCCCCTAGTTATAAGAGGAGGAGCGCGAAGTACGTGGGAGGCCATGCCAGCCGCAGAAAAAGAAGGCCCAGTCGTTGAAGTCTTACGACGGTGGGCACTGCGAATCATCGCCAGTCCTGGTCGGCAAGAACTTGCAAGAGGAGCCTTAGAAAAGTTAAGGCTCGAGAAAACTAGAGATCCAAAGCTTCTCTTTGAGAAAATCAAGATCCTCAAAGAAGCTACCGGAGCTGGGCTAGGTGATGAGCGACCGGCGAAGAGAAAGCTACTCTCGCTTCTCCCGCGCAACATACGCAGGAGTCTGAGAAGTGCTCAAATCACCGAACACACCGGCCTGTTGGAATTTTTACACGCCATTGAGACAGAAATGGCGTATGAAGAAGATGGCGAGACAACCAACGCCATCGCTAATGAAAACCTCCAAGAAATCACGGAGAGACTCGAAGCGTTAGAAACCGAGGATCAAGAATACAACGACGCGGACTATGGCCACGAGAACCCTGATTACGGAGAGGAGCCCGCAGGTCCTGAAGAAGAGGCCGCGGACGTTTACGAAGAGGAAACCGAAGGCCAGCAAGAAGAGTCCGAAGGTTTCCAAGAAGAAGAAAGCGGACACTACGGTGGAGGCCGAAGAAATCGTCGAGCCCGAAACCGTTGGTGGAACCAATGGAACCCATTACATTGGGGATGGTATGAAGAACAATACTATGTTCCACCGTACATGCAACAACAGTACGGACCGCAATACGGACCACAACAATACGCGCCACCCGAGCACATGCAACAACAGCAATTTGCACATCAGGATCAGATGCAATTTTTAAATTCGCTGAGCTCGGATATAGTCTATGTCGAAGAAGCGCCCAGAACCAGCAATACGAGCATGTCCCCAACGGTGTACCCGTTCATGATTGCCATGTTGTTGGCATCCGCTATGCTTCCTGTGGGAGAGGCCATGTCGGAGCGGAGAGATTGCCGTTTGGTTGGACCTATGAGCCTCGTCAAGCTGACGAACCCGAACCGATGGCAGAACAACCGCCAAGGTGTATGGAATCTACGCATTTCCCTCAAGAAGGAACAAATCCAAGACGGGAGTGCATGGAATATTGTCGGAGAAAGAAAAGAAATTGGCCCGAAAAACTATTTTGAACTGGTGGGAAGCTCCAAAGCCGAAATGAATGCACCCGGAGAGATGAAACCCGGTAGATGCAAAATTACCGTCGAGCAAGGAAAAAGACTCGAGAGGACAAGAAACGGCATATGGAAAACGGAAAAACCGGTAGAATCGAGACAGCCAAAAATCGACCCGACAAAAATAACATCTAACGAGAATTTCGCCAGAATCGAATCACTGGCAGAAGTTATTGAAAAGCTGGATCGTAGCCAAAAGAAATCTGAAAACGAGAAGAGCGGACTGCTAGTCTTGCTCATAATTTGGATGTGTTGGCCGTATCTGAAGCTATTTACAAGACATAACGCACCAAAGAAATCAAGTCGCGTTTTACACCCGAGAAGACACAGAACAACTGAACAAGATCTAAATTCTGAATGGCTAGGAATTAGCCACAAGGTGAATGCGATATACAGAGAATGTTATCGCTCACTGCTCAGAAAGCTGGAAGTTCAAGGAAAATCGAAGACAGGTCCGAAAGCAACAGCAAGATCAGCTAACGGAACAGCTCTTGAATGCAAAGGAGAAGTTATTTGCATGTCTACAACCGGCAAAACTTCTACCAACGTCGCTTCGCAAGTTGCAAAGGACGAAGATCACCTGACACCTGTACTCTTGGGAGCAGATGTGCTACTAAGATGTACAAGGCAGAACCTTCCAATTAGTCTAGACCTCGCGAGGAAAACTGTCTGGATTGGGAAAACCTGGCTCGAAGAAGCCGAACCTACCCATCCGACGCCCGACGCAACCCCGATCAATAGGAAAGGAGGCGATGATAATGCGCAAATCAACGACCTCCGAGATCGAGAGGAGCTGAACCCGGCGACGGTCGTACCAATGGAAGAAATGGACGTAGAGATGGAAGAAGCGTTGAATGAAGGTGAAGTATCAGATGAAGAAGACAGAGAGGATCATGTTCAACAGACTGAACGTCGTGAAGCAGAAGAAGAAGCAGAAAAAGAACATGGTGTAGCAGATGGAAACGCTGATGATGTAGCGGAAGAAGAAGACCATGGTGTAGCAGAGAAAGCAGAAGCTAAAATAGATGAAGAAAAGTACCGGAACGACGGAAAGTTCCATCACGAAGAAGAAAAACCAGCTCAGAGACGACCATATCAGCAAGAAAAACGCGGAACCGATGAAAAATGTGATCGTGACGAAGAAAAACAAGTACTACCCGAAGATGATGAGAATTCTGATGATGAAGAAGAAGAAGCAGAAGAAGAGAAAGAAAAACTAGCTCATAAAGCTAAGAAATGGCTCGAGAAGGATGATGGAGAAGTCCGGAAGAAGATTGATGTCGGCCCCGTAAACTGGAAGTTCGGGACGAACTTCTTTGGACGAATGGGGATGTAAGCCGCCTAATGAAAGCCTTGTCTACCGATATGCAAAAGGGTACGCGGAAGGATGGGCGGAGCCAGTTTGGCTCTCTCTCTCTATATAACGCGCGACCCCTAAGGTCGTGCGGGTCCATTCTCCTCCCTTCCTTTCCCCGCCCCAGCATGTCGGCTGCCATAAGTGCGCCCACTTATTCTATTTTATGATTAATGTATGGCCCCTTAATAAAGGCCCTATTAAACTAAATATCGTCCCGGGCGGAGTATGCAATCCAGGTTGGTAAATTCACATGGACCTCAAGTTCGGATAGGCCAGGGTAAACTCTGTTGGTAGCTGGTCGTAGGAATTCAAATATAATACAGGAGGTTCACTAGCCTTTAATAACCCAGTCAAATACCGCTACACGTTAAGAAACAGACCTCACTAGCCCTGAGAGAGACAGACATAACAAGCGAAATAACCTTTCGTTTACATGTTATAAAACTAATAATAAGCTTTTCTAAAACCTTTAACGTTTAAAACCTATAAGCCCTTGTTAGAGAACTATCCTATGCATCACGTTTTTCATCTTTCGGACCCCCTGGTGATACATCGATACTTTTCTTTTTCAGGACTTGGGCAAAATGACGTCCCAGTACAACTTCAAACGGATCACCGTTGTCCCGACAGCGGCGGTAAATAATTTAAGCAAAGCTCGACCACGCTCGTTTAGGAACTGAAAGAAGTTGTTCTGTCCAAGACGCAAAGAAAGACGCCGACAGTCGTCCATCGCCAGTATTCGATTGGTCGGATACGCGCTTTTTATGCCAGGTTTTGATGGTTTGATCGTTTTCATCAGCTTTTTTTTTAGGAAAATCAAATTCCTCCAGCAGACGCTCCACGACAAGCTCACACAGATCATCAATGAGTTTCCGAAACTAGAGGTGCTGCTGCTTTGGATGAAATTATAAATTTTGATCTAGGAAGTACATCCCTTCTACTCGGATCTCATGAACATTCTCTACGATCGTGACCATTACAAGATCGCGCTCGGCCAGATGAACACTGCCAGACACTTGATCGATGGGTTTGTGATTTTTTTCAAAGCTTTTGATTATTTTTTAGCATTGCACGCGAATATGTGCGTCTGATGAAGTATGGTGACTCGCTGTACCGTTGCAAAATGTTGAAACGCGCCGCTCTCGGTCGCATGGTAAAACTGTTGCGTCGCCAGAAGAGTTCTTTCGAGTACCTGGAGCAGGTTTGGGCCCCTTATCAATGGGTCTACGATGCGCTTTAGGTCCGCCAGCATCTTTCGCGTCTCCCAAGCATCGACCCCGGGGCGAGGACCCTGATTCTTTGCGGCTTCCCGAACGTCGGAAAGTCTTCTTTCATCAACAACGTGAGTTTTGTGAAAATTCAGAATTATTTATTTTGGCAATGCATTTTTAACGTATACTTTTCTAGGTCACTCGCGCTGATGTCGAAGTCCAGCCGTACGCCTTCACCACCAAGGCCCTCTACGTCGGTCACTTGGATTACAAGTTCCTCCGCTGGCAGGTAGGGGAATATAAAGTTTGCCTAACTTCTTCAATAGGTCATTGACACGCCCGGTATCCTGGACCACCCACTCGAGGACCGCAACACCATCGAAATGCAAGCCGTCACCGCGCTCGCCCATTTGAAGGCCGCCGTCCTGTTCGTCATGGACGTGTCCGAGCAGTGCGATCGCAGCATCGAAGAACAGGTGAATAATGCCATTACCTTGCTATCTAATTTTTAAATTTCAGATCAGCCTCTTCGAATCGATCAAGCCGCTCTTCGTCAACAAGCCAGTGCTCATTGGTCTCAACAAGGTCGATGTTCGTCGACGCTCCGATCTGCCACCGGAAAAGGAGGAGCTGCTCAAAAAGCTAGAGGCCGACAACATCCCACTCATCGAAATGAGCACGATCACAAAGGAGGGCGTGTTGGGGCTTCGTGATGCGGTATATTTCTTTTTTCGGGCAATATTAATGATCTTCAGGCCTGTGATCAACTTCTCGTGCAGCGTGTCGAGCAGAAACTGCAGGCCAAGAAGCACGTTTTGGGTGATGGGGTGCTGTCGAAGATTTTCGTGGCTTACCCGACTCCTCGGGACGATAGGGTATTCTGGCTAGACACTTTTTAATATGATTTTTTTGTTATTAGCATGCTTTAGCCATAATTTAATTTCTATCATTACATTTCTTTGTTAGGTCCGCGCCGCCTTCATCCCAGAATCCGCTGCCAAGAAGCGCATCAACACCCGCAGCGGCACGACTCGCGACGTCATCGCGGAGCATCGCGACGAGCGCACGAGAAAGCTCGAGCGTGAAATCGAATTGGAAATGGATGATGAGTAAGTTCCGTTTTATCTATCCAATAATCTGATTTTTTTTAGTTATATCCTTGACCTCAAGAAGCACTACATGCTGAGGAACGACGACGAGAAGTACGACATCATTCCTGAAGTCTGGGAGGGGCACAACATTTCCGACTTTGTCGACGTGGACATCGAAAAGGTATAAAACTTTTTAGTCACGCAAATACCTTCGTGTAGAAACTGGCCTACCTGCTCGAGGAGGAGCGTCGCCTTATCGAGGCTGGAGAATACGAGGACGATCTCGACTCGGACGACGAGGAGACCAAGGATCTGCTCAAGACGGCCACGAAGATCAAGGAGAAGGAGGATATGAGGAAGTGAGTTCTATCTCTTTATTCAAATTCGTCTCTGTTGGTCTATCGACATCCAATCCCTATCTTTAGGCTCGAAAACTGGGAGAAGAAGGTCAACAGTACCGCCCACCACATCTCTCGCTCAATTCACCGCAAACGCGAGCGCACGATGAGCAAGCTGGAGCAAGATTTGGGCGAGCTCGGAATGGAGGTCGCTTTCTTGTGTCGACCGTCTATTTTCTGTTTAGGTGAAGGCAAAGCGCATGAAGAACCTGCAGACCGACTCGCGCAGAACGCCGAGCGCCATGAAGATCAGGGTATGGGATCAAAGGTCTTGACAAAAAACCCATTTTTAGGTCGGAAAATCGCGATCGCTGTCGGCCAACCGCTCCGTGCCGCGACCGGAACAGGGTCTGCCAGAACCAGAGGTATCTGTTACTTTGGCACTTTTGCAAAATATAATGGAGGGGAAGCAAATTTTTTCCTATAAGTCCATATTAGTAGTGTCAAGCTTGTAACCTAATAGCAAGTATTTTGATAGACTTTTTGGTAAAACTGACTATGGGAGTGAGATATACTACAAGCGAAAGAACTTAGAAATTTTGATGAAAACTGTAGAAAAATCGATATTTCTGGATTTTTTAATACGAAATTGGAGAGCTTTTCATTTAGGAATGCTAAAAAAAGCGTACAAATATTCTCTTTGTTTATATTGGTAAGAATTGCATCCTTAGGAAAAAAAGACATTCCCAAAAAGAGCGCGCCTGAAGGGCGGAGCGGGGACGTGTGTTCCCTCTCTTCCCTCTCTGCGCTTCTGTTCGCCTCCCAATGCCTCCCCTCCACCCGCCCATAAGCCCTTTCGGGCGTCCGTCCCCCGTGGCTGAGTGGTCTAGTGGTATGATTCTCGCTTAGGGTGCGAGAGGTCCCGGGTTCAATCCCCGGCTCAGCCCAGATCTTTTGCTTTTTGGGCGCACCTCTAATAATCTTTTGCGGGATGCGTTTGAAAAATGTAAATAGATCTGAATTCTAATTCCTCGCCGACCAACCAATTTTCAGAAGCGCGAGGCTGTCCGCAAGTTGGTCAAGAAGACGCAGCGCCCGATGAACCGGAACGCCAGGAAGGGAGAAGGAGACAGGTACGTTGACCATCTACTTCTTTGTTTGATTCCAGTTTTCCAGGCACATCCCCGACCTCATGCCCAAGCACTTGTTCTCCGGCAAGCGGAAGATGGGCAAGACCGATCGTCGTTAAATTTTTACGTTTACCGTTGCTTGCTGGCCCCTTTGCTGATATTGTTGATTTTTTGTTATTTGAACATTTTACTGTTATGAAATAAACTTTCTGCAAACCGAAAATTTTTCTTTTCATTCACGGCTTTGTGTGAGCCTCGATATTTCTGCATTTTTTAAAACGGTGAATCAATCGACTGCGTTCGCTTGTGCTATGCACCGAAAAATTCATCCCTTGATTAGAAAACTTTTGGAAGTATGGATGACCCGGAGGCGATGTGCTACATCAGCAACCTGAGCGACAAGTGCACGGCCGACCTGATCGAAGAGCTCTTCGTGCAGATGGGACCGGTGAAGAAAGTGGTGTGGAAAGACGAAGCTAGTCACCGCTACGCCCTCGTCGTCTTCAAAGACGTCGAGTCGGTGCTCTTCGCGGTTGAGGCGCTCGATGAGATTCGCCTTTTCGGACAGCCTCTAAGTGTCAAGCCGAAAAACGGGACTGCGCAGTACGAGGTGTGTCTCGCCTTGATTTATGTCGTTTTGGGTCAAAGTGTCGACTAGAAAATACCGGCAAACCATTCATATAATAATCCAAACATTTTCAGAAATACGAGCAATGGAAGCGCACGCAGCCTGCGCGTATCGCCCCGCCAGTCCCACCCCCGCCACCACAAGGCGGTTGGGTCGTGCCACAATCCCGCCACGACAATCATCAGCCCCGGCGCTCTTACGACGATAACCACGGAGGCCATCGGCAAAACTGGGGACAGCGCCAAAGTTGGGGACACCCGCAGTCCGCGCCTCCACATCGTCATCAACAAGGAAACGAACGGATGCGGGATCGTGGCGCACCGCAACGCAACGACGATCGCTGGAAACGCCCGAACCCGTTCAATAACCACCGTCAAAATACCCCGAGTTCGCGGCATCACCAACGATTCGATTGCTGATTCGGGAATTTCTGGTCTCCTTCGCTGCGCTGAAAACAAGCAATTTCACGAGCTTTGCCACCCACCTGTTTCGCACGGATATCCAAACCGCCGGTCCCAGCTACCCGTTGCTTTTGATATGATCTGATCTGCGTTGGCTGTGCCACCTAAAACTATTACCTCCTATTCCCTCCTTATGTCAAAATAACACTTGTTATATAATCAAATGCCCCACTCGTTCTAATTTTTTCAACAGCAATCCTCGTTATTCCCTATATATGTAATTGCGGCGGGCTCGCAAAATTGTTTTCACGTATTTTGTGCGCATTCCTTTCCGAGTCACGTGTATTTCGAGTATCAAGTTTGAACGCTAAATTGAACGCTAAAATTTTCAGGCGCAATGAAGGTGGATGTTGTCAAGAAGAAAAAGGCGCTAAAAGTGGTGGTGCCCATTTCCGCAGACGCTGGTGTTAAAAAGGTAATACTTTCTACAACTGCTTTAATAATAAGTTGCTCTAGAAAAGACCGTGGAGAAACAAGGCACGACGAGAGGCGAAGAAGGAAGCCAAAAAGACGTCAACTGACACCGAGCCCGTCAAAACAGCACCACCCGCAACAGAGGCAGTGACGAAGATCAAGAAATCCAGGTAGTAT
Organism: Mesorhabditis spiculigera; assembly: GCA_958295435.1. NCBI lineage: Eukaryota > Metazoa > Nematoda > Chromadorea > Rhabditida > Rhabditidae > Mesorhabditis > Mesorhabditis spiculigera. The sequence goes on along the minus strand of CATQJA010002702.1, from coordinate 807,159 downwards.
TGGAGTCCGCGTTCTATTTTTATTTAGAAAGGGCCCGAAAAAGCGTGAGAAGCTGAAGAAACTTCACGCCCAGCCCGAGCAAACTGTTGAGGAAAAAGACGCCGCGTTGAAGAAGCTCGAGTCCGGAAGATTTAGTTAAAGCTGACTTTTGTGTTTGAAGCCGCATTTTTTTAGGTATCTCAACGAGCAGCTGTACACAATGTCCGGGTCCGATGCCTACGAGCTGTTCAGCAAAGATCCGGACGCATTCCACGTTTACCACTCCGGATACGCGGAACAGGTCAGACCTCACCTGTCTTTTCTCAATTTCCAATGTAGACGAAAAAGTGGCCAAATCACCCGCTGAAGTACATGATTCAATGGCTCTCGTCAAAGACGCCAGGACTGGTAGTGTTGGATCTTGGCTGCGGGGAGGCGAAGCTCGGATCGGCCGTGGGAGCAAAACACGAGGTTTTTCGTTGCTTTTTTTCAAGCTAATTTTTTCTAGGTCCATTCGTTTGACTTGGTCGCCGTCAACGATAAGGTGACGGCGTGCGACATGGCTAAATTACCTATCGAGGTAAAAATCCTCAGTTTTGAGGCAAAAAATCTGTTTCAGGATGGAACGGCCGACATTGCGATTTTCTGCTTATCTCTGATGGGCACGAATTTGGCGGAATACATCCGAGAAGCGAGAAGATGTTTGAAAGAGAAGTACGCCCCGAAATTGGTCATTTTCTAAAACTCATTTAGTGGTATCCTCAAAATCGCTGAAGTCTCCTCCCGTTTCACGAACACCAAGTTATTCTGCGGAGCCGTTTGTAAACTGGGATTCGACCTAACCGAAAAGGTATAAATTTTAACGCAGTTCTCAAAATTCTTCCTTAGAAACACCTCACCGACTACTTCTCCATGTTCGAATTCGTGAAGACGGGCAAGGTGGAGAGCAAGAAGCCGTTCGGGTTGAAGTTGAAGCCGTGTCTGTACAAAAAGCGGTAGTTTTGTTGAGGGTGTATTTGCAGTTATTGGTTTTGTTATGCCTTGTTTGTTGAATTTTGTACGGGACTAAACTAATAAATTTTACGAATTTCGAGCCGGAATTGCACCGAATCTTCGCTTTACAGGTTTTCAAGCCAGATTCCACTGTCATTAATCTAAAGCGAGCTGCCCTATAGAACTACCATATGCAGCATTACAAGAGATTTCGTCTTTTTCGTGAATCGGGCTAACAATAAGCCATTTAGCTATCCAAAATTGTAGCTGATAATCCAATTAAGTTTTTCGCTCAAAAATCTACCGCAGGTGTCCAAATACCTTTAGAAGGGCGCGGAAAAGAGATCAAACTTTCAGACCCGCCAAATTGCCGTTCGCACAGGGCTCTTTAGCCCAAACAAGCCCCGGCGGCGTTTTTGGTGTGCATGAGAATGCAATTTGCAGCTGCATTCCCCAGACCGCTCCGCTCCCCCACTTGGCACATGTTATGTTATCGGGGACCCCCCGCGTCCTGGTTCCCCACCCTCTTCCGTTTTTGGGTCTCCGAGTAAAGGAGGAGGGTCGATATTGCTATTTGCGGGCGGCCCCTGGGTCGGGTCCATTTTTCATCGAACACGGCAGCCATTTTGGCTTCCGGGCCCTCGACATCATCATCGTCTATATAGGTTGTGCCGGCCTGCCGATTTGGCTCGAGCCACGGCCTTGACTGCCGGTCGTCGCCCCCAGCTGGTCTTTTGCCTTGGTGGGGCGTAATTTTTTAGATTACGCCGCTGTTTATGGTCCCTTGCTCGTTTGGCGTCTCTAAATTGGGCTCGAAAATGTAGTTTTGACCACGGTTTTACTTCCTCAATTGAAAATATCTTTCGACGGTTGCCGTGGCTTAATTTCCTTTCTCGTTTGGCGGATCTAAGTTGAGCTCAAGATGTAGTTTTTATCACGGTTTTACTTCCTCAATCGAAAATAGCGTTAGGCGATTACGAAGGCTTAACTTCCTTTCAAAATGGCTCGAAAAGAACAATTTGTATCTGCTTTGGAAGCTAAAATCTGTAGTTTTTACTATCGTTGTACTTCTGTGATTTTCACAGTTTAGCTTTTTACTTATTAAACTTTGAAATTTTTCAACATTTAGGCCGGGAGAAAACGCTAAAATGCAAGCAATCAAAACTTATTCTAAATGGCTGAAAATGCAATATATCTTTCAGGCTTTCCGGCAGCCAAAACAAACTTCCCAAAAGCCGTGTTGCGTCCAGCCAGTCATTCTATAGTTTCCGCGTCCACCTGCGGGATTAGCGGCTCTTGACAAATCACTCGCCACTCACCACATCTCACAGCCCAACATTGATTAGGTTTATCCGGGCGCGTTTGCTCATTGCACTCCCGCCTTCCACTCCATTCTTTTTTCCGAAAAAGTCGCCCCTGTTCAGCTTGTCTCGTCGGCGTCAGCCGGGGGAAGCCCCGGGGAAAAACGGCTGTGTGGCCCAGGCTGGCTGTAATGCCTTTGGCTGACTGCTCCACTTTCACTGACGCTAACTCCCCTAGGCGAACACGAGGCAATTGTTTTCGGAGTGGCTTCAGCACATCCGGAGGGTTTTTGAAGTTAACGAGTGCGAAAAGGGCTTTCCGATGTCTTTCTTGCTTTGAAAATATTAATTTAGTTAAATTTAAGGAGCAGTAAATTGGTTAAGCTGTTTCGGCGCTTCCAGATTGATCTACAGCCTCTTCTGATAATTTGAAGATTACTAACAGCGAGAAGAGCGACAAAAACCCCCCGCATTTTTATTGTCTAGGCCACTACGATTGCAAGATCATGTTTTAGATCACCTCAGACAGATCTAAAGTCATTTTCGCTGCTTCAAATGAGATAGCCTTGAAAAAAACTATTTAGATCTTGAAAATCCGATTTTTTTTTCTTTAGGAGGTTCTAGACAATGTTGAAGAGCCCTTTCAGAAGCTTTTGACAGCGAGATAAGCTTCGTAAATAACTATTCAGGTGTTAAAAACTTATTAAACGTGGGTTTAGCCTTGTAAAAACCCTACTTTCCACCAAAAAAACTACAATTTTTCAAGCGCGCCACAACTCTAGGCCCTCTCTTGAACAGTCAATCTCTCTCTCTTCTCCCTCTTCATTCCTTGGGCGCGGCATGTTGACCTCGGGTGGTCGGATCTGAAAGTAGGTGGGAGAGCCAGCGGTCATTCCAAAACCCTAATGTTCGCTGGAAGTATTCTTGAGACCGGGGGTGAAAAGTGCTGGCAGGTCTCGCCCGATCGCCTCTATCATGATTGATATCATCGCTGGCTCGTGCTCCGCTCAACCGTTTTGCTGGGTGATGTCAAGCGGATATTGATCCCGAGATCATCATCTCCTTTTATTAATTTTGTGTACTTAATTTACAGCTTTAGGTATGCTTTAGTTTTCATGTTTCTAATCTAATTCTTACAGGAAGCGCTCGATATTGAGCACGAGATTATAAACCCTTCTTTTTGATTTAATATAGTCATTTTCATTCATTGTATCCGCTGATTGGCCCTGATTTTCTAATCTGCTGTTTTTTGCAGGAATCGCCCACTAGGGGCCAGGGAATGCGGATTGGTGGGCGGCCGGCGGGGCTGTTTTTGCGTGAGGCCAAGTATGTTTACAAATAAAACGTGTGAACATCTTTATTTAGGTCCTTTCTCCCCGCCTCTCACTCCGCCAGTTCGGTGGATTTCAAGGGAGCTGAGGTAGACTTTGCGGATCCAACTTTAATTTGGATCTTAGTGCCGCTTCTCCACACGCCCATCCTCATCTAGCTCAATTTTGCCGCCAATCTCTTCACAGGGGCTTCTCTGCAGGTAAATATTGTTTTTGAGGCTCTAAATTGGAGCTTTTAGGTGAAAAACATGATATATTGGATATTTTAGGTATCATAAACGGTTCTACGCGACAACCCCGCCGGAAACGATCCAATTGAGCGTCTCCTTTCAACGTGGCCTTCCCTATATCGTGGTACGCTTTTATAGCTTTCAAAACAATTGGGAAAATCGGCTATTTCTATTTTCTACCCATGCTCAATGCATCTTTTTAGATCCCACTGCCGTCAAGACCCGAGTCATGTCAATTTACTTTGCGCCCGATTTCGGACACGGTAATAATTGACAATTTTTAAAAATTAATGGATTTTTAGGTGGGAACGTTCTGCGCGCAACTTCGGCGTGAAGACCGGGGAATCGACCATGCTTCGATTTATTCGCCAGGTAAAAAAAGTTAAGGCAAATTTATGCAAGCTGACTTCCAGACGGTACCCGAATTTCGTCTTCTACCTCGATAGAGCACCTACTGCAATTTGGAGCATTTCGATTGCGGCTCAACGACAAAATTTTCGATGTCGCGGTTCGTGAGGGAAATGTTGATGAGCCGACGGATAGGTAAATTTATCACACTCTTTTATAACTAAAGATAATTGAGATTTAAATATTTAAAATTTTAATTTTAATAAATACAAAAATCATTATTCTATTATTCCAGGGTCAGAGAGCTAAACGATCTGAAAGCGATCGTCGCCCGGCTGCACGGCGTACTCAACGTCGACGAGTACAAGCTGGAACGGGAGCGTAAATTGCAGGAGCGCCTTGAAAAAGCCGAGCAGGAGCTTCAGCCGTTGTTAGAGGTAAAAAAAATCATGATTACGTTTTAATGATCGATAACTTCTAGACAAAGCAGCAAATCGAGCGCGAGTGTGAGCAACACTCCGAGCGCGTGCTGGTCGGCTTCTTCGGGGCGATGGGATTGCAGACTGGCATTTTTGCCAGGTAAGCGGTAACCCTCGAATAAAACTAAAAATTCGTCTAGATTGACGTGGTGGGACTTCTCGTGGGACATCATGGAGCCGGTCACCTACTTTGCGACTTTCTCGACTGTAATCGCGTCTTTTGGCTACTATCTATACACTAAACAGGTCAGATTTAGACAATTTTCCAGATCGTTATTTTTTAGCCCTTCGAGTACACGCTCGCCCGGTACCGCATCTTCACCAGGCAATTTTACAAGCGCGCCGCCAAACACAGCTTTGACATTGACAAATACAACCGGCTGGTTGACGAGGTGGCTTTATTCAAAATAGAAAATTAAATCAGCTTGTTTTAGGTTGACGAGCTTCGCCGACTGCTCAGCTGCATCCGGGACCCGCTCCACCTCCACCTGCCCGTCTCCTACCTATCAAAATTTGAAAAATAGGTCTTTTTCAACCCTCTTCTGCTGCACGATTACCTATTGCTCATCCAACGCCAAAGAACTCTGCCCGCGCTCGGTCTTCAGCTGCCCATAATATTTTTCTTCTGGCCCAATCAAATACTATTTCCCCCCTTTCGGGTTCCCCTGGCATTTTTGGCTCTTGGCTATCACACATCCACACATTTCCTTGTTAGGAGACTTGCCCCCGAATTATCTGACTTCCGGTGCCGACATATATTCTATTGCTAACACCCGTAAAATGCTCCCTAGCTGTGATCCCGCTGTCGAATACTCAATTCTGGTATAGCTTGGTTTGTGATTTCGTTTGGAATTTGTTAGAGAATAAAATTTACAAGGTCTAAGGTATCGACACCTTCCGAAAGGCCAGCCACCACAGATTCTAGTACATGCTTCGATGACAAACTGTCGATTTTAGTCATTGGCAAGCCTGTGTTCGGCCACTTTGATTAGCTATCTGCTTGCGTTCGTTCGACTGATAGCGGGGAAAGGCTTTTCGAGAATTTCGGCGCCGGCTAGCCTAAATCAGGGTTGTTTACGAGCCTTCAACCTTAGTTTCTAGGCTTTAGCAGGGGGAAAACCACTTTCTGTTTTTCTACCTGTTAATGATATCTCTGTTCTTTTCTAGCGTTTTGTTAGTTTTTGATTGCTAGAAACGTTTCAGCGATTTCATTTTTTCACATCCAGCCGGCGATAATTCGCCTTTTTCTTCATCAATTTGTGATGACAAACATCCCTGCCCCGCCGCTCGCCGCGCTGTTTACCCCCCCCCCCCGAACGGCCGGGCGTGTCTGCGTATTGCTCTCCGAATTCTCTGCGCAGAGACCGATCCCTCTCGCTTTGTCCAGCGCTGCCGTGCACCCGGCCTGGGCCATTTTGCGGACAAACTATCGAATTCTAGGCGCATTTCGTCAAATTTTTCATTTAGTCGGCGTAATAAGTACCTTGACGGCCTACGTGCCTAGAGAGTAGGCAAGTACGCTTTGTAAGGAAGTAGATATGTAGTGATAAGAGTGTACTTTTGTTTTCGGTGGGAGATCTAGTATGTATCAAACTTGTCATCCCGTTCTCACAGGGGCAGAATTCGTTGTGGCTTTTCTAGGGCATTTCCTATCCGATATTTTGGATGGGTAATAAGACGATGAGCCTAATTTATTTGCGGATCGCCAGATCCCTGTCTAGTCCGTCTTTGCCACCGGGGATTATCGATCCCAATATCAGACCATCCCATCGGCATATTATTGCTCCCCCGCCGTTCGCCCCCACTCACGCCATTGCTTTTGCCTACAACCCGTTTTCTTGATAGAGCCGAGTGCCTAGCCAGAAATTGTATTGCCACAAAGATTACGGCTTTTGAGTAGCCGTTTTAGCGTTTTAGCTTTATGTTTTATTTTACTCTTGTTGCAATGGAGCTTTTGAACTGCGCACAAAACTTGCTGATGTTTCGAACGTCAGTCATCGACGTTTCGATGTCTTTTCTTCTCTGCCTTGCCCCCCACGCTCTAATCCAATTTGACTTTACTAGGGAATGTTCTCCACCCGGCCTCGAATTTCGGGTTGAAAGTTAGCTCATCTCGTAGAGCTCGACGAGGCGAATTGATTGATCTAACTTTTAGCTGCGGTTACTGTAATACAACAAAGTTGCAGCCGTTAGGGCGTATTTTGGAGCGTCACGTCGTCTCAATATGATGCATTATTCGTAACTGCTATTCAACGTATACAAGATTCGCATCTTCCCGGCCCGGGAAATCCGGAAATGTGCGCGGCCTGCCCAGAGGGCATTTAGGGGCCTTTCGCCGCCTGGACTCGCTTGGCATCGGTGGTGTACTGGCTTGCGAGTTTGGCTGTAAAGCGAACCACCCCTGGTTCGACTCCCGCCAGCGAAATTTTCTTTGCTTTTTCGAAAATTCAGAGTTCTAGCGATCTTTAAAATCCAGCCCTTATCGAGCTATCCTCCGGACATACTGACGCAGGTTGCATGCAAATGCATACACAAACAAGCACTATTTTTTATATACCAGGGTTGAAAAGCCGCTTCGCGACTTTTCAACCCTGGCCCCGTCTGAGCCCAATGAGATTGTAAACTTTGCATATTTCCGCCTCAATCAACTGAGAAAAATGAAAACTCTCGTGCCAGCCCTTTATATAACTTTTTCTACTTCCGGCATATGCTAATTCGGGGAAAATTGTCGTATCCGGTCACTAAACCGATTTTGGATTTTTATATGTCAAAACCAGCGCCCAAAACCCGCTTCGCGGGCCTTGAGCGCTGGAATTGGGCCTTTGCATGAAAAATTTGACTTTCCGATAGCTCGGGTCCTTTGGACCCCCCCCACCGACCACACACTCGCGGGCAAATTGCAAGAATGAGGAAATTTGTATTTTTCAGATTATGCAAATTACCCCCAAAATGAATAAAACTGGATTTAACTTTGTAAACTTGTATTTTATCGAAATTCTGAAGACGCCATCGGAAAGAGGAGGGTCGATTCCCCCAAGTGACAAAAAATCAGCGCATTTTATCCAGGGGAAGGCCCTTAAATCGGGCCTCGAAAGTGACATCCACACACACACACAGAGATACACCCCAAAATTATATAAGGTAGGATGCTCAGCAGGTCGAGCTGATTCAGGATCAATTGAAAAAACTTTTCGGAAACACTTCTGTCTCGAGATATGACACTTCAAAGTTGGCAACTGAAGTATCCGGTCACTAAGCAAAAATCGGGGTTTGTTATGTCAAAATGCTCAGTAAGTTGAGCTGATCCAGGATCAGTTGAAAAAACTTTTCGGAAAAATCGCTATCGAGAGATATGCAGCTTACAAGGTCTCAAAACAGGCCGAGACGTAGTACGAAATACACCTATATACGCCAACTGTAAATCGGAAAGAACGGAATGGTAGGGAATTGCTGTTTCTTGGGTAAAAAAACGTTGTCAGGCAAGGTGGGCCGTCGCTTCGGATGGGCTGCCGCTCCACTCTTTCGAAATCGGGGCGCCTGGCCGCTACGCGCGCCTCGGGCGCCCCGATTTCGAAACCCTGTACGAGCTCGCACCCATCCGAAGCGACTAGGCCCCGGGTGGCACGAAGCCTTATTTTTAGGCTCAAACTGGGTAGCTGAAACTCTAACTCTTGACAAACGCTTAGATAATGATGTTTTACTACTCTGATTTCGTTATATTCGGAACCAGCACAAAAAACCAGCCTAGAAAGACTCAAAAAGTCGAAAACCAAAGTGGCCCCCCCCCAACTTGATAAGTACCTAGGGTTTTTGTTAAGTTTTCCACCAACCTCTTTGTTAGGAACGAATTAGGGCTAAATTGTCGTATCCGGGTCACTAAAACGATTTCGGTCTTTTATATGTCAAAATGCTCCGCAAGTCGAGCTGATTCAGGATCAGTTGAAAAAACTTTTCGGAAACACTTCTGTCGCGAGATATGACACTTCAAAGTTTGACTTCAACCCATTCATTATATAACCTGTTCTCGCCCCTAGAAGTCCGTTTTCAGTGCGGAAAAAGATGGATAAGCGCTCGATAAGAGCGTAGCTTTACTCACCACACCAAGTTTGAGCCTAAAAATAAGGCTTCGTGCCACCCGGGGCCTAGTCGCTTCGGATGGGTGCGAGCTCGTACAGGGTTTCGAAATCGGGGCGCCCGAGGAGCGCGAAGCGCCCAGGCGCCCCGATTTTGAAAGAGTGGAGCGGCAGCCCATCCGAAGCGACGGCCCGCCTTGCCTGACGATGCGGCATGCCCAAATTGTGCATAAGTCCACTTTTTATTAATAAAGTTTTTACGCTGTTTCTCTGGATAAACCCAACGGTTTGACATGCTGTTGCGACTCTAATCGCATTCAGCGTAAAAAACTACCCCAGAAAGACTCGAAAAAGCGATAAAAAAGTGTCTCCTAATAGGTACCCAAAGTGGCCCCCCCCCCAACTTGATAAGTACCAAACCCTAATTTTAAGGTCGAAAATAGCTTATTTAGATGATTCTAATAGGTGTGCAGTCATGTCAGGGCCATTACGCACCTTATCCCGTATCATACACGCCCTAAAACCCCGTCCTTATTGAGTTATCCTCCGGACATACTGACGGAAGTGTATGCAAAGTGTCACACACACACACACACACACATACACTATTTTTTTCTATGAAGTAGGATAGTAGGACACATAGTTAAACCCGCAAATTCTGAGGAAGAACAACGAAAAGTAAAAAGCAAAAAGCAAAAAGTAAACGGCTAGAGGATCCGAACCCGACCCCCAGCCTGAGAGCCGAGCTCCCTAACCGCTCGGCCACTGGATCACAGTGGAGGGGATGCGGGAAGGGCATAAAAACTTATCGGGGAGGTCGGACAAAAACTTTGTTGTATTACACTATCCGCAGCTAAAAGTTAGATCAATCAATTCGCCTCGTCGAGCTCTACAAGATGTGCTAACTTTCAACCCGAAATTCGAGGTCGGGTGGAGACCATTCCCCACTTAGGCCACAGCTTCGAAAATGTCCCCGGTTAACGAGGAGCTGCGCAAGGATCTTGAGGACGTCGCCAACCGGATGCGCGTGTCCTCGATCGAGATGACCGCCGTGGCCAAGGCATAAGTTATCAGAATTTATCAATTTCCTTATTGTTCAGTCGGGCCACCCCTCCTCGTCGACCTCGGCGGCGGAGCTGATGGCGACGCTGTTCTTCCACGAGATGCGCTACGATGTCAAGAACCCGAGGAGCGAGCACGCCGACCGCTTCATCCTCTCCAAGGTTTGAGTTCCTTTTCTTCTCAAGTTTTTTTTCGTTTAGGGTCACGCCTGCCCCATCTTGTACGCTGCCTGGGAGGAGGCTGGCCTCCTGTCGCACGACGATGTGCTGACGCTGCGCAAGATCAACTCGGACATCGAGGGACACCCAACTCCGGTAATTCAGTTGTTACTTTTATGTACTTTTGTATTTCAGCGCCTCAACTTCATCGACGTCGCCACGGGTTCGCTCGGTCAGGGCCTCTCCTGCGCCGCTGGAATGGCCTACACCGGGAAATACATCGACAAGGCCTCGTACCGGTATCCACTTGCTCTATGTTCTAAAATTATTCGTTTTTTAGCATCTTCTGCCTGATGGGAGACGGTGAATCAGCCGAGGGCGCCGTCTGGGAAGCTGCTTGTAAGCCCGGCCTTCGAAAGCTTACATTTTCGTGTTTAGCTTTCGCCTCTCACTACAAGCTCGACAACCTGGTCGCCATCGTGGACGTCAACCGTCTCGGGCAGTCGCAGGCCACCCAGCTCGGCCACCACGTCGAAATTTACCGGGATCGGTCAGTTTAAGTTCTCGGCATTTTTATGAACAATTTTGAATAAAAAAAAATTGATTTTTCCGTTTTAGTTTCGCCGCCTTCGGCTTCGAGGCGATCATCGTCGACGGGCACAACATCGAACAGATCGCCGCGGCCCTCGAGACGGCGCGCAACACCAAGGATAAGCCCACGGCCATCATCGCCAAGACGCACAAGGGCCAGGGCATCGATGGGGTCGCCGATCAGGACAACTGGCATGGAAAGCCGGTGCCGATCGAGAAAATTGAAGCCATCAAGGCGCGCTACCACGGATCGCAGAAGGGCAAGCTGGCGCCGAAGAAGCCGATCGAGGACGCCCCGAAGGTAAAATTTTAGGTTTTCCAACTATCTTTTTTTATAGGTTGACCTCCACATCGGCTCCATCAAGATGAGCGACCCGCCGGCGTACACCAAGGGCGACAAGGTGGCCACCCGCGCGGCATACGGGACGGCTCTGGCGAAGCTCGGTAAGGCCAACCCGCGCGTCATCGGCCTCGACGGTGACACGAAGAACTCAACTTTCTCGGAGAAGCTGCTGAAGGACAAGCCCGACCAGTTCATCGAGTGCTTCATTGCCGAGCAGGTAAGGCTTATAATTTGTACTTGGAATCTTGTATTTTCTGTGACTTTGATAACTTTCTTTTTCAGAACCTCGTCGGTGTCGCCGTCGGAGCCCAGTGCCGGGGCCGCACCATCCCGTTCTCCTCCACGTTCGCCGCCTTCTTCACCCGTGCCGCCGACCAGCTGCGCATGGCCGCCGTGTCGTTCGCCAACCTGAAGTGCACCGGCTCGCACGTCGGCGTGTCGATCGGAGAGGATGGACCCTCACAAATGGCCCTGGAGGTAGTTCTTGGTCACTCGACGAGAATTGTTTTTAGGACCTGGCCCTGTTCCGCGCCATTCCCGACTCGACCGTCTTCTACCCAACCGACGCCGTCAGCGCCGAGCGTGCCACCGAGATGGCCGCCAACATTCAAGGTAAAATTTCATATTTTTCGTTTATTCATTTTTAGGCATTGTCTTCATCCGCACTGGACGCCCGGCGCTCCCCGTACTCTATGCCAACGATGAAAAGTTTGAGGTTTGTTACTACTTGGTTCTCGAATTAGTTTTTAGGCTGGCAAGGCCAAAGTGCTGCGCGAGAACGTGAAGGATTCGATCGTGCTCGTCGGCGCTGGAGTAACGCTGTACGAGTGCTTGAAGGTAATTTTTCTTGGATTTCATCAATGTTTCCTAGGCTGCCGACGAGCTGGAGAAGTCTGGCGTGCACGCCTGCGTCATCGACCCGTTCACCATCAAGCCGATCGACGGGGAAACTATTGTCAAGCACGTGAGTTTTGTCTTTCTGTTTCATATATTATTGTTCTAGGCCAAGCGCACTGGAGGCAAGGTCGTCACCGTTGAGGACCACTTCGCGGCGGGCGGCATCGGGGAAACTGTGAGTTTTCCTTTTCCAGACTTATTTCTTTTCTTTAGGTCTCTGCCGCCGTTTCTGATGCCGGCATCCGCGTGCGCTCGTTGCACGTCTCTGGCGTGCCCCGCTCCGGACCGCCAGATGACCTCGTCGACATGTTCGGCATCTCGGCCCGCCACATCGTCGAAGCCGTCAAGAAATTCCACTAAATCTCCCCCTATCGTTTTTATTCCCCCCCCCAATTTTCGTGCCTGCGATTCCTCCCGTTTGATTACTATGTTGTGATTTTGTAATCTGTGCCAGGTTTATAAATTGCTTTCTAGTGATATTATCTTTTTTACATGTGTTCCAGAATAAAGTTTTGCTGTTGCCGCTGCGACTACTTGGATCCTCTAGCGAGCGTATGAAATAGCGTAACACATTCTCGGCGAGTGTTTTTGATCTTCACGAAATTTACTACTAGAGCACACGGCGGCTCATGTGTTTTACTACGCAATGCGGCTTTGGTGGCCAATCGTTTTTAAACATACTTTTTACAACTATAAAAGTATTACTAAAGGCCTCAAAAATAGGAATTTTTCTACAGGGTGTGCAAAAAAAAAGACCACAGTTTGGGTCGAAATATCTCGCGAACGGTAGAGAATCGAAGGTACGTTACCATGCTTAAATATGCTGGGCATGAACATTTAACTCAACTTGATTTTTTCGATTTTTGAGTACGCAACTGTACTATTGACGCTGGTTACGACCGAAAATTGTGCGTTCATGAACGGGAGGTGGGAAAATTCTGATTTTTGGCCTAAAAATAGTATAAATTTGTAAAAATGTAATGGCAAAATCTTAGAATTTATCGAGGTCAATTTCATTTTTTAAAAGTAAAACAATTTACGCGATTTCGCGTTATTTTTGTTCTTTGAGTCATAACTCGCTTATAACTCGCTGCCTATGGCTGATATTTTGTCAATGACTTATCCAAATATTAAGCTCGGATCCCACACCAAATTCCACCACAATCTATGGTATTTTTGTATTGCTTGCTAAAACGTGCCCCAGCGGGGGTACTGTAGGTACACCTAGTTTCGATCCGGCTGAAATTTTCTGGGTTGTTAGGCAATAAGTAGTGGCACCTTACTGCCAAATACGAGAGCGTACTATCCACAAACTTTCATGAAAAAGACTAAAAACTGATTTTTTAATCCTGCGGCAGAATTTTGTAAATTTTTTGGTCAACTGGTCCAAAAACCGCTACTATTAGTTTTACGAAAACATTGAAGCGATTTCATGGCAAAAACACCACGAAAATCGCAAATTTCGGTTTTCTACAGTAACCCACGTGGAGCGCGTTTTAGCATGCCATCACAAAATTCCATAAAGTGTCGATTTTTCTATTCGAGGGCCTTCTAGAGGTGATTGTAAGATAACCTGTTAAAAATTACCGATTTTGGGTGGTAAATAACAAAGTTACGAGGCGAAGTGCAAAACAAGGCCAGAGAGCCGATTTTTGGTCCGAGTAGCCGGGTCAATTTTCGAATTTTTAAAAATAAAAAAACGAGCTGGGTTTTATGGATACGATTATAGCTTTGATGTTATTATTTACGCCTGTCAAATTCCGGAGCAATCTGATTCAAAATTATGGTTACTTTCAGCTCAAAATCGAAGATCACCCTATTCCAAAATCGAAGTTTAGAAATCTTCTGAAAATTTTTACGACGTGAAATTACTTTAATCTTTGCATAGTTTTATTTAACTGATGGCACAGACTTATTGCACAAAATATCCCTACGACTCTACCTTCCAAAAATTTTTTACGCAACCTCCGATTCGGTTTATTTCGGGTTTTGATGAATATTCTTGGCGCCAACGGCTGGTTAAAAAAAATTCATGAATAAGGCTTTAGGATGCGCTATTCAAATTATATCAGATAAAAATAAAACAAAAATTTTCACAGCGCGACTAAATTTTATAAAATGGTGACAAGATTCGGAAAAAAGCACGAACGAACCGTTTTGGAAGCCCTAAAAGACGCCCTTCCAAAGAGGTACGGTAGATCGAAATTTTGTAAATGATAGATAAACCCCAGTACTACATAGCTAAGCAAAGAAAACAGCTGAGTCCCCTTTGGCAATTTAAAAATATTTTTCTAAAGTTCGGTTTCGTGACCTCGAAAATATCCATGACCAGGGGGTCGTTGAAAAACTCAAAAATTCATCGATCTCAAAAAATTCTTTAATATGTTTATGCGATTGTGTCAAACCTGTAGGTATTCCACAACAACTGATTTTGAGGTTTTCGCCATAGGTTTTATCAATATTAAAAATTTACGAAATTTCTCCATACAAAATTTCATTCCTCTCTAACTTTTCAAGCAGACCCTCAAAAATTCTTAAATTTCGTAGGTACATATCTGCTGCCGATATTAACTTACTTAATCAAAATTAGATGCCAGCCACCACAGGAAACTGAGAAAAATTGAAATGAAGTTTCCCCGAACGCACAGTTTTCGGGTGTCATTTGTATTGATACGTCGCCGAAAATCGAAAAAATCAAGTTGTGTTAAATCTTCATGCCCAGCATATTTAAGCATTCTGGCATGGTAACGTACCTTCGATTCTCTACCGTTCGCGAGATATTTCGACCCAAACTGTGGTCTTTTTTTTTTGCACACCCTGTATTAATGGCGACATATCGTTATCATTAACCCCCTGGCGCACGTCGGCGGAGCGAGCAGATGGTTTCCTGGGGAGCCGGGTCAAAAGCCTTTAAGAATGATTAAATAACTCCTAACAAACAACCTCCGCGCCGTTAATGGGTGGCCTCCCACCAGCTTCGATGTGACCTGCAGTCAAATTAATTTTCCCCATTCCCCGCCGCGGATTCGAAAAATCGTCCCATGAGCTCTGGCAGCTCACAACCATGTGGTTCATATTCGGTTCGACTTCTCTTTGATCGAATGTTTCCCACCTCGCGACTACCCAAAGCCCTCATCTCGGCCATCCTCGACCAACTGGCCATACAGGAGATGGTCGTCTTGCAGCGGGTCACTAGGCAGTTCAGGTAGTATTCAAGGCTTTGATAATTGGCACATTCCGGCCCTGACTTTGAGAAATAGTTCGTGAAAAATCGATCCTTTACGCCGCTTCGCGGCTTTTCACAACGCCCCTTGCCCAGGTTCTTGCTCTGTGTTAGCTTTGCTTTATTTCAAATCCCGGCCAAAAATGGTAAATCACCTGTCGGCCTTCCTATATAGGTCCTCAGGAAAGCTAAACCAGCGGTCGGAAGCTGAGAACGGGTTCGACCGCGGGTTGGAACCCAAGAAGGGGTTAGACCATGGGTCCGACCGCGGGTTGGGAGGGAACGGGTTATGGGCGGGTTGAGGACGGGTTGTGAACGGGTCGAAGACGGGAGCCCCTGGACACAACGCGCGAACTCCGGGATTCCTATGGGTCGAAGACGGGTTGACGGCGGGTTGGATGGCGGCATCGAACTCCCAAATTTGTCCTACTTTTTTGCAATTACTTGCGCGCGCCTAGTTGAAATCCCGGTTCTATCTAAGGAACATATGTTCCTTTTTGGTTTAATTTTCGTCCTAATAAAACCATAATAACGTAAAATTGATGCCTAGTGTTAGCTACCTCGTTTGCACAAATTTTGAAGAAATCATCGTTATTTTTTCTATCAAAGTTGGCCGCGGAAATGTTCAAGTTAAAATGAATGTTAGGAACAGCATAATTTGAAAAATGAGAAAAGTAGAAGGGGCGTAGCCAGAACAAGATTTTGGGGGCCTGGGGCGGTGACTGCATTACGCTAATTCCCTGAACGTACGCCGTCACCTCGAGCCCATAACGCTCCTCGTTACATCAAGCATACATGAAAGCTCCTTGGCCCGTTACGAGCGGAACACACATCCGGAAGTGGTTGCAAGTGGGATAAGCTGACAATGGCGATTTCCAAATTGCTCGACATCCTACTATATATAAAAAAATAGTGTCTGTATGTGTGTGTGTGTGTGTGTGTGTGTGTGTGTGTGCCACTTTGCATGCAACTTCCGTCAGCGCGTCCGGAGGATATCTCAAGAAGGGAAGGGATGAAGAGGGCGTATGATACGTCATTAGACGCGTAATGGTCAATAGATGACTGCACGCGTATCAGAGTTTTCAAAATCTATAATTTTCGACATTAAAATTAAGTTTTTTTCCTTAAAAATCGGCCGGCCTCTTCGTTAGGAAAAGATTAGCATAGGCCGGAAGTGGGAGTAGCCTATATAATCGGGGAGAGGGAACGATTTTCATTTTTTGGACATAGAAGTGCGGAAGGATTATGCAAAGCGAAGGATATCATAGGGTTGGACGGGGCCAGGGTTGAAAAGTCGCGAAGCGGCTTTTCAACCCTGGTTAAAATTAAGTTTTTCATGGAAAACCAGGGTTGAAAAGCCGCTTCGCGACTTTTCAACCCTGGGCCCGTCTCATCTCAAGATGTTATTCACTTTGCATAATTGTGCTCGAATTGCGAAGACAAAAAAATGAAAAACACTCCCTCCACCCCTTTATATAAGCTACTTCAACTTCCGGCGGATGCTAATTGTTTCCTAACAAAGAGGGCGCCCGAACTTTTTAGAAAAACTGAAAATTAAAGTTGAAAACAGCTGATTTTGTTAAATCTGATAATCGTGCAGTCCTCCCAGAGCCATTACGCACCTAATGACGTATCATACGTACCTTAAATTTAATCGCCTACCAGGGTTGAAAAGCCGCTTCGCGACTTTTCAACCCTGGCCCCGTCTGACCCTCTTTTTATCCTTCACTTTGCATAATTGTCCTAAATTGGGATGACAAAAAAATGAAAAACGACCTCTTCGGCCTCTTTATATAGTCGACTCCCCCACTTCCGGTCTATGCTAATTATTCCTAACAAGAACTTTTCACAAAAACTTAAATTTAATGTCGAAAACAGCTAATTTTGTAAAATCTGATATGTGTGCAGTCATCTCAAGACCATTGCGCACCTAATGACGTATCATACGTACCTTAAAACTCACCCCCTATCGAGATATCCTCCGGACAGACAGACGGAAGTGGATGCAAAGTGGCACACACACACACACACACACACACACACACACACACACACACACACACACACACACACACACACACACACACACACACACACACACACACACACACACACACACACACACACACACACACACACACACACACACACACACACACACACACACACACACACACACACACACACACACAAACACTATTTTTTTATATACCAGGGTTGAAAAGCCGCTTCGCGACTTTTCAACCCTGCCCCGTCTCGGACCCCATACTATTCTGCCCATTGCTTAATTGTCCTCCATTCAGAAGACAAAAAAAATGAAAAACAACCCTTTCTGCCTCTTTATATAGGCGACAGCCCACTTCCGGTTTATGCTAATTACTCCTAACAAAGAGGTTTTTACAAAAACCTAAATTTAATAGCGAAAATGGCTAATTTTTTAAAATCTGATATGTGTGCAGTCATCCCTAGACCATTACGCACCTAATGACGTATCATACGTAGCCTAATACCCGTCCCTTCTTGAGATATCCTCCGGACAGACATCCGGAAGTGGATGCAAAGTGGCACACACACACACACACACACACACACAAACACTATTTTTTTATATATAGTAGGATAGTAGGATCGGATACCCCTCTTTGTTAGGATCAAATTAGCATGCACCGGAAGTCGCGGTAGCCTATATAAAGGGACGGCGAGAGCATTTTTCATTTTTCGTCATCCGAGTCCGCGAAAATTATGCAATACCGAGAATATCATGGGCGCGGAATATCTAGATGACAAACGCGTTTTTCGTAACCATTCTAAAGTTTAGTAATAACCAGGGTTGAAAAGCCGCTTCGCGACTTTTCAACGCTGGCCCCGTCTATGATGTTATTCTGATTTCCTGGGTCATTTTTAGACATAAAAATAGTGAAAATCCGATAGGAGTTTAACATTTTTCCTTTGAAAATCTGAAATGATCGTTATTTCAAAAAGCGTTTAATTGTTTTGACTTTGTGAAAAAATTATTTCAGAGCAGCCGTCAATGCTCGATGCCTTATGCCACGAAGAGTGCAAACGATCGCCGTTCAGGGAGGCGCTCGACGAGTTGATGAGGAAGATGGCGGGAATGAGGTCGTGGTTATTTACATTCCGAAACGTCCTACTTGATTTTACAGGGGGTCCTAATCAGAAATAATGATTTCCTAGAAATCGTTTTCCTAAGACCAACCGATCTAATAGTGCCATCGCAGCCGCGCAGCTGCCCAAATGCCTAGAAAAACCATTGTCGCGCAACCGTTGCGAAGAGGGACAGAAAAAATAAGTTAGGAACACGTCGGTGTCACAACACGCAGCGCCAAGGCCTCACCTTACACGTAGGAGAGTCGGGTCGGAATGCTTGGTGTGCCTTGGAAAGTACAGCGCCGCAATTCTTCAAGTACCTTCTTAATTGGGTTGTAGTTTAAGAATTTCATTGTACAGGGTGTCCCAAAAATGCCCGGACAATGCGTTTTTAAGGAAAGAGGTTTTACTGAAAACCGGGATTGGGACATATGTTATTATTCGGAGTTTGGGCAAAATGGCTAACCTGCCATCCCAAAAACCAATAATTTTAGCAAAGTAGGTTATAAGATTCTCAAAATTAAGAAGTTCGGATGGTTCAAGGAACTTGTGGATCTCAGCTTTTGAATGGTCTAAAATATCTTTTGCAGCTTCTCGTCAACGACGTCTATATCGGGATCGGCGATTCGGAAGAATGGTTTATCAGAGCGCACTGTAGTAATCATGTACACCTGCAAGAACAACAAATTAGGACCGTCAGGTACAGAAGTTTCAAAATGTCGGAATTCATAATGCCGAAATTTTTAGAATTTCGAAATTTGCATAGTAAATTTCTCGGAAAAGCGGAATACGATGCAAAAGCATTCCTATAAGGAAATTTTGACATTATAAGATTATCCTACTATTTTTTATTTATGCGCACTCGACGCCGCGTATTATTGTAAAAGTTTTGTATTATTGTAAAAAATAGTGTCTGTGTGTGTCAGTCCGCAACGGTGTCCGCTTTTAACGATTTAGGTATATATCGAAAGCTCTCGACGATTTGAGGATATATGTTCTATTCGATTTTTAAAATTCCCTAATTTTTAACCGATTTTCATATTTTTGGGCATAAATGACGCAATTTTGTGCAAAAACTCAATTTAATCGGGACCAACAACAAGCAGTTCAAACAAGATCTTTCGCTAGTTTGCATGGTAGGTGGGACATTACGTATAGTACAGTGTGGTTCAAAAAAGATAGGGCCGCCTCTTCTTTTGCGAGTAGCTCGGCCCTCGTAGGTTTTAGAGCCACGCAAAGTAGGTATTGTAGCGTTTGAAAAGGCACAAAAATGCGGCAACTAGTTGGCCTGGCTCCAAAACCGAGGAGGGCCGAGCCAGGCCTGGACGCGGGCCGGCCCGACAACCCCATTTTTCTCGGCCCGGCCCGGCCCGGCCCGACGCGATTTTTCTCGGCCCGGGCCGGCCCGACTTTTAGAGGTCAAAACCGGGGTTGGTCAAAAATCTGCCAACAAAGTGGTTTAACACCTTTTGAAGGTACTTAGCTGTTAATACAGCGTTAGTGTGTCCTTTTTACAGCTTTTCCGCATAGAAAATTCAAAGTT